>BLSH010247086.1:1464445-1523462 GCA_018402905.1 Glandirana rugosa
GTGTACTAACTATACATTTAACGCCGTCGTATAAATTAAACAAAATTGTTTTTTAACAAACGTAAAAGTAAAATAAATAAAGGTATTTTTCCGGGTGGTTTTAGGAGTCGTAGTCCGGGTACTACGAGAATTAGGCCGGGACTTCTCTATCACTGCACGGATTTATCGTATGACTTTGGTCTACTTTTATTAAACATACTATTTGTGTCATTTACGTATAAAAAGTAAAAACAAGGACGTGTACTCTTGTAACGAACTCCCTAGCGATTTAAGAAGAATCGGAATACCCTTTTATACTCACGGAATAAGCTTGTGTAAGGTTATGCCATAATGATGGATTATTGTAAGATACGCAAGGCTGTAATGGGCAAAAAGTCACATGCCATTAGCAGCACCACCTGAGCTGTCTGATGAGTTCAGTTATCATTGGAATGTGTTCGAATAAGGCACTCATATTTTCCCATAAGGCTAAGAAGAATTTAGCGATCCCTCAAGCAATGTTCTCATGTGCAGGAACAAAAATGAAAAATATGCATTTACTGTGTTTATCATACAAATTATTTTCATCTGGTTTCAGTATGCTATTTAGGCACGTCACTATCTCTTCAGGGCCGGATTAAGAGCATCATGGGCCTGATGCTGAGGATTTTGGTGGGCCTTTTTATGGAAATAAATAAAATGAAAATGCAAACAATTTTTTGTTAAAACAAATTAAATATGCTGCCGCAATTTACATATCAATCATGTGTACACTGTATACAGAGCAGGGCTAGGCAGTACCATTGGGCTGGGCCTATCTTAACCCCTCCAGATCCGCGCTATTGCCGAAGTACGGCTCCAGCGCGGATCTGAAATGCCGAGACGACGTCCATGGACGTCGTCCCCTGTGCACGCCCCCGGCGTGCCCCCTGGCGGCAGCGGTGGTGCACACGCAGCCGCCACATGCTGCGCGGGCGTGCCCGTGGGTCGGGCGAACTCGATGTCCGCTCGAGACCCACGATCGCCTGACAGAGCTGCAGAACGGGGAACCACCGATGTAAACACCGCGGTTCTCCGTTTTGTTACAAGGGACATACCAGATCTACTGATCCCTGTCACTGGGATCAGTGAGATCTGTTATGTCCCGGCCAGCCCCCCCCACAGTTAGAACACATCCAAGGAACACTGTTAACCCCTTCACTGCCCCCTTAGTGTTAACCCCTTCACTGCCAATGACATTTATACAGTAATCAGTGGATATTTACATTTCTGATTGCTGTATAAATGTCATTGGTCCCAAAAATGTGTAAAAAATGTCCGACATTTCCGCTGCAATATCGCAGTCCCGATAAAAATCGCAGATCGCCGCCATTACTAGTAAAAAAAATAAAAATAATAAAAATGCCATAAATCAATTCCCATAGTTTGTAGACGCGATAACTTTTGCGCAATCCAATCAATATACGCCAATTGCGATTTGTTTTACCAAAAATATGTAGAAGAATATATATCGGCCTAAACTGATGAATCATTTTTTTTTTTTTTTTTTATGGATTTGTATTTTAGCAAAAAGTAAATAATATTGTTCTTTTTTGCAAAATTGTCACTAATTTTTTGTTTATAGCGGTGATCAGAAATGACGCAGAGGGGATCAAATACCATCAAAAGAAAGCTCTATTTGTGGGAAAAAAAGGACGCAAATTTTGTTTGGATACAACGTCACACGATCGCGCAATTGTCATTCAAAATGCAAAAGCGATGAAAGCCGAAAATTGGTCTGGGCAAGAGGGGGGTTTAAGTGCCCAGTAAGGAAGTGGGTAAGGAAGGGGCCTGGAGCTGCAGCTCCAATAGCCCCTATGTTAATCCGGCCCTGTATCTCTTGTATACTGTGGAGACATCTGGTTTGTGGTGATGGTATTCTTCAAACAACAGAATAGGTGACTGCTAAACGGAGGCACCTGATTCACAGTCAGTGCAAGATTATATAATATAAAAATACATTTTTGATTTGCACAGTACTAAAAAACAGTAGTAATATTAAAAAAAGATATGAGGCTCATCATTGGTATTCTCTTGCAGAGCAGTTATCACAATGTATGTCTTTTTTTAAACAAATAAGACAGTGAAAAATTTAAAACATATTTATTTTTTCAGCCAATCCACTAGTAGTGGATAGGAAATAGTTATATTTGTGTTTTTCTTACAATAATCATGAAAGCATGCTGTTTTAATTGATATTCTCCAGAGACATTAGAGAGTGGTTGGATATGCTGGCACAGCAGAGCTCCCCAGAACACTCCCTAAACTTGCCATGTCCTTCTCTGTTGGCATGTTTAACTCAATTAGGGCGAGGTGAGCATTGGTGGCAGAGCCTGCGAATACCACTTATCATGGGTGACATGTTTTCTGACCTGCCAGATTGGGATTTTCCCCAGAGCTATTAGCTTGCCTGGATCCAATTTCCATCATGAGATCCCTGAGACTGACCTCTTAAATATTTGGGCTGCTTAAAGCAGACTAATCTGTAACTATCTATGTTTTCACAAATAAATTCTTGTCATGCCACAATATGCATCAACAGTGTCATTAAAAAAATCCTTTAGGCTGGGTTCACACCTATGCGATTTGGATGCGGATTTCACCGCATCCAATTCGCATAGCAGGGAATTATGACTGGGTCTCTATGGAGCCACTTCACACATCAATGCAGTGGCTCTGGTGCGGATTGCACAGGAGTCCCGTGCGTCTTTTAGACCGTTTCAGGTCCGAATTCAGCCCAAAATTCGGGCTGAAATCGGATCTGTAATGGTGAATTGAGACGCACTGGACCCCTGCTGGGAGCCGCAGAGTTCTCCAGTGTGAACCCAGCCTGAATCTTTAAAGTGGTATTAAACCCAAAAGCAAGCATTATATTGCAACTTACCAATTCTTACATGTGATGGTTGCATTAGCTTTTCTTTTTTAGGCTTTCTTTCCTTCAATTTCACCGGGTGACTTGGCCAGTAAGTCTGTCGTTGTTTCAACAGAACAAGCTATCTTGCAGATGTAAGAGGGATGAGACAAAGCATTTACGGTGTATCCGGAAAGTATTCACAGCGCTTTACTTTTTCCACATTTTGTTATGTTACAGCCTTATTCCAAAATGGATTAAATTAATTATTTTCCTCAAAATTCTACAAACAATACCCAATAATGACAACTTGAAAGAAGTTTGTTTGAAATCTTTGCAAATGTATTAAAAATAAAAAACAAAAAAAATCCCATGTACATAAGTATTCACAGCCTTTGCCATGACACTCAAAATTGAGCTCAGGTGCACCCTGTTTCCACTGATCAGATGTTTCTACGATTTGATTGGAGTCCACCTGTGGTAAATTCAGTTGATTGGACATGATTTGAAAAGGCACACACCTGTCTATAGAAGGTCCGACAGTTAACAGTGCATGTCAGAGCGCAAACCAAGCCATGAAGTTCAAGGAATTGTCTGTAGACCTCAGAGATAGGAATGTATCAAGACACAGATCTGGGGAAGGGTACAGAATTGTTTTTTTTGCAGCATTGAAGGTGCCAGTGGGCACAGTGTCATCCATCATCTGTAAATGGAAGAAGTTTGGAACCACCAGAAATCTTCCTAGAGTGGGCCGTCTGGCCAAACTGAGTCAGGGAGTTGACCAAGAACCTGATGGTCACTCTGACAGAGCTCCAGCCTTTCTCTGTGGAGAGAGGAGAACCTTCCAGAAGAACAACCATCTCTGCAGCACTCCACCAATCAGGCTTGTATGGTAGAGTGGCCAGACGGAAGCCACTCTGCACATGACAGCCCACCTGGAGTTTGTCAAAAGGCACCCGAAGGACTCTCAGACCATGAGAAACAAAATTTTCTGGTCTGATGAAACAATGATTAAACTCTTTGGCCTGAATGGCAAGCGTCATGTCTGGAGGAAACCAGGCACCGCTAATCATCTGGCCAATACCATCCCTACAGTGAAGCATGGTGGTGGCATCATGATGCTGTGGGGATGTTTTTCAGGGGCAGGAACTGGGAAACTAGTCATAGAAGGAAAGATGAATGCAGCAATGTACAGAGGCAACTTCCAACAGGACAACAACCCTAAGCACACAGCCAAGATAACAAAGGAGTGGCTAAGGGGCAACTCTGGGAATGACCTTGGGTGGTCCAGCCAGAGCCCAGACTTGAACCCGATTGAACATCTCTGAAGAGATCTGAAAATGGCTGTGCACCGACGCTCCCCATCCAACCTGATGGAGCTTGAGATATCCTGAAAAGAAAATGGGAGAAACTGCCCAAACATAGGTGTGCCAAGCTTGTAGCATCATACTCAAAAAGACTTGAGACTGTAATTGGTGCCAAAGGTGCTTCAACAAAGTATTGAGCAAAGACTGTGATTACTTATGTACATGGGGCTTTTTTGTTTTTTATTTTTAATAAACTTGCAAAGACTTCAAACAAACTTCTTTAATGTTGTCATTATGGGGTATTGTTTTTAGAAGTTCGAGAAAGATAACGAATGTAATCCATTTTGGAGTAAGGCTGTAACATAACAAAATGTGGAAAAAGTGAAGTGCTGTGAATACCTTCCGGATGCACTGTACCTCTGACAGGGGTGCTTACAATGGTTAGCTTTTATTTATTTATGTAAAAACGTAAGCCTGGAAAGAGCATCCTGGGCATTGGCAGTGTTTTCTCCCAGCATACCCCAGCAGCTGCGCACATAATGCGGCTTGGTGATGTGAATGAGCCCTAAGGGTTACACTTACATATTACCTAGTATATATGCACTGAACACAAAAAAATGGAAACTATCTCCGTTGTAAGTATACTACTGACAAAAATATTTTCTATTCAAAAACATTAAATTTTGACAGCCCTACAACAGCTAGAGATGAAAGCATACATACCAAATAGATGTCTCATTGGTAAATAAGTATTGTTTTTTTTCATTCTGATCTCTGATGTATAAAGCTGATGCAATGCAAACCTGTGCTTTGCCTAAAGCAGTATGAAAAGATGTATTCTATTGCAGCATACCAATTCTTACATGTGATGGATGCATTTGTTTTCTTTTTTAGGCTTTCTTATATTTTCACCTTGTGATCCTGCCAGTAACTCTGTTGTTTTTCAACAGAACAGGCAGATGTAGTAGGTAGAGGGTTGAGACAAACCATTTAACACTAGCAGGGCTGCTAAAGCCAAGCATTGATGGTTTGAATCTTGGCTGGTTCAGCAGGAACCAGCTGAAATTCAAACCATGTATGAGCAGGCTGAGGCTGGGTTCACACTAGTCCGATTCTCGGACCGACATGAGGAGCACAAGTCGCATTACATCACAAAAACAATGATTCCCTATGAGAGCCATCTTAACTGCTCCGATTTGTGTTTTTCAAAGTTGGACCGACTTTGAAAAAGGTTCCTGTACTACTTTTGTCCGACTTTGATCCTACTTCAGCCCATTGAAAAGCATTGAAGTCGGATCAAAATTGGATCAGTGTCTTCACTGATCCGACTTTGGCATGCGACTTGTACTCTGGGGATTATGAAGGGGAACTCCACGCCAAATTTAAAAAAAAACTGGCATGGGGTCCCCCTCCAGGAGCATACCAGGCCCTTTGGTCTGGTATCATCCCATATGATGTCACAGCTCCGCCCCCATGATGTGACATCATATGGGGCGGGGCCTCCGGGTGATGCCATCTGGTGGCCACGCCCCATGCCAATATAAGGCACAGCACACAGCGGAGAGGGCATTCGTGAAGGAGATCGCGTCGTGTCAACATGGGAAGAAGGAGAAGAAGAGAGGAAGAACAGAGGGAAGGGGACAGCGGAGAAGACCGGCAAAAGGGCAGAAGACGCCGCAGAGAAGGAGAAGAAAGAAGACCCCTCAGAAGATGGAAGACCCTGCAAAAGAGCCGAAGAAAGAAGAGCCAGAGAGGGGAGAAGACTGCCGGAGCTGATTTAATAAAATATTTTAAAAAGCTGTGTGGGTTTTTTTGTACATATTTTTTTCCAGGTAAATGGGTAGGGGTACGATGTACCCCATACTCATTTACATAGGGTGGGGGGCCGGCATCTGGGGGCCCCCTTGTTAAAGGGGGCTTCCAGATTCCGATAAGTCCCCACCCGCAGACCCCGACAACCACCGGCCAGGGTTGTCGGGAAGAGGCCCTTGTCCATATCAACATGGGGACAAGGTGCTTTGGGGTGGGGGGCGCAGAGCCCCCCCGCCCCAAAGCACCCATACTCCCTATGTTGAGGGCACGCGGCCTGGTATGGTCCAGGAGGGGGGGCACTCGCCTGTCCCACCCCCTTTCCTGGCCTCCCGGGCTGCGTGCTCGGATAAGGGTCTGGTATGGATTGTGGGGGGGAGCCCACTCCATTTTTTTGGCGTGGGGGTTCCCCTTAAAATCCATACCAGACCAAAGGGCCTGGTATGCTCCTGGAGGGGGACCCCATGCCAGTTTTTTTTTTTAAGTTTAGCGTGGAGTTCCCCTTCAAAATCCCCTGAGCACAAAGTGCCTGGCATTGTCGGGATCAAAGTCGGATCCCTGTTCACAGACAAACGGTACGACCCTATGTTTGACCCTATGTAGGACCGTAAATCACACAGCAAAGTAGGATCAAAGTCGGACCCTTTTTTTGTCGGATAGTGTGAACCCAGCCTTAATGTATTCAAGTTGATAGATCAATTAACTTGGGTACAACCAGCCTGCCGGATTTTACGTGCGATTATACTGTAATCACTGTGTTCTCCCAGCAGGGATGGTTTCCGCTGCACCCCTCCCCGTTAAGAGAACATAAGGGCTCGATGAGAAGTACTCCCCCATCACAGACTGTGTTGATGGGGGAAACAAGCAAATTTATTTCCTGCAAGCCGTAGTTGCAGGAAATAAATTTGCACCGTCTATGACCGGCCTTACAATGATCAGCTTTTATTTATTTATGTTAAACCCTTTATTCCAAAAGGAGGGGAAAAAAACAGTTTGCTGTAACTGCTTATAATGTGTTAGCTGGAGTGTGGCTTTTTGTGGGTGATTTTGTTAGTGTATTTAAATCTCCTAGTCCATCTAACACTCCCCTCCCCCCAGACTGACAATGCTACTGTCCAAAGGTGTCTCTGTTGCGCCTTCATCCATAGTGTAGGCATCCTAATACTGGAGGTGTGTTTACTGGCCAGATCACCACGTGAAAAGGGAAAAAAGCTGCAATTTATTACATTTGTGGTTTGGGGTTTATTACCACTTCAATCCTTCCTCCCCAGCAGCACCTACTCACCTTTCCTTTGTTAGCCTGCCAATCCGGCCAGGTGCCAGGAGCACCAGAATAAAATATTCAGTACTTCTGGATATAGAGAAGCATGTGACATTTTGGAATCCATTTATCGGCAAAGTATAAGTGCTGCTGGGAAGGGGTCAAAATAAACCTCTTGTTTTGCACTGAATTAAAGTGGTTTTAAAGAATGGACAATTTTCACCTAAATGCATTCTAAGCATTAACGGTTTTGCTGCCAGAGCCGTTTTTGCGTTTTTTGCACACGTTTAAAAAAATCATTTTAGCCCAGAAAATTATTATTATTATACAGAATTTACAGTATCTCACAAAAGTGAGTACACCCCTCACATTTTGGTAAATATTGTATTATATCTTTTCATGTGACAACACTGAAGAAATGACACTTTGCTACATTGTAAAGTAGTGATTGTACAGCTTGTATAACAGTGTAAATTTGCTGTCCCCTCAAAATAACTCAACACACAGCCATTAATGTCTAAACCACTGGCAACAAAAGTGAATACACCCCAAAGTGAAAATATCCAAATTGATCCCAATTAGCCATTTTCCCTCCCCGGTGCCATGTGACTCATTAGTGTTACAAGGTCTCAGGTGTGAATGGGGAGCAGGTGTGTTAAATTTGGTGTTATCACTCTCACTCTCTCATACTGGTCACTGGAAGTTCAACATGGCACCTCATGGCAAAGAACTCTCTGAGGATCTGAAAAAAAATAATTATTGCTCTACATAAATATGGCCTTGGCTATAAGAAGATTGCCAAGACCCTGAAACTGAGCTGCAGCACAGTGGCCAAGACCATACAGCGGTTTAACAGGACAGGTTCCACTCAAAACAAGCCTCGCCATGGTCGACCAAAGAAGTTGAGTTCACATGCTCAGCATCATATCCAGGAGGTTGTCTTTGGGAAATAGACGTATGAGTGCTTCCAGCATTGCTGCAGAGGTTGAAGGGGTGGAGGGTCAGCCTGTCAGTGCTCAGACCATACGCAGCACACTGTATTAAATTGGTCTGCATGGCTGTCATCCCAGAAGGAAGCCTCTTCTAAAGATGATGCACAAGAAAGCCCGCAAACAGTTTGCTGAAGACAAGCAGACTAAGAACATGGATTGCTGGAACCAAGTCCTGTGGTCTGATGAGACCAAGATAAACTTATTTGGTTCAGATGGTGTCAAGCGTGTGTGGCGGCAACCAGGTGAGGAGTACAAAGACAAGTGTTTTGCCTACAGTCAAGCATGGTGGTGGGAGTGTCATGGTCTGGGGCTGCATGAGTGCTGCCGGCACTGGGGAGCTACAGTTCATTGAGGGAACCATGAATTCCAACATGTACTGTGACATACTGAAGATAGCATAAAAATCCAGCGCTTTCCTTGCAAAATTGTAGACACTACTGAGACAATTGAGTTAGTTGGTTTATTGCCTCTGATAATCCCTGCTGCTCTATATTAACTCCTGGGGGAGTGAACCTGAAATGCAGCAATAATCAAGCACTAAAGATTGTCCAAGGACACAGTGAGGCTTCATCATTGGAAAAAATGTTCACATTTATTTTTAGAAGTAACAGTTAAAAACAATGGAAACGATAAGATCATCAATTACCAAAACGCCTGATTTAAAAAAAAGTCCAAATGTGGGTGAAAAATGGTAGAAGTTAAATTGGGGTTAAAACAGTACCATAGAAGAATAATGAGCTGTGCTCCTATGGAGCTATCAATGTCAACATGAGCACTAGCCCCGTCACGTCAGGCACCCTGTCACAAAGTGAAGACAAAGCCGCCACTCACTGATCCTGCGGGCAGGTACCTGTCAGGGAGAGATCTGAGAGGTCACCATGCACCATCCAAGGGGAAAGGGAGGGTGGATTTCCCCTGCCTTGCGATGAAGACCCGATGGTTGCAGACCCGATGGTTGTTTCTCACTCTGCAGGAGGTGAGCTTCTCTCTGCTTCTCACTGCTGCGGCTGGTCCCACTGTGATGACGTGGGCTGGAGTGAGGCTGTCGGCTCGTGGAGGAGTGTGCACTGTGATTGGCTTAGATCTGCACTGACTGCTGGGGTGGCTGAATGCAATAGCCTGTCACAGTGACTACATGTTTCGTGCTATGGCACTTTGTCAAGTCCTGTGACAGGCAAGGAAGGGGAGTGATTTATAGTAACTTGTTAACCCTTTAGGTTTTGGTGACCCTGGAAGTAGCAATAAGAACATGGCCATCTCCCGGTGACACGCTGGGACTCTAATGGACTTTCAATTATGTATAGTTGGCGATTGGCCCTATATATTGACGGACCGGGGGGTGCATGATGAATATGACAGCCCCATAGGGGTACTTCATAAATAACCATAAAAAAATTTTTAAAAAACAAATTGGAAAAAATTAAGAATAAAATGAATTTTAAGATTGAGCTGTATATGCAATAAACCTCTATATGCAAAAAAAAAAAAAACCCACAACGAAAAGATATAATAAAATATTTACACAAAAGTGAGGGGTGCACTCACTTTTGTGAGATACTGTAAATAGCGCCAATATAAGAGCAGACAGTACAGGTACAATAACATTCAATACAGGAGGAATCAGAGGACCCTGCTCGTTAGAGCTTACAATCTAGGAGGGAGGGACAAGTGAAACAAAATGTTTTAACTGTGGAGGATGAACTGATGAAGAAAATGAAAATGTAGTTCTTAGTTGTGGGTAGAATAAGCTTCTATGAAGAGGATGGTTTTCAAGGATCGCCTAAAAGATAATAGGAGATAATCGGACAGATTTGGGTAAGGAGTTCCATAGGATTGGAGAAGCACTAGAAAAGTCCTGTAGGTAAGCAAAGGAGGAGGTGATGAGGCAGCTTGAGAGCCGGAGGTCTTGAGAGCAACGAAGAGAACGATTAGTTTGGTATTTTGAGACTAGGTTAGTGGTGTAGATGGGGGGCTAAATTGTGGATTGCTTTGTAAGTAGTTGTGAGCATTTTGAATTTAATTTGTTGGGTGAGCAGGAGCCAGTGGAGGGATTGGCAGAAAGGAGTAGTAGACACAGAGCGATTGGTAAGGTGGATGAGTCTGGCAGCAGCATTCATGATGGACTGAAGGGGGATGATAGCTTATGTAGACAGGGCCGCTGATAGAAATCATTGGGCCCCTACAGCCTACCTGATGGGGCCCCCTTCAGCCCCACCCCTGGTCCTGCCCCTGGCCCCTCCTTCAACCCCTCCCCAGACCCCACCTTGAAAGTGCAGGTTTATCTTCAAGTAATATTTATCTTTCTCCAGCCAGTTAGAAGTTGGATTATCCAAAAGAAATACTGTTTTCAGATGAGAACAGACCTCTTTAATATCTGTATGTAATAAAAACCATTAATGAATGAATGGAGCAGTATTTTGGAAAAATTAGGGAGATTAAACAAATGGAAAAGGTGGAAAAAACAAGCCATGTCTCGTTAAAGATACTTTACTGTACCAAAATCCAATAAAAGTGCCATAGTAAATAAAACTTATGAAAAACTTTTCCCCACCCTAACCACCAGATGAGGTGGGAGAGTTCTGCTAGACCACATGTAATAATCACACATCTACATTGCCTCTGTGTAAATTGTATGCAAACAAAACATGTCACATATGAAGAGAAATCAACCTGATACAGGTATATAGAAAATACTGAATTAAATCTCCAGTAGCTTGACATTATTCAGACACCCTAAACGTGCCAAAATAAAGTAAATAACAGTTACTGTATAAACAATGTTCCGTTAGAGTTTAATATACTGTTAGCTTTTAAAATAAAAACTTTCAAGACACTCTGGTGCAACACTCTACCATATAACACTTGATATACAGGTCAAGCAAATGTTCAAAAAATGTTTCCTGTTCAAATACAAAGCTGGTTAAAATGATATTAAACCCAAATACAAACATTATACTGCAGCTTACAATTTCTTGTGGTGGCTGCATTCGTTTTTTTTACCTGGTGGCCAGTAAACCTGCATTCACACCTGAGCAGCAACAACTGGGTAAACATAAGCGTGCCAACAGGCCCAAAAACAGCAGGGGTCAAACAACCCAAGTTCAGAGTGCTGTTACAATACCCTTGAAGCCAAAAGCTGCATCAGCAAAAGATTGAACATCCACATGTTAAAACTGAAAGAATGTTTGACCAGTCACTTCCATGCAAAGGTAATAATGTCGGCCTCTCATGTGGACATAAAATAGTTCACAGCCTGCATATGTACTTATATTTATGGCTTTACCTAAAAAAAAAAATGTGAATGTGATAAGGAAGTGTCCAAAATTCATAGTGTTAACACTGTCCAGACACAGAAAAACCCCTCTCTGAAATAGATGCAGCAGGGTCAAAAAGAAACACTGACCAGTTTCACTGGTCCTTTCCCACTTTGCCAAAGGTGTTACAGATTTGTTGCAGACATTCTTTGTACCTTTGCTTCAGCAAACTCATTTATAAGGTCTCGAAAGTTGAGCTGTCTCACAAGTTCATGCACAATGGACAGAAGAGCCAGACTGTTCAGACGCTACTCACTCATGGTTGGACAGAGATAGTTGTTTATTAAGGCTAACTTGCTGAATGCTCTCTCTCCTTCTGCAACTGAGAGTGGAAGGGTAGCAAAAATTCGAAGGGCGATACAGACCTCTCCAAAAATCCCTTCAAGCTGCAGCTCAAAAATTGAATTTAATAATTCCAAGGGACCCAGCTTATTGGAAAATGTTTCTTCATAGATTTTCTGAAGGTGTTAGTAGGGATTCAGTAAAGTCATCATGGTATGTGGAAATCAGCATTTCTGTTGAAATTTTCACTTCTTCTGAAAGAGTCTTCAGATTCAAGATGGGAGCAAAGAGCTTGCAGACCTCTTCCATTGATTTAAACCTTTGATCCAGGTCTGAAATTATGTCATCCATTGCTGGTAAGAACATACTGACTTTTAAAAAAAATGTTGACATCCAGATCTTTAACATTTTTATCAGCCTTCTTTTTACGAAGCTGGTGAGCATTCTGAAGCTTCTTGGGAATCTCCATGGAATCAGCAACAACTTTAGCCTCAGAGAGTAGAGCTGGCCACTTATCCCGTAGCATCTTCATTTCTTCAGACAAAGCCCTGATGTTGTCTGCACCTATGTCAATAGTTACAGACCTTGACTGAAGGACTTTACTCCATTCCTCAAAACTTTGCAGGACCTTGACCCAGTATGTAGCCAGAACAATTGAACGGAAAGACGAGAAATAATCTAGCAGCCCTTCCGCTTCAGAGTGTGCAGCACATGTCAGTTTTTTACTTTCCAGCACTCTTTCCAAATCTTTCAGAATACATGGAAGCTTTTGTGCGATTGGCCATACTGCTTCAATCCTGGAACTCCATCTGGTGTCACTAAGGCCATGTAAAGAACCACCGACTTCATCTAACAAAGAGTTCCACCTCTCAGGACTGCTGCTGAATAGAACATACAGCCTATTTACACTCCCAAAGAAAGTCTTCATTTCAGGGGAACTTGAAGCTGCATGTACACCAACAAGGTTTAACCACTTCAGCCCCGGAAGGATTTCCAGCTTTAGGACCGGAGCCCTTTTTGCGATTCGGCGCTTCGTCGCTTTAACTGACAATTGCGCGGTCGTGCGACGTTGTACCCAAACGAAATTTGCGTCCTTTTTTTCCCACAAATAGAGCTTTCTTTTGGTGGTATTTGATCACCACTGCGTCATTTCTGATCGCCGCTATAAACAAAAGAAGAGCGACAATTTTGCAAAAAAACCCAAATTTCTTACTTTTTCCTAAAATACAAATCCAAAAAAAAAAAATATAAAAAAACATTTTTTTCACCGTTTTTGGCCGATTTATATTCTTCCTCATATTTGCGATAAAAAAAATCGCAATCGGCGTTTATTGATTGGTTTGCGCAAAAGTGGTCGCGTTTACGGATGATGAGAATTCATTTTTGGGGTTTTTAATTTTTTTTTATTTTTTACTAAAAATGGCGGCGATCTGCGATTTTTTGCGGTACTGCGATATTTCAGCGGACATGTCGGACCATTTTGACACTTTTTTGGGACCATTGGCATTTATACAGCGATCAGTGCTATAAAAATGCACTAATTACTGTGTAAATGCCATTGGCAGTGAAGGGGTTAACCTGCAGGGGGCGCGCTAAGGGTTAACTATGTTCCCTGGGCGTGTTCTAACTGTATGGGGGACTGCCTAGCTGGGGAAGGGAAGTGGTCACAGCCTTCACGTACAGGAAGGCTGTGATCACAGCCCTTCCCCCTCACACAGAGCGGAGGTCCGTGTTTACATACACGGACCTCCGCTCACTCGCTCCGGGGGGGGCATCGTGGGTAGCCGGCGGCAACCGAAGCCGCCGCACCCGCTCCCTGGCCCCCCCTGGACACAGTGAGCGCGCGGGCGCGCCTCCGGCGGCGCGCGCGCGCTCACTAAACTCGTTCCCACAGCCGCCGTCGTATGACGGCGATTTGCGGGAACGAGCCACTTTGCCGCCGTCAAATGCCGGCGGTCGGCAAGTGGTTAATGAGTGTGCTGCACATGGACAAAACATGGCTGCTGGGTACTTTTGTTGGATTCTGGATCTTACACCTTTAATTTTTCCTGACATTTTGGCTCCGTTATCATATCCTTGACCTCTACAGTCTTTGACATCAATGCCATGTTCACACAATCTTGATAGCATACTTTCAGCAATTTCTTCACCAGTCTTCTCAGAGAAATCAAAGAATTCCAGGAACCTTTCTTGAATGCCCCATTTTCTTTTCACAAGGTCTCTGTGCACATATCGCAGAATAATAGCATACCATATGTGATATATCTGGTGTTCCATCACAAATCACTGAGAAATAAATTGATTGTTGCTTTTCAGAATGTTTGACATTCAAAACACATCTTCCACATACATTGATTAATTTGTTTTGTGTGGCTGATGATAAATAATGTGCAGGTAGACACTTTCCTTATTCCTGGCTTTGTTTCCCTTTTTCCAAATGCTCCCTAAGTACACTATCATATTTTGCAAGAAGTTCAAGAGTTCCAAGGAAATTACCATTTTGAATGTCTCCAATTCTTTGAGAACATCCTCTAAAAGCTAGATTTCGTGAGACCAAAAATAAGGTAGCATGAAGAAGCCTTTCCAACAGAGCTGCAAATGTTTCTGCTTCTCTTTCTTTGCAACTCAAAGTCCACACCTTGTCCGCCTACGGACCTCTGTAAAGTTTGCCAACTTAAGTAGTGTTTTCGGTGTGGAGAAGAACTATCCACTATCCATGCATAAGATCTTTAGATTCGTCTTTTTATACTCTGGCCTCTTCCCCATGTCTCCTCCTGTGTTCTGTCTTTTCCATCCCTTTTTGGTTCCTCTCTCCTCACATAAGAGATGTAGTGTATGGAGGATCATATGTGATTGAGGACATTTTTGATGGTGGTGGAGTCCGTATGGGCTTATCTATAGCCAAGCAGACCCCACTATTATGTTCTCCCTCTCTACTCTCCTCCCTATTTAAAATAAAGTATGTTCACATATGCAATAGACGAATTAATATATTTATACGTATACAAGGGTCCTAATTTGTCAACATCTAAGCTGGGTCTTTTAATATATTTGTATCATATAAACCCTGTTTTGCTGGGAATGAGTGTTCCTTTATGTGACATGAGATAGCATGGGTAATTTGTGAATACATTTGTTTATGTACTGTGATGAGATCTGTTTTCCTTTTTTGTTTTAAACATTTAGATTTGGCTACAAATGCTTTTAATCTGTATGTTATGTGTGTAATTGCCCTCGGCTGTTTTGGGGCGGTACCTTGATGTAGGTTCGGCCACAAATAGCGGGGATTAAACATTTAGTATTTGTAATGACTAAGCTCGGAGACACCGAGTGAAACGCATCTACCTACCTGTACCTGTATCTACCTGTGGTTATACCTGTACATGCCGTTTGGAAATAAATTACAAGCTGAAACTATTCCGTGGAGTGCCGCCTACCTGTTTTGCATATAGAAGAACGTTCATGCTCTGGCAATCTTGTATAAAGTCGTTGTCATGTGTTTTTGGAAGGGTCAAAGCCTTCTCTCCTACATAGTATACTTCCATCCTTCCTATGGTAATAATTTGAAGAAAAAGCTTTGCAAGTGATGCAGTATAAAACATGCTTGGAATCACTCCAGCAAAGCCAGTCTCTTAAAATCTTCTCACATCCATTTGAGGATTTTGCATATAAAAGATACTCCATAAATGAACGTCCATCACTGTCCAAAGCCATACGACATGCCATCTTTTTCAGCGCCTCTTCAGTCATCACAGAAAGCACAATTTGCTCTTTCTTTATCTTGAAGATTTTCTGGTCACAGTGCTGGATCTTTCCAATCCATTTCACACAAATCCATAGGAACAGGACCTGTAGAACTTGAGGCAAAAGAGGAGCTGCATGAAGTTTCTAAATTGCTCAAAATTTCCAAAGGATATGCAGTGGAAGAGACATCTTCTATACTTGCAGGAGACTGGGTGCATGAGGACACACTTTCCTCAGGTAAAACACTCTCAGTGGAGCAGTTTGGAATTTCAAAGGCAGACATACCCTCTTCTTGCACATCTTCAGATATAATGAGCAGCTCACAATACTGAGAATGGCCCTCAACTGTGTCTGACCTAATGCCTCGTACACATGGTTCGACGGTCGTATACAACAGGTCGAACAAACGACCGTTGTATGCAAAGTCGATCGTTAGTACACGCAATTAGAACTGCCGATGTACGACGGTCGTACAACAGAAGTTGTATGAGCAGACTAGAAAACTTGGTAGTACCAACAAGCGGTCGTACGACCGTTGTATCGTGTGTACAGAGAAGTTGGTCCAATAAGTTGTATTGTGCAAAACACGCATGCTCAGAAGTCAGGAACGGCCAGACACTAATTACATGCACCTGAACGTTCTTTTTATACGTTCATAACACGACACTACGTTCAGCTTGGTTGCACGATCGTGTAGTGCATATCAGTATGCTAGATACAACAGCCAACATACGATTTGGTCCGTTCGGTCGTATGACCGTCGAAACGTGTGTACAAGGCTTAACTTCTGTATCTTGTGCTGAGGATGCTTCCGGTTCAACACTATGTTCCTGGGTAGTTTCTGGCTTCCTAAAATAGTGAAAGATTAGGTTTTTTTTCTTCATTTCTTATTGTTCTTCCTCACTCTTTCCTCTCCTTGCGCTTCAGAAATCCAGACTTGTATAGGTACAGTTTTGGATTAACCTGAAACAGGGAGAAAGGATTCTGGTACTCAACAACCGCAGCCAGAATCCCAAATTTGGCTTATATCTAAGTAAGAATGCCCACAGGCGCTGATCATTACCCTCAATGTGATCATGGGCTCCGTTCACTAAAGCATATCGCATGCGGTATTGGGTGATTTGACACAGTTTTCCTAAAAATTGCATGCAATATTAAAATGTCAGTTCACCATCACTTTATACGGTATTTAACATGCAAAATTATTATATGCAAAAATGCTCAATAAAAACCACATAAAACAGCATTACAGTCAATTCATTAAAGGAAATAAAATATAGACGCATTTGTTAAATTAGTAGTAGTCCAAGCATGCAATGTTTGAGGAATGTAAAATATAGTAGCCAATTTGGAGTATTCTCTACTTTTTAGGATCAAAAGTCTCTCAACAGTAATGCGTAGAAACCAAAATATGAATAAAAACATTGAAATGTTACATTTAGTGAAATATATTTATTTTCCCCTGTCATTTGGCTAGATTTTCAGAGACTTTTTTGTGTATACACAAGCATATACATCATTTGCTGCAAAAACCTCCCAATCACTGCAAACATAATACAACGTTAATGCATGCGTATCACAATGGTCTAATCCCTTGCTAGAACATATGTGATATCGTATGTAGTAGGAATTCTTGAATTGTTCACAAATATCTGTGGAGATACAGTATTTTTGGCAACAGTTTTTGGAAGGCAGAAGCGTATTAAGAATAGACGAGTATTCTTACAAAGGTGTGGAACGTTAGGAGAGGAGGGGTATCAATTTGAAGGTTTGACAAATGAATATGAGAGGAAGACACTTTGAAGAACATCAGAGAATGATAATGGCTATTCTCAAGCAAGAAAAAAAAAAGACTTGTCCAAAGATATAGGAATGAATTTTCCAAATATCACAACAAAAATTACTTCAAAAGGAAAAGTTCACCTAAAAAAATAAATTCTTGTTTGTTTCCGGGAAAAAAATGTGCATTTATAATTTTTTTGGAGCCTGTAAAGCATTGCACCGGCTATTTTCAGATCGCTGATGACATGCAGGTCTCCTGTACACTGGCAGTGTATCTGTGTGTACATCCTATACATATAAGCCGATACTCCCTGACAGGAAGTGGGCGACGGCTGAAGCACTGGGAACATGTTAAGCCTCGTACACACGGGTCAACGATCGTACGACCGAACGGCTCAAATCGTATGTTGGCTGTTGTATCTTGTGTAATAACATGTACTAAGCGATCGTATGACCAAGCCGAACGTGGTGACGTGTTATGAACGTATAAAGAGAAAGTTTAGGAGCATGTAATTAGCGTCCGGCCATTCCTGACTTCTGAGCATGCGTGTTTTGGACAATACAACTTATTGGACCAACTTCTCTGTACACACGATACAACGGTCGTATGACCGCTTGTTGATACTACCAAGTTTTCTAGTCTGCTCATACAACTTCTGTTGTACGACCGTCGTACGTCGGCTGTTCTAATCGCGTGTACTAACGGTCGATTTAGCATACAACGGTCGTTCGTACGACCTGTTGTATACGATCATCGACCAGTGTGTATGAGGCATTACAATTCTGCCAAAATGCCATATTGCATGTGCTGCCTGCAGAGACAGTGCTACCCATGCTGCCAAAATGCCATATTGCATGTACTAATAGATGGATAAGGGTGGGTATTCTGCGCTATGGACGAATTTAAAAAAGAAGGTAAACTGGTAGCTGCGGCCTGCACTAGTACCAACCATCAAATGGCTGACCAGATTAATATATGGTAAAAGGTAAGTGGAAATGGCGCCACCGCTGCTAAATAAATGATATTGGGTATTGAAACACGATGATACGAACCAGCAAAAACTGGATGTAAAAGTGCAGTGTGCTAGTGCAAATTGTTTATGTACCTTAATACAAGTGACAATGTGCAAAATATCAAATACTGACAATAATGACTCTATTACTGAAACCCAATCTCTAAAAAATATGTGAAGCATCAAAAATGAAAATAACCAGAATAAGTTATTAAAGTGCCATTTTCATTTGGATGTCTCACATATTTTTTAGAGATTGAGTTTCAGTAATAGAGTCATTATTGTCAGTATTTGATATTTTGCACATTGTCACTCGTATTAAGGTACATAAACAATTTGCACTAGCACACAGCACTTTTACATCCAGTTTTTGTTGGTTCGTATCATCGTGTTTCAATACCCAATATCATTTATTTAGCAGCGGTGGCGCCATTTCCACTTACCTTTTACCATATTGCATGATGCATGTGCTGCCGGTGTAGCATCGTTCATGAAACCCCATAGAAATGGAAACCGGAAGTGACGTTCCGTCGCCACCATGTTGCTACACCCCGCACACGTCCGTACTAAGGATACAGAGAGAAGGCGGCAAGCGGACATCTTTTTACACCCACCAAAGTTTTTAATTGCACTCTTATTTTTAACAGTTAACAGAGCTTACATACTGAAATACAGTATATAGAAATACATAACACTGTTTTGAAGTACCACTTTAAAAGCAGTGGCAAGCCTACCGATCTCACAGCTTAGCAAATGTCAGTGCTGCTTTTAATATTTAACATCAAAAACAGTGAGATGTATTTCTATATCCTGTATTTCAGTATGTAAGCTCTGTTTACTGTTTAAAATACATGTGAAATTAAAAACTCCGGTGGGTGTACAAAGATGTCCGCTTGCCTCCTTCTCTCTGTATCATTAGTGCAGACGTGTGTGGGTGTAGCAACATGGCGGTGCCGTCGATGAACGTCACATCCGATTTTCATTTCTGTGGGGTTTCAATAAAGGATGCTACACCTGCAGAGACAGTGCTATGCCACCCATGCTGCCAAAATACCATATTGCATCATTTGCTGCCTGCATAGACAGTGCCAAGAAACACATACAATGCACATGCAATATGGCATTTTGGCAGCATGGGTGGCAGTGGCACTGGCTTGGCACTGCCATTTGTCAATCATGCTGCTACCAGCCTGCCATTGCCAATGTCATGAAATGAATGAATCACCAGGCTGTCCCTAATGCAATGCATTATGCAAGCACACACACCTTAGTTAGTAGGTCCCACCAAGAACTTCCTCTGCCTCTCTGTTCTGGAATCCTGCTGGCTGACTTGTGTAAGGTAAATGTCAGCTATCTGAGCTCATCTCCTCTCTGCGGTTCTGCCAGTGCCACCGCCGCCGTTCGCCGTTTCTTCTTATTCACTCTCAGTCTGTCATTCAGTCAGCCAGGCCCAATAGGAAACATAGCCGACTGAGCGCGGCGCGCCACATGAATCACTCCGCCGGGCCGGGACTTTTTGTAGCCATGACAAAATACATGCGGAGCGGGCGTGGAGGGACACACCCCCGAAAAAGAATAAATAGTCCCTCACGGTCTCACTGAAATAAGATACAAAGAAGGGGTTTGGGACTTTAAATGAGGCACATAGAAGAGACCAGATGTATAATCAAGAAATTATTTATTTAATCATTATATAACATGTAGCAGCTAATGTTGTGAAATTTGCAGATATGTAGCACAATATAAAACATAGCATGTGTCATGTAACCAGCTAAAACATGTCTTATCTGTTGCTTACCTTTGCTGCATGTGTCCAGTTAGAGGCCAGGCCTCGCTCACCTGTGTATTTTTGTAGGTCCTGCTCTGCTGGTCTCCACCCCAGGCCTTAATTGGTAACAGGATATAAGCCTGGCAGTACAAGGCTGCATTGCTGATCAACGTTTGTCCGTGTTCGGCTTGTGTGTCTGATTGTTTCCTTCGGTTGCACTGAGTCTTATCCGTGTTCTGATCCTTGGCTTGTCTGACTATCCCTTCTGCCTGTTACCTCGATCTTCGGCTTGTCTTCGGTTTCTCTTGTCTTCTGGTTGCCCTGACGCTATGCTATTTCTCTGACTATTCTTACTGTTCCTGTGCTGCTGCTTCCCCTCTACCACCTGGGGCCAGCCAAGCGTGAGCTAGGGGACCCTGGGGGCCGCGACCTGGATCCAGTTGCAGCCAAATCCATCCTCACTACTAGAGGCTCTGGTGAACACCCACTGGCTCTTAGATTCCGCGCCCTGGGGAAACCGATGCACTAGCTTACTGAGTTTCAGTTTCCGTGCTCTAGGGGGCCCTCTCCCCGTATCAGCCGGTACTGCTTAGCAGCAGTCAGCCTTAGGTTCACAACCCTGTGGTGCGCTCACTACTTTGGTGCGATTCGCACTCCAGTGGTACGCACCTGTCACCAGACCCCATTGGAGTTGCATCAGTTTGATCAGCCATGGACCCGGCTAATGTGCCGTTACCTGTAGATGATCCGATGCAGGGAATAGTCTGCAGACTGGAGAAACAAGAGTCGAATCAAACGCAGGTGATGCGATTCCTGCAAGATTTCGCTTCCCGCTTTGACCAGCTCCAGTCCTCCCTGGGATCTTCTGTCCAGCAAACCCCACCATGGCCTGCGGCCGTATCGGTTCCAGTCGCGCTCGCAGCAGCCAATCCATTGCAGTTAACGGCTCCGTCCCGGTACTCTGGAGACTCTAAAGCATGTAGGAGGTTCCTCAGCCAGTGCACTATTCATTTTGAGCTTCAGGCTCAAAATTTCCCGTCTGATCGGGCGAAGGTGGCCTACATTATTTCTCTCCTGTGCGGCGATGCTTTAGCCTGGGCTGCCCCTCTGTGGGAGAAGAGTGACCCCATGGTTTCTAGCCTGTCTAGTTTCCTAGAACTCTTCCGAAATATCTTTGAGGAACCAGGTCGTGTTTCCTCAGCAGTCAGCGGCCTTTTACGCCTCCGTCAGGAGTCTCTTTCTGTGGACCAGTATGACCTCATTTTTCGGATTCTGTCTGCCAAGTTGAATTGGAACAAAGAGGCCTTGGTTGCAGCTTTCTTACAGGGCCTCTCTGACTGAGTGAAGGACGAATTAGCGGGTAGGACCATTCCCGCTGATCTGGGTGACGTGATCTCCCTGTGCAACCAGATCGACATTCGTTTTCAGGAGAGGACCCTAGAAAAAAGACATCTGCACCCCTCGGCCCTTAGTCAGCCGGAGCTCCCCTCTCTGTTGTCCATGGAGCACTCCCTTTCAGCTGAGGAACCCATGCAGCCGGACCAGGCCATCTCCCGAGGAGCGTGCTAAGCGCAGAGCCTTGGGCCTGTGCCTTTACTGTGGGGGCAAAGGTCACCTTCTGGACACTTGCTCCCTGCATTCAGGAAATGCTCGGGTCGAATACGTCTGGAAGGTGGAGTATTGGACCCAGAAACCTCACCTTCGCGTCTCGAGCTGTCGGTGTACCTTCACACTGGCACTTCCTCTCATTCAGTCCCGGCATTTCTTGATTCTGGAGGTGCGGGCAACTTTATGGACTGGAAAATGGCTTCTTCCATGAAGCTGGGCCTTTCGCCTCTCACCATTTAATTGGTGGTCTCAGCGATCAATGGCACCGTTCTTCCAGGAGGGCCCATCCGCTTCCAGACCCTTCCGGTTAAGATGTCTGTTGGAATACTCCATCAGGAGGAGATATCCTTCCTTGTTTTACCCAACGCCTCAACCTCCATCGTATTAGGTCTTCCCTGGTTACAGCTCCATTCCCCACACACTGAATGGACTTCCGGGCAGATACTGGCTTGGGGTCCCTCTTGTTTCCCATCCTGCCTATGCAAGGTCATCCCTAAAGAGAGACTACCTGTTGCCACCACTTCAGTTTCTTCTGCTCTTCCCGCTGCTTATAGCAATTTCCAAGATGTCTTCTGTAAGAAAGCGGCTGAAGTGCTTCCTCCTCAAAGGCCGTTTGACTGTGCCATTGACCTTGTTCCTGGAGCAAAGCTGCCCAGGGGTCATACTTATCCTCTGTCCATCCCGGAGACCCAGGCCATGTCTGAGTATATCTCTGAAGACCTTGAGAGGGGATTCATTCGGAAGTCCTCATCTCCAGCTGGAGCAGGATTCTTTTTCGTTACAAAAAAAGATGGTACGTTAAGGCCTTGTATCGACTATCGAGGTTTAAACGTGGTGACTATTAAGAACCGTTACCCTTTACCCTTAATCGCTGAATTATTCGACAGATTGAAAGAGGCCTCCATCTTTACCAAGTTGGATCTCAGGGGTGCCTACAATCTGATCCGGATAAGGGAGGGTGACGAGTGGAAAACCGCGTTTAACACAAGAGATGGGCATGACGAATACCTCGTCATGCCCTTTGGGCTGTGTAACGCACTACTGGTTTTTCAAAACTTCGTCAATGAGGTCTTCAGGGATTTTCTGTATCAATTTGTGGTCATCTATTTGGATGACATTTTAATCTTTTCTGACAATTTGCTGGCCCACAGGAACCATGTCCGGGTGGTACTTCAGCGCCTCAGGGAAAATAATCTGTACGCCAAGCTGGAGAAATGTTCTTTCGAATGTTTCAAGGTTCCGTTTCTAGGATGCTTCGTCTCCAGTTTGGGTATTTGTATGGATCCCGAAAAGGTCTCGGCCATTACCAAATGGCCTCTTCCTGCCAGCCTCAAGGCCACATAGCGATTTCTTGGATTCTCCAATTATTACAGGCAATTATTAAGAACTACTCGGCTATTGCTTCGCCTATTATTGCATTGACTAAGAAAGGTGCTAATGCCAAGGAATGGCCCCCTGAAGCTGTCGCTGCATTCCATGACCTGAAACAAGCCTTTGTTTCTGGTCCTCTCTTGAGGAGACCTAAGCCTGGGGACCCATTTTTTTATTGAAGTAGACGCTTCCTCTACTGGAGTAGGAGCGGTGCTCCTCCAGTTATCCGAGAATAAACGACAGCCATGTGCGTTCTTCTCCAAAAAAAATTCTCAGGCAGAGAAAAATTATGCTATTGGCGATCGGGAGCTTCTTGCTATCAAATTGGCGCTAGAAGAATGGCGTCATCTCTTGGAGGGTTCCACTGCATAGTGATCTTCACGAATCATAAAAATTTACAGTACCTACAGAGTGCTAAACGACTGAATCCCAGACAGGCCAGGTGGAGTCTGTTCTTTTCCCGGTTCAATTGTACGATCACGTACAAACCTGGTTCCTGCAACGGTTGGACCAATGCATTCTCTGGGTCATTTGACACGAGGGATGAATAGCCTACCTCTGAACCTGAGCCGATCATTCCGGCCAAGTGTATTCTTGCCCATTCCATCACTCTGGAGTCTAAAATTCCCTAAGACCTAAGATCCTTCATTGGGGAAATGATTCCAAGGTGTCGGGTCATGCTGGGGCCCTCCGATCCTTTCAGCTCATCAGTCGTCACTACTGGTGGCCTACCCTCCGTGCGGATGTCAAAGGCTACGTGAAAGCGTGCCATGTTTGTGCCCAATCCAAGTCCTCCACACAAGCTCCTGCTGGTCTGCTCATGCCCTTGCCCATTCCAGAGGAGCCCTGGACTCGCACTGCGATGGATATCATCGCCAATCTTCCACCATCTGAAGGAAATACAATCATCTGGGTGGTGATAAATCGGTTCTCCAAAATGGCTCATTTTGTTCCCCTTCCTGGTCTCCCCTCTGCTCCTGGGCTGGTCCCCATCTTTGTTTGAGAAATCCTCTGCATCCATGGGGTCCCTTCTCATTTTGTTTCTGACAGGGGGGTTCAATTTACATCCTGCTTCTGGAGAGCTTTCTGCAAGTCCCTCAATATTGTCCTGAATTTTTCTTCTTCTTACCACCCTCAATCCAATGGACAGACTGAGAGGGTCATTTAGGAGTTAGAGGTCTTCCTCCGCACCTTAGTCTCCGCTCATCAGGATGACTGGTCCTCTCTACTCCCATGGGCAGAGTTCTCTCGCCACAATCATGTTAACACCAGTTCGCAGAAGACCCCCTTTTTTCACAGTCCATGGAAGACACCCTCAGTTTCCTCTTCCCATGAATTGTTCTCCTGATATTCCAGCTTTGGCTACTGTTCAGCAATCTTTCAATACCATTTGAGGTGAGGTTCATGATTCCCTTCAAGCAGCGGCTGATAAGTTTAAAGGTTTTGCCGACCGTCACAGGCATAAACCGCCTTCTCTACAGATTGGAAACAAGGTCTGGCTTTTCACCAGGAACATCAAACTCCGGGTTCCGTCTTTGAAATTGGCACCAAGATTCATTGGGCCATAATCAATAATTGATAAGGTTGACCGAGTCTGCTTTAAACTTCAGATCCCCAAAAATCTCAGGATTTCGAACTCCTTCCATGTTTCCCTTCTGAAGCCCTTGGTCCTCAATAAGTTCTCTGGGCCTGTCCTTACTGTGGTTCCAGTCTCTGAGGATAATCAGGAGTATGAAGTTAGTCAAATATTGGATTCTCGTCTCTATAAAGGCATCCTTCAGTACCTCGTGCATTGGAGAGGGTTTGGTCCTGAGGAGAGGTTGTGGATTCCTGCATCTGACGTTTTTGCACCTCGCCTTGCGAGCAGGTTTCATTTGAGATTTTCCTCCAAACCAGGACCCAAGCGGGGGAGGCCTCGTAAGAGGGGGGGGGTACTGTCATGTAACCAGCTAAAACATGTCTTATCTGTTGCTTACCTTTGCTGCATGTGTCCAGTTAGAGGCAGGGTCTCGCTCACCTGTGTGTTTTTGTAGGTCCTGCTCTGCTGGTCTCCGCCCCAGGCCTTAATTGGTAACAGGATATAAGCCTGGCAATACAAGGTCTCTGATTGTCTCCTTCGGTTGCTCCGAGTCTTATCCGTGTTCTGATCCTTGGCTTGTCTGACTATCCCTTCTGCCTGTTAACTCGATCTTCAGCTTGTCTTCGGTTTCTCCTGTCTTTTGGTTGCCCTGACCCTATGCTATTCCTCTGACTATTCTTACGGTTCCTGTGCTGCTGCTTCCCCTCTACCACCTGGGGCCAGCCGAGCATGAGCTAGGGGACCCTGGGGGTTGCGACCTGGATCCAGTTGCAGCCAAATCCATCCTCACCACTAGAGGCTATGGTGAACACCCACTGGCTCTTAGATTCCGCACCCTGGGGAAACCGATGCACTAGCTCCCTGAGTTTCAGTTTCCGTGCTCTAGGGGGCCCTCTCCCCGTATCAGCCAGTACTGCTAACAACAGTCAGCCTTAGGTTCACAACCCTGTGGTGCGCTCACTACTTTGGTGCGATTCGCACTCCAGTGGTACGCACCTGTCTCCAAACCCCATTGGAGTTGTGACAGCATGGTACAAGAAATGAGCCAATGGCGTGGTTCAGAAGGAGGAGCATTACCCGCCGGAGCCCATAGTGGCATAGGAGGCTCTCCATGAATCAGGCATGAGATGGAAAAACAAGCCAGTACTGTGGCGCCGTGGCGGCATCACACAGCCGGCATGATGCGTGGCGCTGATGTGTAGCAGGTCAAGCTACCCCCAACCCCCTGCATGACAACTAGGGGGAAGGGGAGGGCGCCCGGATCGCATCGCAGCTCCCGGGAAAATGGAACAAAGGGGGGCGGCTCACATAGATCCGTCCACCTGATAGTGGACAGGAGAATGCCAGGTGCATCGTGATATAACACTGATGTGACAGATGGTAATTAAGGGTAGGTCTACATAAATACAAGATAGAGATCAAGTCTCATAATTGCAGGTCTAAACCCATATGGGTAATATTAAAAGACCAAAAAACATCACTCATTCATGTGCCTCCATCCCTGTTATATGTAGAAAAGAAGGGAAATAATGGGACTTTAAATGAGATACGCAGGGAGAGGGGGAAGGGTGCCTCCATCCCTGTTGAGATGCAAAGAAGCGGTTTGGGAGTTTAAATGAGGCACATAGAAGAGACCAGATGTATGATCAAAAAATGATTTATTTAATCATCATATAACAAGTAGTAGCTAATGTTGTGACCATGAATCAATACATTTGCAGATATGTAGCACAATACAAAACATAGCATGGTACATTGGAGAGAAATGAGCCATTATTGCACCACAAAGGATCATAAATGAATGAAATTACATCACAAAAAGATTCATAAAAACATATATGCATGCATCTTTGTAAGCTCTACATGTTTCAGGGATTATACCACCTCGTCAGGAACGGATGCATACAGAACATCTGTAAGAAGAATTCATGTATGTGAGACCAATAAAGATCCAATAATGTCCCGGATAATGGGGAAATATATAAAATAGGAGAAGGGGAGAAATAAGATAAGACAGAGCTCAGTACAGCGGAAGGGGGTGGAGGGGGGGTGGACTATGGTGTTGGCGATGGGGGGGGGGGTGACATAATTTTATTCATTCAGAGAATCAGAGAGATTGCCCTGGCCAGGCCGGGCCCCCCTGAAAAGCCAAGGACGCCAGGTCCGGACAGTTGTATTTGCTTATCAGCGGCTCTGTATATAGTGGTAAGCCAGTGAGAAGGGAGTTGCAGTAGTCGAGGCAAGAGATGGCCAGGGAGTGAATTAAGAGCTTTGTCATGTCATTGGTTAGAAAGGGGTATATTTTTGGTTGCATTGCAAAACATTGCTTCCCGGCTACGCTAGCTGGGGACACGGAGAGGCTGACCCAGAAGTGATATCATAGATGACGCTTTCTGGGTCACAGCAAGAAGGGGAGGAGAGCAGATGTGTGTCTTCTCCTCCACCCCAGCTGCTGGCACCCACCATGTTGCTCCTGTGGAGCCTGGAAAACATGGTGGGGCACATGCCCACAGGGGGGTGCCGGTACCGGGGAGAGTGTGAGCAATCAGGTGGCAGCGCAGCCACACAGGTGTCTGCCTGTCAATTTTACACACAATCCTGGTGCCTGCAGCCACTGGATTGTGTGTAAACCCCCCCCCGATGTCAGGTCCATACAACGTACAGACCTGGCAGCAAAGAGGTTAAGGTAAAAAAAACTTCTGTATTCAGCTACACCCCAACCCCCCCTTACACTTACCTGACCCCAATCTTGATCTAGCGCTCTCTGCTCTCTGCTCTCTCTCTCCTTGTTGGAAATGGAGGCAGCAGTGGAAGACATTGGCTCCTGCTGCTGTCAATCAAAGCCAGTGATGAAGCAGCAGGGAGTGGGGCCGAGCCATGCTCTGCGTGTCTATGGACACACTAAGCTGACTCGGGAGCGAGCCCCCTCAAGTGCCACCAAAGCAAGCAGCTTGTTATGGTGGGCACTCACTAGTCACTAGGGGAGACCCCAGAAGAGGAGGATTGGGGTTGCTCTGTGCAAAACCATACACAACAGGCAAATAGACATGTTTGTTATTTTTAAAAAATAAAATTGGATCCTTTACAATCACTTTAACAAGCACAGGTTCACTTTAGGTATTTACAGCACTGAAGCCATCCCTTTTAACCTGATATAAGCATATACTGCTTGCTGGAATGTGTTTCAGGTATACTACTGTAGAACCCCCAAAGTGTAGATGTTTTTGTAGAGGTCTTTTTTCTAGGAGAGGCAAAATTTAGTCAGGCCTGATGTAGATTGCAGGCCTGATTGTTTTGTTCTGGACAGGGGAGTGCCTCAGAGTAGGCTGGATATTGCAGGGAGGGACACCCCTTGGATACTCCTCCCCTGGTTCCAGAAAGTGTTGGAAGGGGGGGATGGATGAGGAGGTGTCACTCACTGTGTATGTTAAGGAGCCCTGACCAATCCCCAATCTGGATTGGCAGGGAGCAGGCCTCCTTAAATACAGTGATCTGCCAGCAGGTGGGAGGAGAGTTTGGGTGGAAGTGTGGAAGATGTAGCAGAGGTGTTGTGGAGGCCTCTACCCGAGAGGGAGCCCCCAGTCTGGGGGGGGGGGGAACCTTGAGGCCTGGAGGTTTGGGTGCAGCCAAGAGTGAAGTTGATTCCTGGAGCAGCACAAGGGAACAGGAGAATAGCATAGGTGCTACTAAGGACACTTTAAAGTATCCATTGGAGTTGGTGAGTGACAGACCCTGGGGGCTGGAGGTCAAGGCTGGAGCAGGCTGGGAGAGGAATAGTGGACAGTCTGTGGAGGTCTCAGGAGCCAGTCAGGGGAAGGAGTGCCACTGAGAGGAAAGCAGGCCGGTGTGGCCTGGAAGAGGAATGGGTTGGGAGTTGTAGTCCACCAAAGGCCCAGCTAGCACCGATGTACTAAGCTACACTAGAGGAGTCCTTGACCCTGGCCTGTAATGGGTGGGCCGGAGGTCCTGCTGACTGAGTGCAGGCCTCACCATGTGCTAGCTGCGGTGAAGAGAGAGGAGTTATCTGAGCCTGATAAATTTCCCTTCAGGTCAGGAGTAACAGTCTGCAAGTGAAGTGCTGAAGAGAAGTGAGAGGAGTAACAGTCTGCAAGTGAAGTGCTGGAGAGAAGTGAGAGGAGTAACAGTCTGCAAGTGAAGTGCTGGAGAGAAGTGAGAGGAGTAACAGTCTGCAAGTGAAGTGATGGAGAGAAGTGAGAGGAGTAACAGTCTGCAAGTGAAGTGCTGGAGGAAGTAGAGATGTATATACGGTCGTGTATATAGTCGGTCCTGCAACGCAATTCTTTGGGGCATCCCACAGTCACCCCTTTCCTCCATTCAGGTTATATCCCCTAAATAAAACAAACAAAAATAAGAGCCGGCCTGTTCAGTGACTCCGGATGTGTGAGATATGGTGGGATTGAGGGCAGCGGAAGGTGAACCACAACTACCAGCCACCCCTGAGGGGGCACATGGCTACGCTACTCAGGAAGGTAAAACACTGGGTTTGCACAAATCAATTTACGCTAAATTTTGTATAAATAAAATACATCTAGCTGGGTGGTAGATCTGTTTAAAAATATCTTTGCAATGTAGCTCTGACTAATGCTGTTATCCGCTGACTTCTGTAACTTCAGAGTGTATGAGCTTCTAAAATGAAGGCATAGAATGTGGTTTATTCTTATCCCCAGAGCCCTTCCGGAGAGCAGAGTTTGGTTACAGGCTTTGTGCAGGCCATTTCTCTCTCATCTTCAGTGTAGGATATTGTGAAGATAATGAATTGTGATCAGACCTCACAAGAAAAGATGTCCTGAGGTGCAGAACAATAGGAATCAGTTTCAAACTTCTGCAGTTCCCCAGTGCCACTAGTCAGTACCAAAGCAACAAAAAAAGCTATAGCAGCTAAGCGTAAAAAATTGATTTTCTTTTTTTACTTAAAGAAAAAAAATATCTATTTGGAATATAGCTGCTTCCATTCTGTTACAGTACAGAGATGACAAAAGAAAACAACTAAATTTTTGGTAATATTGTTATTTACAATGACCATCTTATATGGTATTATTCTGGCTTTAAAAAGTGCAGCATTGTGTTCAGACTGGCAATAAAACCATCCATAGACATGAAATGACCTTTATCTGACCAAGTGGCCATCTTATGTGTAGGGGTTTTGTTGGAGATCTTGGAGAAGATAGAGATCAGAGAGGTTGGAAAACCACATCAAATTGCCACTATTTATCCTTAGATGAGCAGTGCACACCATGAGAGTGTCCACATTCTTATCCTTTTTTCTTACGATACACCATAATTATGAACCTTTAAGCAACTATGTATGCACAAAGCTGATTAAAAGTGCCCAATGATGCTCTATGGCTAAAGGAAAAGCTAACAAATTTAAGAAAATCCACCCAGCTCCCCCTCTTTAGACCACTCAATAAACTTGTATGTAGCCCTCTTTTAGGGGGTTATAATGACCCTCCCCAAACAGGATATTGTACTAAACCGGTAGGTAAACCTGCCCACCTAGTTTGTTGTGAACTGTTGCTGCATTACTTCAATACAAATTTTACTTAACACTCTTTACATATGGAGGAAAAGAGCTTTAATCTCCAAATATTTATAGGTAAAGTTGATCCATAGAACATCTGATCGGGGGATCAGGAAGGAACTTCCCCTACTGGAGCAAATTGGATCATGCTTTATTGGGTTTTTTGCCTCCCTCTGGATCAACTGTGGGTATTGGATTGTGTATATATATATATATATATATATATATATATAGCGCCCCCATAGTGATAGGTGTGTTTTTTTTCTAGTGAGTTTTGTTAGGAGAGGTAATATGTAGTTAGACCTAACAAAGTGCAGGAAGATGGATGGGCTGGGAATTATAGTTCACCCAGTGCCCAGCTAGCACCAACATACTTAGCTACACAAATGAGGGTCCATGGCTTCACAACTGGAAGCAGTGTTGCCAACCCCCCGAAGTGAAATTTACTGGCAGGACGCCAAAATTTACAAACGGAACCACTTTTTTTACTGGCAAATAATCATGAAATTTACTGACAGAGCCACATTTTTTACTGCCACTGCAAAAGTACCTAAAATGGCAATTTTCAGTGCAAATATCGACATTTAAACGATGAACATGTAGCTAGTACTATTAGCAATGTGTATAAGTTAAACAAAGGTCAAAAACCATATTCCTCCATTTACATGAAGGTCAGATTAATATAACCCAGGCAGCACAGAGTTCCCCCATATATCAGAGTATACAGGATTCCTCCTTACAGTGCAAGGGAACTCTAACATAAAGGGAAATGCTGCAGATCATGATCTAAGGGGGAACTCTGGTGTAAAGGGGGGGGGCTCTGGTCACCAGAGACCACCTTACATCAGAGTCCACTGCATTCCCCTTTATATCAGAGTTCCTGCTTACATCAAGGTCTGCAGCATTGCCCTTTACATCAGAATTCCCCTTTTACATCAGGGTCCGCCACAGAGTTCCCCCATTGCACTGTAAGGGGGAATCCTGCAGACTCTGATGTAAAGGGGAATGCCGGGAACTCTGATGTTACAGGCTCTGGTGACCAGAGACCACTTCCGCAGAGTGAATACACTAAGATAAGGGGGTACTGATATAAGGGGGAACCTTTATATCAGTGCCCCCTTACATTATTGTATTCACTCCCCCCTTACATCAGTGACCTCAGACTGGCCTGGCGGTGCTGACACTGACATCCTCTCAGGTGCACTGTGCAGAGCTCCGTCAGATGGCTCCAGGTTGGTGGCTGTTGTGTTATCCTATAGTCTCCTCTCTACAGTCCATACACATCTGATTCCTCCCATAATCCCCATCCTGACGGTACTCTCACTCTTGATTTCTCTTCAGACTTCCCCTCAGAGACTGTGGACATGATAAAAGACAAGAGATGGTCAGAGATTGCGAAAATGATACAAGAGATGGTCAAAGGCTACAGACAGGATACAGGAGGTGGTCAAAGAATGCGGACAGGATACAGGAGGTGGTCAGAGGATGCAGACAGGATACAGGAGGTGGTCAGAGGATGCGGACAGGATACAGGAGGTGGTCAGAGGCTGTGGACAGGATACAGGAGGTGGTCAGAGGCTGCGGACAGGATACAGGAGGTGGTCAGAGGCTGTGGACAGGATACAGGAGGTGGTCAGAGGCTGCGGACAGGATACAGGAGGTGGACAGAGGCTGCAGACAGGATACAGGAGGTGGACAGAGGCTGCGGACAGTATACAGAAGGTGGTCAGAGGATGTGGACAGGATACAGGAGGAGGACAGAGGCTGCGGACAGTATACAGGAGGTAGTCAGAGGATGTGGACAGGATACAGGAGGTGGACAGAGGCTGTGTACAGAGGCTGCAGATAGGATACAGGAGATAGCAAGACAGAGATTGTAATGATTTTTTACAATTTCTCCACTGCCATTCATGTCTGAAAAGTTGGAAACTGCTGCCTGTGCCTGTCTGTGGCAGCCAGTCAAGCAATGGATGGATGTTGCAGGCCAGGGTTCCAGTGGTGGGACTCAGTTCAAGTTGGCTTGTATGCATGCATGGCTGCATGCCACTCACTCACCAGGGGACTGCAGCCAGGGCAGGGTGTGCTCAGTGCTGGCCAGTGGCACTGGTCAGGGCCTTGCATGTCCGTTCAGGGGGTCAGCTTGGCTGGGTCTGCGCCGTCCATTTATGTTGTGGTGCTGCTGTTGCCACTGCCAGTCCTCCGGCTCCATTACACTGTCCACTCCGAGGCTCCTCTGTCAGCTGACTCGGCTCCTGGCATTTTAGGCCAGCGGTGGCTTGCGGCATGACATCATCAGCACACGGGCACAGGGGATCGGATTGTCTTGGGGCTTTCCAGAGTTGCGCATGGGCAGTTCTCGCCCAAGCCTGTCGCAGCTATTTTTACTGCTATTTACTCCTACGAAAAAAAAGCCCAGTTTTTACTGGCTGTCTGTAAATCTACGGACGGTTGGCAACACTGACTGGGAGCCTGTGATTCTTACCCACAACGGGTTGTGCGGAGGCTCTGCTAAGCTGTGGTGGAAGAGTAAGTGTCATGGAGGTCTGATAAATTGCCTTTCAGGCCGGCAACAGCAAGTAGTGTGTAGGAGAGAGGAAGGAGAAGAAGAACGGTCAGCAAGTGTATGTGCTGGAGGAAGAAGGAGTGTATATACAGCGGTGTATATAGAAGGTCCCGTGATTGATTCTTGGACAACCCACAGTCATCACTATCCCTATCCAAGTTTAACCCCTAAATAAAAAAAAAAAAGTACCGGCCTGTTCAGTGACTCCGCGTGTGTGGAAATCGTGTGACTGAGGGTAGCAGGCAGGTGGACCACAACTACCAGCTACCCCTAAAATGAGTATACCCCTCACATTTTTGTAAATATTTTATTATATCTTTTCATGTGACAACACTGAAGAAATGACACTTTGCTACAATGTAAAGTAGTGAGTGTACAGCTTGTATAGCAGTGTAAATTTGCTGTCCCCTCAAAATAACTCAACACACAGCCTTTATTGTCTAAACTGCTGGCAACAAAAGTGAGTACTCCCCTAAGTGAAAAAGTTCAAATTGGGCCCAATGTGTCAATATTTCGTGTGGCCACCATTATTTTTCAGCACTGCCTTAGCCCTCTTGGGCATGGAGTTGACCCGACCTTCACAGGTTGCCACTGGAGTCCTCTTCCACTTCTCCATGACGACATTATGGAGCTGGTGGATGTTAGAGACATTGTGCTCCTCCACTTTCCATTTGAGGATGCCCCACAGATGCTCAATGGGGACATGCTTGGCCAGTCCATCACCTTTACCCTCAGTTTCTTTAGCAAGGCAGTGGTCTTCTTGGAGCTGTGTTTCGGGTCATTATCATGTTGGATTACTGCCTTGTGGCCTAGTCTCTGAAGGGAAGGGATCATGCTCTGCTTCAGTATGTCACAATACATGTTGGCATTCATGGTTCCCTCACTGAACTGTAGCTCCCCAGTGCCTGCAGCACTCATGCAGCCCCAGACCACGACACTTCCACCACCATGCTTAACAGTAGACAAGACACACTTGTGTTTGTACTCCTCACCTGGCTGCCACCACACACGCTTGACACCATCTGAACCAAATACGTTTATCTTGGTCTCATCAGACCACAGGACATGGTTCCTTTATTCCATGTCCTTAATCTGCTTGTCTTCAGCAAACTGTTTGCGAGCTTTCTTGTGCATCAACTTTAGAAGAGGCTTCCTTCTGGGTTGACAGCCATGCAGACCAATTTGATGCAGTGTGCAGCGTATGGTCTGAGCACTGGCAGGCTGACCTCCCCACCCCTTCAACCTCTGCAGCAATGCTGGTAGCACTCATACGTCTATTTTCCAAAGACAACCTCTGGATATGACGCTGAGCATGTGTACTCAACGACCATGGTGAGGTCTGCTCTGAGTGGAACCTGTCCTGTTAAACCGCTGTATGGTCTTGGCCACCATGCTGCAGCTCAGTTTCAGGGTCTTGGCAATCTTCTTCTACTTTACATCGTAGCAAAGTGTCATTTCTTCAGAGTTGTCACATGAAAAGATATAATAAAATATTTTTAAAAATGTGAGGGGTGTACTCACTTTTGTGAGTGACTGTGTGTGTGTGTGTGTGTGTGTGTGTGTGTGTGTGTGTGTGTGTGTGTGTGTGTGTGTGTGTGTGTGTATATATATATATATATATATATATATATATATATACATACATACACACATACACACAGTATCTCACAAAAGTGAGTACACCCCTCACATTTTTGTAAATATTTTATTATATCTAGTGAGTGTACAGCTGGTATAACAGTGTAAATTTGCTGTCCCCTAAAAATAACTCAACACACAGCCATTAATGTCTAAACCGCTGGCAACAAAAGTGAGTACACCCCTAGGTGAAAATGTCCAAATTGGGTCCAATTAGCCATTTTCACTCCCCAGTGTCATGTGATTTGTTAGTATTACAAGGTCTCAGGTGTGAATGGGGAGCAGGTGTGTTAAATTTGGTGTTATCGCTGTCACTCTCTCATACTGGTCACTGGAAGTTCAACATGGCACCTCATGGCAAAGAACTCTCTGAGGATCTGAAAAAAGAATTGTTGCTCTACATAAACATGGCCTAGACTATAAGAAGATTGCCAAGACCCTGAAACTGAGTTGCAGCACGGTGGCCAAGACCATACAGCAGTTTAACAGGACAGGTTCCACTCAGAACAGGCCTCGCCATGGTTGACCAAAGACTTTGAATGCACATGCTCAGCGTCTAATCCAGAGGTTGTCTTTGGGAAATAGACTTATGAGTGCTGCCAGCATTGCTGCAGAGGTTGAAGGGGTGGGGGGTCAGCCTGCCAGTGCTTAGATCATACGCCGCACACTGCATCAAATTGGTCTGCATGGCTGTAGTACCAGAAGGAAGCCTCTTCTAAAGATGATGCACAAGAAAGCCCGCAAGCAGTTTGCTGAAGACATGCAGACTAAGGACATGGATTACTGGAACCATGTCCTGTGGTCCGATGAGATCAAGATAAACGTATTCGGTTCAGATGGTGTCAAGAGTGTGTGGCGGCAACCAGGTGAGGAGTACAAAGACAAGTGTGTCTTGCCTACAGTCAGACATGGTGGTGGGAGTGTTATGGTCTGGGGCTGCTTGAGTGCTGCCGGCACTGGTGAGCTACAGTTCATTGAGGGAACCATGAATGCCAACATGTACTATTACATACTGAAGCAGAACATGATCCCCTCCCTTCAGAGACTGGGCCGCAGGGCAGTAATCCAACATAATGACCCAAAACACAGCTCCAAGATGACCACTGCCTTGCTAAAGAAACTGAGGGTAAAGGTGATGGGCTGGCCAAGCATGTCCCAGACCTAAACCCTATTGTTGTGAAAAGTTTCTGAATTCAAATAGTTTTTCAAATGCAAATTGTTTTTTCATTCGAACAATTTTTGAATTCGAATAGTTTTCCCATTTCCAAGGAGAATGGGGTGGAGTGGAAAGTAGAGGAATAGAATGTAAAAAGATAGAATACAATAGAGGGAATATAGCAGAAAATGAAAGAATATAATGTGGGGGAGTGGAACATAGCTGTTTTACTCTGTTGTATTCTATGTTATTGTTTTCTGTTATATTCTTTTCTAGTCTATTGTTTTCCTTTGTTTTCTATTCTATTTTGTTCTCTTTTGAAATTGGAAAACTATTCAAATTTGAGGACTTTTCGAATTCAAAAACTATTCGAATTTGAAAACTATTTGAATTCAAAAAGTATTCAAAAACAAGTCGAAAATTATTTGAATTTGAATTTCGTCCGGATTTTTTTTTTGTTATTTCATATTCATTTAAATTTGGCACTATTGTAATTCGGAAATTTGGATACCTCCGAATTTCCGAAAAACTGAAATTCGTGCAAATTTTAATTCAGAACACATGTCTAGTCAAAACATAGCCAGGGTTTGGTAACCAGAGCAGGTAGTCGGAACAAGCCAGTAAAACAGGAATCCAGAGATCAGCGTAGTCAGAGGCAGCAAACAGAATCAGGAACCAGAAGGCAAGTCAGCCAGGCAAAGTCTTTAACAGGAAAACACAGCAGAGAGTATCCCAATATGTTGACCAAGGCAAAGGACAGGAGATGTGATCCAGGCAGTTTAAATAGCTAGCAGAGCTGGCTGACGAGCAGGAAATGATCACCAGGTGAGTCACTGTGGAATGATGAGTACTGGCAATTAACTGACGACTGAGCAACCTACACTCTGAGAAGGGAGTGCTGAGCCCAGGCCTGACAGTACCCCCTCCTCAATGACCCCTCCCCCTTGGGGGGGCCACCAGGTTTGAGGGGAACGTCTATGGAAAGCACTGAGGAAAGGAGCATGTATGTCTGAGGATGAGACCCAAGAGCGCCCCTCTGAACTGTCCCCTTTCCAATGAACCAGGTACTGTATGCGCCCACGGAACCTATGGGAGTGTAACGTGAAACCACGTACCTGGTAGCAGAGCCTGTCTTTCGTAGAAGGAGACCTCTCATACAGCTCTGGCTCAGAGCCCACTGGAGTGGGGACAGTGGTCTCATGAATGCAGCGAGGTAGGAGTGCCTCTGTCAGCAGCTGTAGACTGGATGCTGAAAGCAGAGCCTGGAACACTGGACAGCAGACAGCTGGAACAGGAACGGCAGCAGCAGATCAGCAATTACAGAAGCTGGATGCAGGGCAGGTGGAAGAAGCGTGAGACAAACCGGGTTGGGACGGATCAGCTGGCAGGCAGAATCAGCAGACAAGGAATCGTCAGAGGCAAGCCGGGTTTCAGCAACAGGTATCAGGCTGGCAGAATAGCAGAGTGAAAACAAGCCGGGTCTGGTTTGGAGAAGGTAGAATGGTCAAGCAAGCTGAGTTCAAGCAGGTAGGAGATCTGGTAACAGCAGGAAGCAGGTTCAGATACGGACAAGCTGCAGATCAGACAGCACTTAAGCCAAAGGCTGACTTCCTTATAAAGGCCCACGTGATGTGCTGGAAAAGATGCTGGGTCCTAGAGCCCTCCTGCTCTGATGGATTCTGGGTCCTAGAGTCCTCCTGCTATTGGTGCCCTGACAACATCCCCGCGCATGCGTACATGTGTGTGCCTCCGAACAGTTGTGGGAACCGTGGTTTGAATCCGTGTGCTCGTCTGGATCCCTGACAGGGAGTTAATGGTAGATTGTATTTCATACTCCTCATGGTTCTCAACCTGAACTGGGAGATAACGTAGTACTGAGGTGGTGAAGCGGTTGCATATCAAAGGTTTTAATAAGGAGACATGGAATACATTTGAAATAGGCATACTAGAAGGAAGGTCTAAGGCGTAAGCCACTGGGTTGATCTTACGGAGAATGCGGAAAGGCCCAAAAAAACGCGGTGCCAGTTTCAGTGAGGGAACAAGGAGTAGGAGTTTGCGAGGTGACAGCCAGACCCTCTCCCCAACTTGGTAGGAAGGTGCAGGTAGGGGTCTGTGGTCAGCATGGAGTCTATCATTGGCACGTCGCAAGGACTCTTGGACCTGTACCCAAGTGGAACGAAGAGCACGGAGATGCTCCTCTAACGCAGGAATGCTCTGAGGAACAAATGAGTCAGGCAACATGGATGGTTGGTAACCATAATTCACCATAAACTGAGACAATTGGGAGGCGGTACTATTGTGAGCAAACTCCGCCCAAGGTAAGAGGTCTGACCAGTTGTTATGGTGGTCAGAAATATAGCAACGTAGTTGGCTCGTTCTGCGGTCCCATTGGACTGCGGCTGATACTGCAGTCCAATGGGAAGGAAAGCTGAAGTCCCAACTGTGCACAAAAGGCTCACCAAAACCTGGACACAAACTGGCTACCCCTGTCTGAGATGATAACCTTGGGTAGCCCATGTAAGCGAAAGATCTCCTGAGCAAAAATGGATGCCAGTTCTTTGGATGTGGGCAACTTCTTAAGTGGAATACAATGTGACATTTTTGAGAACTGGTCAACCACCATAAGGATAACTGTGTTGCCCTGGGAATTGGGTAACTTCACAAGAAAATCCATAGACAGGTGGGTCCAAGGCCTCTCTCCACTGGGTTGTAGGAGGCCCACTGGAAGGTGATGTGGCGTCTTACTCTGAGCGCACATGGAACAAGCAGATACGAAGGTGGCTACATCAGTGTTGAGACTAGGCCACCAAAACTGTTGGAAAATAGCCCAAATAAGTTGATTCTTCCCTGCGTGGCCAGCAGCCTTGGGAGAATGATAAGTCTGGAGCACAGCAGTGCGGAGACTCTCAGGGACAAAGCAGCGATCACAAGGTTTCTCGGGAGGAGAATGGATCTGAGTGGCAAGAATTCTGTCACCCAAAGGCGAAGGGAGGTATCACAGGAACAGGAACCGACTCCATCTTGGAAGCAGAGGAAAACTGTTGCGACAATGCATCAGCCCTTACATTCTTAGTACTGGGATAAGAATGAGACTATGTAATTGAAGCTTGACAAAAAAAAGCCAATCGTGCCCTTCTAGGAGAGAGGTATTTAGCCTCAGACAAGAATGTGAGATTTTTATGGTCAGTCAAAATGAGAAGCTGCACAGTGGTACCCTCGAGAAGATGCCTCCATTCTTTAAGGGCTAAGATGATCGCTAACAACTCTCCGTCCCCAATCTCGTAATTGCATTACGCAGGAGACAATTTCTTGGAAAAGTAGTCACAAGGATGCATAGTGCTCTGAGAGGTATGACATTGAGACAGAAGGGCACCAACTCCAGTCTCAGATGCATCAACCTCAAGGATGAAGGGTAACGTGGGATCAGGATGTGCCAACAAAGGAGCAGAAACAAAGGCAGCTTTGAGACTCTCAAAGGCATTAATGGAATCTGGAGACCAATTCTGTGGGTTACCGTCCTTTCTGGTCATATCAGTCAGGGGTTTGACCAGAAACGAGAAGTTACGAATAAAACTTCCGATAATAATTGGCAAAGCCAAGAAAACATTGTAGTGGATGTAAACACGAGTTGGGGCCCCTGTAGAACTGCTGAAAGTTTCTCTGGGTCCACCAGAAAACCAGCAGTGGAAATGACATAACCCAGGAATTTAACCTGTTTACAATGGAACTCGCACATCTCCAATTTACAATACAGGTTATTATCTCTCAACCTCTGAAGCACATGGCAGACATTTGTGTGGTGGCTCTTTAGGGAATTGGAATATATGAGGATATCGATAAACCCCCACATATTGCTGCAACAAATTTTGGAGGACATTGTTAATAAATCCCTGAAAAACTGCCGGAGCGTTGCAAAAACCAAACAGCATTGTGAGATATTTGTAATGGCCTGTCCTGGTATTAAACGCAGTTTTCCATTCGTTGCCATCCTTGATCCTTACAAGATTGTATGCCCCTCTCAGATCAAGTTCGTGAAAACTCCAATTAGATAAGTATTCATAATCGCAAAGCGATTAAGACCCCTGCGATCAATACTGTTAGGTCTGCCAGGGGACCCCAACCGCCACTCTGGTTTTCTGACCGGTAGTCTTCTTATCCCAGTATCAGGTGGGGGGGGGGGGCAGTTGCGATCCTGCAGCCGGAATTCCAAAACCACAATAGAAAGTGCAAACAGGCTAAATCAGGGAACAACAAAACAAGTAACTCACAGTTAGTAGAGGGCGAAGACAGGAGCCAAGCAGAAGGAAGGACAATCCAATAACGGTCTGAGTCAGCAAACCAAGGCAGAGATCCAAGGGGTATTCCAGAAGGCGGCGTCAGGGGCAGGCAGGGTTGGTAACAATGCTCAGCGTAATCCAAAGGAGTAGTCCAAAAAGCATAGTCGGGAACAAGCAGAATTCAGCAACCAGAAACCAATATGATACACCATCAAACAGGAAGTGAACCTCATACTAAGGCAAAGGCAGGATGTGGAAGTGATGATTTTATAGGTACTAAATCAGGTAACTGCCTACAGCTGGCCACTGGGTGGAGCCAGAGTCCATTACCATGAAACAGAAGATAACCAGGGCTCTACAGAGGTAGGAGTTCCCAGTGGCTCAGGCGGTAGGGAACCGACCCAAGAACACCAGGTCCCAGGATCGATTCCTGATTAAGGTGTGATAAATACAAGGTCTCAGTTCACCACTCTTCTTTTTCACAAAGAAGAAACCAGCACCAGTAGGAGACGAGGATTTGCAGATGAAAGCACAAAGCCAATCAAGAGAGGGGTTGTGCCTCTGTAGCCAAGGATAACCAATAACCACCGGGTAATGAGGTGAGGAAATTACTTGTAATTGGATTATTTCATGGTGAAGAGCCCCTACGGCCATGGTTAATGGAGCAGTCTCATGAGTCACATGGGCAGACTGTAGAGGTCTCCCATCAATAGCCTCAATGGCAAGTGGAGTGGCACGAAGCTGCAGTGGAATCGAGTGCTTAGACACAAAGGCCTGCAGCCACAGAATCGATTAGAGCCTGTGTCTCGATGGATGGCTCAGACCAAGAAAGGGTAACCGAAACCAGGGGCTTATCCTTCAGGATAACTGGGGACGTAACAACACCACCTAAGATCTGTTCCCAACAAAACCTCATCTGCAAGCGTTTCCCAGACGGGTAGGCTAATACATTTCAAAAAGTGTCCTGCCTGGCCACAATAAAGGCATAATCTCTCCCTCCTCCTAAAGGTCCTCTCATCTGCAGAGAGACGTGTGAAGCCCAACTGCGTGGGTTCTACTTCACTGGCAGACTCGGTACAAGGAGGTATAAGAGCAGAGGGAGGCACGGGTGGGACTGCAAAGCTCGGAGTCAAACGTACAGGAGGCTTCCGCAAGCGCTCCATAAAGAAAGGTCTCTCTCAGAGTCTGGAGTCAATGAGAATGGCAAACGTGATCAACTTCTCCAGCTCAGTGGGTATGTCTCGGGTGGCTATCTCATCTTTGATGTTATCTGAGAGACCATGAGAAAAAGCAGCCATGAGCGCCTCATTGTTCCAAGCAACCTCTGCTGCCAGAGTACGAAATTCAATGACGTAATCAGCAACCGTTCTTGTACTCTGTTTGATGGACATGAAACTCTTGGCAGCAGAAGTAGAGTGTGCAGGAACATTAAAAACCGTTTTAAAGGAAGCTGCAAACTCTGGGTAACTCAGGACGACAGGTTTTTGCGTCTCCCATAGAGGGTTTGCCCAGGCCAGGGCTCTCTCGGAAAGCAAAGAAATCATGAAGCCTACTTTGATTCTTTCCGTGTGAAACACCTGGGGCATCTCAAAGTATATCCACACCTTGTTGAGAAACCCTCTGCATTGAACCGGATCACCCCCAAATTGCTGGGGAAGCAGAGCAGAACCACACATACCTCTTATAGAGGTAATATTCGAGACAGGTGCCTGCACAGAGACTGGAGCAGCAGCAGGGATGGCCTGCAACACAGGTTGTATCAGAACAGCCACAGTGGTAGGATCCAGGTGAGCAGTGCAAATAAGGATCATCTGTAATGCTATGGCAAACTGGTCCAAGCGGTGATCCTGCTCATCCAATCTGGAAAAAATATTACCAGGAAGTGGATTGCCTGCATCTTCTGAATTCATGGCCTTCACCTACTGTTAGGAACCGTGAGTCAGACTGAGACAGAAGTGCAGTAAAAATCACACTTTTTGATAAAATGGTAAAATAGTACAAACAGTGCAAACGTAGTCAAAACATAGCCAGGGTTCGGTAACCAGAGTGGGTAGTCGGAACAAACCAGTAAAACAGAAATCCAGAGATCAGCATAGTCAGAGGCAGCAAACAAGATCAGGAAACAAAAGGGAAGTCAGCCAGGAAAAGTCTTTAACAGGAAAACACAGCAGAGAGTATCTGGATATGTTGACCAATGCGAAGGCACAAGAGATATGATCCAGGCAGTTTAAATAGCCAGCAGGGCTAGCTGATGAGCAGGGAATGATCACCAGGTGAGTCACTGTGGAATGATGACTACTGGCAATTACCCAACAGCTGAGCAACCTGAGCTCTGAGAAGGGAGGGCTGAGCCCAGTCCTGATATGATAGTCATAGATATGAGCAAATATCTGTTATATGCATACACAATTGTACATTTTTTTTTTGTTCAGTAAAACAATACATTTTTTGTAATGGACAATTCGATTTGTTTTACTCACTAGGAGGAAAGCAGCAAGGAATAAAAAATAGTACTATTAAGCTAAACTAAGTATATGTATATGCCTCCCCACTCAAAAGTGGAACCTCTGCTTATCTGTCCCCCGCCCCTCCAGTGCCACATTTGGCATCTTTCAGGGGGAGGGGGGAACGGATACCTGTTTTTGACAGGCACCGTTCCCCACTTCTGAGAGATTGGGCCTCAGCCCGGTTTCCCAGAAGTTCGGCCCCCTCCTCCTTCCTCCAATTGGAAAGCCCAGCCAGCTTCGCACATGCGCAGTAGGGGACCGGCTGTGAAGCCGAAATTCTTCACTTCTGGTTTCCCTTACCAGGAATGGTGGTGGCTGCACCCAACAGCCGATCCGAAGATCGGCTGGCGTGCCGACATTGTGGGAACCCTGGACAGGTAAGGGTCCATATATTAAAAGTCAGCAGCTGCAGTATTTGTAGTTGCTGCCTTTTATTTTTTTGTGGTGGGGCTGGACCTCCTCTTTAAGTCTATACTTTTATTCATCTTTGAATGTGCCCAATATTCAAAAACAGGAACAGATACTGTATGCTGTTGAGCCATTGTTTCTTGATGTTGGTAACTGCACATTGCAATAGTGAGCTCTGGCTATAAGAATATCTTCAACATTTTTTTAAATGAAAATTAAAGGTTGTCCTAAAAAAACATGAAAAGAAATCAAAAGGAAATGATTACCGACAATGACACACATGCACCTTCACAGGTTGAACTGGATGGACTATGGTCTTTATTCAACCTTACCTACTGTGAAACTATATAGTGCCAACAGTTTGCGTAGCGCTTTACAATGTGAGAACAAACAGTACAGTTACAATACAATTCAACACAGGAGGAATCAGAGGGCCCTGCTCGTTAGAGTCCCATGATCTAAAAGGGAGCATCAAGTGATACAAAAGGTAATATCTGTGGGGATAAGCTGATGGAGATAGTGGGTAGGAGAATACTAGTTTGAGGATGTTGCCATCAGAGTGAGTAGAAGCATTTATCCATTGCTTCAGGTTAAGTGAGAAGGTTAGACTAAGAAGTTTAGAAGTAGCAGGAGTGTTAGTATTAACAGGGATGTTGATGTTGCATGCACTACTTTTAAAAACTATGCCACACCAAATTGCATGGCACTGCAGTACCATGCACTTTGGTGCCCTCAAATGCATTACGTTTGCAATCTGCATATGGGGTGCCATTAACATTATACTGGCACCCACAGTAGATTGCAAAGTCAGTGCCTTTTGAGCATGGTGTGGGAAATGTGCACGGAACGTACATTGAACACACATAGAAAGAATTGAACACACGCCTGCTCAGTAAAAGACACAGCTGAGTACATAGACGTCTGGTAAAAATTGAATTAAACATAATAAGGTTGAAATGGAATGTCATAAATATTAATATGCACAGACACATACTGTATATCCACAAATACACAGACCGTCGTGTAAATAAAGAGCAATTGGGCTTCTTCCTCAACTAATAAATTGAAAGTTTAACTTTGTAAACACAGTCCATAAATAACGATTCCAGCATTTTAACTCAAAGTATACTGATCCTTGCCTTGTTTAACCACTTCATTACTGGGCACTTAAACCCCCCTCCTGCCCAGACCAATTTTCGGCTTTCAGCGCTGTCACATTTTGAATGACAATTGCGCGGTCGTGCGACGTTGTACCCAAACCAAATTTTAATCATTTTTTCCCCACAAATAGAGTTTTCTTTTGGTGGTATTTTATCATCACTGCGTTTTTTATTTTTTGCGCTATAAACAAAGAAAGAGCGACGATTTTTAAAAAAGAACAATATTTTTTACTTTTTGCTATAATAAATATCCAAAAAAAAAATGATTTATCAGTTTTGGCCGATATGTATTCTTCTACATATTTTTGGTAAAAAAAAAATCACAATCGGCGTATATTGATTGGTTTGTGCAAAAGTTATCACATCTACAAACTATGGGAATTGATTTATGGCATTTTTATCATTTTTTTTTTTTTACTAGTAATAGCGGCGATCTGTGATTTCTATCGGGACTGCGATATTGCAGCAGACATATTTTTGACACTTTTTTGGGACCAATGACATTTATACAGGGATCAGAAATGTAAATAGCCACTTATTACTGTGTAAATGTCATTGGCAGGGAATGGGTTAACACTAAGGGGGCAGTGAAGGGGTTAACTGTGTTCCCTGTTTGTGTTCTAACTGTGTGGGGGCTGGGCTGCCAGGGACAAAACAGATCTAACTGATCCCGATCACAGGGATCAGTAGATCTGTTATGTCCCCCCTCACAGAACGGAGAACCGCCGTGTTTACATCGGCGGTTCCCCATTCTGACGCTCTAACAGAGGATCGCGTGTCTCCAGTGGACATCAAGTCCGCCCGACCCACAAGCACGCCCACGCAGCGTGCGGCGGGCGTGAGAGGGTGCTGTCGCCGGCTGTGTGCGCACGTGGGGAGCATGCAAAGGGGCGGATGTCTATGGACGTCCGCCGGGCAATTCAGATCCGTGCTTTAGCCTTCTTTCGGCTACAGCGCGGATCTGGACTGGTTAAGGTATATGTGAACCCTCATCTTGTAAAACAAACCATTCAGTCTAAAAAGTTTAAAACATAAATTCAAGGCAAAACATTTGTGTAAATAAATAATAAAAAAAAAAAAAACAGGTGACACAATGCATTAGGAACTTGGGCCCATTTTACACTGATGCGGTGCGGTTTGATTACACCATGACTGCAGCATACCCGCGAGTTTTGTGTGGGTGTTTTCCCATTGACTTCTATTATGCCCTGTGATTTTGGTGCACTTTTTGAAAGCTCAACAAAACTACTGCAGCAGTGTGAAAGGGGCCTTAAGCCCTGTACGCACTGACCAAATGTTGGGAGACATCATCGGGTTAAAAAAAAAAAAAAAATGAACTGCATTCGGCCCGTGTGTATGACACTTCTGTCCGATAGAAGCCGGCCGGCTTCTGTCGGACAGGCATGCTGGAAAACCGGCAGTTAACCGACTTCCGATCACGGCTCTCTGCCAATGGAGGAAAGATCCAGTCGGATGGGTCCCAGGAGCCACGCTTTAATTTTTTTCAACGGCCTATTACAGCCGATTTTGATCCCTCACACTCTACCTCCTTGGCTCCTGGTATATTTTGTTCTATTAGTACATTCACATTCGTTCCGGCCTTCTTTGACTTGATACGGTCCCACTGGGGACCTCGTACCATCATTAGGACACTTTGGGTACTGTCGTGGCTCAAGGGTTTGCAACAACCTTCATTCAATAGTCCCCTGAAGAAGCCGGGATCGGCAAAACATGTTGGGACACCACCTAATAAGACCGTTGTAACCTTTGTTGCTGTTGCCACAATGCCTGTGCTTTATGTACTATGTACTATGAAGTACTGTTTTTAACACTATGTGTTATATTTTATTTAGAAACTATTAAAATATTAAATTTTACCATGTTTGCTTAAATGTTTTGTAAGCACCGCAAAATTCCCCTCATAGTCTAGACCATTGGTCATGCTCCCATTATACAAATCTATTTGGGGATGAGGTGCATATACTGTACATTGCTATCCAGTTGTAAATCTATATAAGTCTTCACTTCCTGCACCCAAAGCCAATTGAAGAATCGACAGTATGTGTAGCTGCTAACTTTTTTGGGGGAGCCCGGAGCTCCTCTTTAAATTATCACTGACGATCCCCTGTGTGGCAGTACATAAGATGTGAAAGATTTTGAGATATGGGGGAAGGGGATTAGCTAAAACTGGAGCAGACAGAATCTGGAGCAGCTGTTCATAGTAACCTATTATCTTCTATTTTCTGCTTGCTCAGATACGCTTTGAAAATTGAAGTTAGAAGCTTATTGGTTGCCATGAAAAGCTGTCCCAGATTCTGCCTGCTCCTGTATTAGTAAATTCCTTTCAGTGGGTCTGTTAGACTTCTAATGCCTCTTCTACACAGAGCCCAAGAAGATCAGCCATGGAGAGTCCGTAATCTGCTGTTTACCAGGCCACTGCTAGCTTTGACAGCTTTGAACCCAGAAGTGCTTGGCATGCTTCCAGGTTCATTTATCACAGGGAGATTTGGGAATATATGTTTTCATGGTCTCCCTCTACTCTTTCTATGCGCTCAATCCTGAATAGATTTTCAGGGGTTCCACAGAGGAGGGGGAGGCATCTATTTTTAGAGCTGTAGATCAGGAGGCTGCACTTGTGACCATAAACTTTTACAGCCCTTTTTTACTGCCCAGCTATAGAAGTTATGACACTGGTAGTTAAGGGGTTAAATGCAACATCCGAAGCTAACCTGGTTTATTTATTACTTAAAGAAAAAAAGACTACTAAGGAAAATGCTCTTCCACAAATAACTGAAGGAAACAAACCAGAAAAGAATGCTTGCACATCTTTAACATATGGCTAAATGCGCTTTTTGCTCTAAAAGCATCTTTGCAGGAGTTAAAAATAAGGGCTCATCAGCTGAAAAGATTTACAATTTACAACTTGTGGGAATGGCCATTGTAAGATATTTTACATAATATACAGTGACAAGAAAATGAATGTTATTAAAGTGTTAGTTCCAGGGCCGAATCCTCAGCTGAGCTCCCTCAATAAGTGTATCTGCTGACTTTTAATAAACACACACTCACCTATCCCAGGATCCAGAGGTGCGGCCGCCAAAAGCCTTGCCTCTCTCCTTCTCCTCTGTCCAGCATGGTCATCACTAGTGTGGGGCACTGCACATGCACAAGCTGCGCTGTGCGTCCTGAATGGCCAAGCAATCTTCTGGGACCTGTGACGTGTCCCAGAAGATTGCAGGAAGGGGGAGAGGAGGAGTCGCCTAGGCAGCATACATGTAAGAGGAAGCTGGGTACGTGTCATAACTAGGTACCCCCCCCCCCCAAAAAATGACATGCCAAATATGGTATATCGGGGGTGCTTAAAGTGGAAGTTCCCCTTTTGGGTGGAACTCTGCTTTAGGTTCCTTTCACACTGAAGGCAGTTTTCAGGCGTCTTAGCGCTAGAAATAGCGTCTGTAAAGTGCCTAAAAACTGCCTCCCATCTATTGCAGTGGGTGCTTTCACATCAGGGTGGTGCGTTTGCGGGACGTTTGGAAAAATCCTGCAAGCAGCATATATTGGGCCGGTTGCCAAAACGCCCCTGCCCATTGCAATGAATGGGCAGCGCTGAAAAGCGCTTCCAAAGTGCCGTGACACGGTAATGTTTTTAACCCCTTTCTTGGGGTTAAAAGCACCCCACTAGCGAGCGAAGGGCTTCTGCTGCTATCAGTCTATCCAATGAGGACAGAGACAGCGGCTGGAGCCTCTGGGCTTGTGCACATTGCTGGAAAGATCAGGCTCAAGTAAGGAAGGGGGGGTGTCTGGGGGAGAGTTGCAGCACAGAACGTTTTTCACCCTAATACATAGAATGCATTATACATTAAGGTGAAAACCTTGATACTTAACAACCACTTTAAAAAAAACAAAACAAACATGTGTCTATACTTACCTGCTTTGTGTAATGGAATTGACCGAGCAGCCACAAACCTCCTCTTTTCAGGTCCCTGCTGGTGCTCCTGGCGCCTCCCCTCTGTCCAGTTACCCCATGGGAAGCCGCTTTCCATGGGGGCACTCGAGCCCCACTGCTGTGTCCACTGACAGAGACAGTGGGACTCAGCCCGTGCCCCTCACTCCCTTGTTACTGGTTTTGATTGACAACAGTGGGAGACAATGACATGCCCTACTGACACCATCTTTTTTTGGGGGGGAGGGGCGCTGAACTGAGTCTTTGCCCCGAGTGAAAGAACTTCTAGCTTCGCCACTGGTTTAAAAAACATAAAGGTGAACTAACCTCAGACACCCCCACCCTCCCAGCTGTCAGCACGCCCACACCCACTCCAGCAGCCTGGGGATTTGAAATCCCTCGTTCTCACATTGACAGCACTAACCAATCAGAATCCATCTGGTCCGTCCTGGAAGCGTTGATGGAGAAGAGGTTGAAGAGCAGGGATTTTAAATCCCCGGACTTCTGGAGTGGCTGTGGGGGTGCTGACAGCTTGGAAACTCCTGAGGTGGGTACAGTGGGGACTGGGGAGTAGTAGTAGTAGTAAAGGTGACCTAACTAGGAAAAAAAATAAAAATGCCAAGGACCTCACTTAGTAATGTAATAGAAAATAATAAGAAATTGAAGAACTTACCATCAGTCTATTAACGCTGACTCACCAATAAGTATGTTGGTGTGATCAAAGTAACCAATAAAGGAGGTTACTGATCAGACCAGGCAGCATATAAAATCACATTTATATGCTGCTTGGTCAGGTCAGTAACCTCCTTTGGGTCCTTTTCAGCCCTGGTATGTAATTGTAAAGGTGAACTAACCCTTTAATAGCATATACTTCCATTTGATAACATCAACATGGTAATAGCAATATATACAATAATTATTTTTGACAATCTAATATAAACTTACTTGAAAAATCTCCTTTCATGATGTGAGTTCTGCCTGTCTACTGGCCATCTCTTTCCACGACCTCCTGAACTCACTGCATGCTTTGCAGCTTCTTCTTTGCAATTTACTTTCAATTTCTAAGGACTACATATCCCATGGTACCTTGCTGCAAGCAGTGATTCCTATACTGACTCCACCTCCTAAAGCTCCTTCTCTCAGCGCCTCTGTAGTTCAGAAGGCAGGTTCTGTGAATTCTGTGAGACAGCAGTGTATTTGCACAGGACATAGTGACTAGGTGTTACAGAATTCAAGAAAGTAAATGTGTGATTATCCTCACAAAAGTACATTTACAAGCATCAAGGTCATTTAAATTATTAATCATTTAAATTAATAGGGGCAGATAAAAAAAAGTGGAAAAACTATGTGGAAATAATTATGATTTCAAATTAAGCATTAAGAGGCTATTGTGGTTGATACAGATTAAAATCTGTGTGGATCATAACATTTTCTTATATTATATGTCTTATTAGTACACAGTGATGTGACAGCGCTCTTAGCTGCATTTGCCACGTAGTAATCGTGTTATGAACTATAATTAATCAAACTCTGTGCTAACCATTTATTTAGACCCCTTTCACACTGAGGCAGTTTTCAGGCATTTAGCGCTAGAAATAGCCCCTGTAAAGTGCCTGAAAACTCCCATTCTCTGCAGTGTGTGCTTTCATACTGGGGTGATGTGCTTGCGTGATGTTAGGAAAAGTTCTGTAAGCAGCATCTTTGGGGCGGGTTGGGAGCGCTGTAAATAGCCTCCCAAAGCGCCCCTGCCCATTGCAATGAATGGGCGCTTCCAAAGCACCTGAAAAGCGATTTGGAAGCACCCGCAAAATGGGTCTGTTGTCCGTTGTCACGGGACCTTAAAAAAAACGGCCTGCCAGCAGCTGAAAACCGCTGCTAAAATGCAGCTAAAATGTTGCTAAAGCGCTGTTTTACTGGCACTCTAATGTGAAAGGGGTCTATGTATGAAACTGGTGCACACAGAATCTGATGCAGCTGTCCATAGTAACCAATTAGCTTCTAACTTTAACTTGTTCAATTAGGCTCCATTCACACTTGTACGACTTTGGCTTTGGAGTGCAACTTTAACACAACTTTGCATGGGTATGACTTGGATGCGACTTTTGCTTTCAGGCTAGGTTCACACTATCCAACACAAAAACGGTCCGACTTTGATCCTACTTTTCTCTGCGACATGTGTCCTACAACAGTCCTACATCGGATCTACATCGTTCCGACTTCTGTGAACGGGATCCGACTTTGATCCCGACAATGCCAGGCACCTTATGCTCTGGAGATCTTGCAGGGGAACCCCCGCCAACTAAAAAAAAAACAGCATGGGGTCCCCCTCCAAGAGCATACCAGGCCCTTCGGTCTGGTATGGATTTTAGGGGAACCCCACGCCAAAAAAATGGCATGGGGTTCCCTGCAGAATCCATACCAGACCCTTATCTGAGAATGCAGCCTGGCAGACCAGGAAAGGGGGTGGGGACGAGTGAGTGCCCCTCCTCCTGGACCATACCAGGTTGCATGGGGCGGGGCCACCCGCTGACATCATTCTTAGACCCGCCCCTTTGTGACATCACCTCCCCATCATGCCCCAAGCGGTGATGTCATAAGGGGACGGGGCCTCCGGATGACGTCAGTGGGTGGCCCCGCCCCATGTCAATATAAGTCAACGCACAGCATGGAGACAGCATTCGTGTGGGAGATCGTGTTGAGTCAAAGGGCCTTGTATGCTCTTGGACGAGGACCCCATGCCGTTTTTTTTTAAATTTGGTGTGGAGTTCCCCTTCAAGATCCTCAGAACACAGTCACATGCCAAAGTCGGATCAGTTAAGACAATGATCCGACTTTGATCTGACTTCAATGATATTCAATGGGCTGAAGTAGGATCAATGTTGGACAAAAGTACAGGAACCTTTTTCAAAGTCGGTCCGACTTGTGTCAGACCAGTTAAGACGGCTGTCATAGGGATGCACATGTGAGAATGTATGGATAACCGCACACTGGAGTTGAAGGAAATTGTTGTTGTATTTATTGAAGAATAAAATCCATCAAAAAATCTTGTTCAGACACAGGTACAGATGAGGCAACGATAGATTGACATGTTTTACAAAATCACATTCCCTTACTCATAATCTGATTATTCATGAATCAGAAAAGTTAGCAAAAAACAGGACATATAAGCATTAAGTACCTTATAGCATAGGCAATACGTTAAGTTCTCTGTGTAGCAGCTGTAAAAGGGCAGTCTTTTGTCCTAACTCTTCAGGCAGCTAGCGTTGGGGCCAAATTGTACCATTGGTGCACATGAGAGAGATAGCCCCAGTCAAGACTGTAGGCAGCAATAAGGCTATTAGATGGCTGTATAGCTAGTTCATAAATGGCTCAATTTCTAGCAGCGGAGAGTAAATCCCCACAGCAGCAACTCACCAGTGATATTGCAGCTCACCATCTGGTCACACACAGCAATTAGTCCACTCTCTGCTTTGCACCCAGGTGACTCTGACTGACAGCACCCCCTGGTTCAGCCCTGTGGATCCTTCTCAGGCCACTGAAATGCAGCAGTAATGGAGCACACTGGACAGAAATGTGCATTCTTAAGTCTCCCTCATGGCAAGTGGAAGATGTGTCCTGTACAACTGGAAAAATGCAGCTCTTTTCCCTCCTCCTGGCAATCTCTCTCTGGGAAAGTTTAAAAGCTCCTGATTACAGTAACGTCTCTCTCCTCTGGACTACAATTCCCACAGTGCAGTGCTGCCTGTCTCTGTCTATTGAACTCCTCCTTTGCAGCTCCCTCTTCTCACCGATGCAACTGTTAACCATTTCAGCACTGCATGGCAGCAGTTACAGTGTTTCTCTCACCCTCTATTATTAGCCAAGCACCTGGCTAAATGGAAAAGGAATAGTTTAATGGATGCTAGCATATATGCAGTTTTCTACATTGGACATGAAAAAATTACACATGAAACAGAATTTCTTCTGGAAAAAAAATTAAACTCACTGTAATTAAATTTATAGTACTTTAGGAATAAGCAGGGAAATGTGCAGTTTCTCATTTATAATAGCTTATATTGAGGAAGTAATCTAAATTTTTTTTTATGAACAGTTAGAAAGAATATATAACATTTTACTGAAAGATAATGATAAAATTAAAAACAAGCAACACTAGAAGGTAAGATGTGTTGATTTTGCAGAGTAACGTATGATTGCACATATTTTTTTGACATAAAAAGTACATAAGGCAACATGGATGTTACCTGATAGTAAAACACAAAACAAAAAATTGATCATTGTTTACATGGTAAAATGCATGCAATGAAAGACTGTGATTTAGACCATTGTAAATGTATGCAAACCCAAAAGCAAAAATGTAATATATTACAACTTACCATTGATGTTGCTACTGCAATTGTTTTTTTCATATTTTTATCTCCTATTTTCACCTGGTGATCGTGCCTGCAAAAAACGACCATGTCCTAGGGTGACAACATTCACTGTAATGTATCCATGGAGGAGCACTGTTGTCACCCTAGTACACCAGGTAGATTACTAGCTTACTGAATTTCTGGCATTATCAAAAAGTATTTTTGACTCTTACTGAACATATAACAAAACAAGTTTATTTGTATTTATCAAAATGGGGGAAAGGGAAGAGGGGGAAGATTGGGACTTTAAATGAAGCACGGCTTGCCAGGATCCTATGCTTCCATCCCTAGTTTCAGTTAAGACAAAAAAGAACAGAGAGTGGGACTTTGAGTGAGGCGCGCAATGGATAATAAATAAGTACTTAGATATGAAAATAGTGTTAATCAATTTTTAATTCTTAGATATATATGTATAATAATACTATAATATAAATTTGAGACCATGCTCTAGAATAAAAATATATATAACACTGTACAATTCACATTGCAGTAAAATATCATATGCATACAGACATGTTCACAAATTTCCCATGGCACATAGGTAAATAGGTAACCATGATGACTATTGAGATCTTGAATACATCAGCAGAAGTCTCATATCAAATAGTGTTGATTATATCAGCAGGGGTCTCATATCAAAATATATATTTTGTCTTTATACAGCACATGAAAGGATAGGACTGTTCATAGCTCTCGATCCAGGAAAATAATTACAAGAGATGTTCTAGGGAACCTGGCACTTTATTACATATCTGCTGGTCATGTCCGCTATTGCAACAATTTTGGTCACAAGTCCATGAATTAACAACACAAATCTCCACATACTCCCTGGAACACATCCCAGCCCAGTTCATTCTTCATCAGTTCACGGTACCGGTACACGCATACCGAAAATCCCTGGTCGTACATCTAATCAACACCGCTAAGATGTAACCCCAGTGTATCCCAATACACTGGGGTTCATCTCACATTCCGACTATTCCTAAATGGTTCAAACGCATCAGTAGAATTGCAGAGATGGAGGGACTAATCCATATAGCATGAGATTCCCCAGCCAAATTCTTACACACTTGGGCTTGTTGGACTCATTTCTGAACCACAGACAAATACATAACACTAATGGTTGAGATGAGATGAGACACACAATGGTTCCCCGCATTAACAGGTTAACTATGATTGAACAGCACCATATACTGGTCAAATTTCTGACCCAGACACAGGCCCTCTACCCAAGGGATGAGTTTTGGAGGACCTCTTTTGAGCTGAATATACATGAGTATATCAACAGTATGATTTCCAGCTTTTTACTTGTATACATTTACTACATTGTCGAATAGACAAATTAATTTAGGTTTTGGTGGAGTTTGCGGAGCTAATTTCCCCGCCCAACACTTCCATCATATCTCTCCACCCTTTACCCCCCTTTACCTCTCCACCCTGCCCTCCTCTACCCATACACCCTCCAAACCACCTTTGATTAGTCCTATAAACCTAGAGACTTACTGTATATCCTAATATCTAATGTCAGTTAGTCGCTCCCTTTGGAGCACACCTTTAGAGATGTTACATAGTTGGTAAGGTTGAAAAAAGACACAAGTCCATACAGTCCAACCTGTGTGTGTGTGCTTATATGTTAATAGTACATTGTATACCCCAATATATTGTGCTCGTTAAGGTGCCCATCTAATCATTTTTTGAAATTATCGATGCTCCCCGCTGAAACCACTGCTTGTGGAAGAGAATTCCACATCCTTACCGCTCTTACAGTCAAGAACCTTCTACGCAGTTTAGGGTTAAAAAGCTTCTCTTCTAATTTTAGTGAATGGATGCATGTCTTTTTAAATTCCCTTTCACAGAAAAGCTTTTTCCTTATAGTGGGGTCACCAGTACAGTATTTGTACACTGAAAAATATAATGTAATACACCTCTTAGACTCATCTCTCACTCAACCACTTAAACAATTAACCAACTATACAGACCATACCCTAATTTTTTCTTAGCACAATATAGAAGGCACCTTAATGTGCATAACACCGACCCTCACAAGCTCAGTTACAGATGAGTTATCTTTTTGTCTAACCTGTTACACAGATTCCCATTGGATATTAGGACTGATAAATATTCATGCTGTTTGATTATGCATAATTTGTACTTTCTACATTTAGAACAAATACCGCTTTATGTCTACCTAACTTTTATATGATAATACTGTAAAACTTTTTTGGGAAAAAAAATAATCTTTGCTATAAAACTTTCTTTTTTAACTGACTTTTCTATTGAAATTTTTGGAGACACATAGTGAAAATGAACAAAGACCAAGCAATATAGGAGACTATATATTATAAAACTTTCTGAAGAATGGAAAACAAATTTAATAAGGTGTGGAGATGGAAATAGAAGGCAAAAGAGGGAAAGTAGAAGGCTAGAGAGTAGGAGAGCGAAAACAAGAATACATTTAGGTGGCATTTCTGAAAAGAGAAGAAATGGCAAATAAAATATGCAGGAGAAAGAACAGGGAAACAGAATGGGAAGTTTCAGAGAATAATAGAGCTGCATGAAAAAGAGAAATCATTTCAAAGAGGTTAGTGCATTAAAGAGAGGGTTCCAACCACGAATGGTTTGGTGTGTAGAGATAAAAATGGAAAATTAATTGGGAGTGAAGATATTAGAATGCTGGGCAGAATACTTTGAAAGGCTAATAGACAAATAGATTTAGAATCAGGGAATAGAAAGTGAAAAAGTCCTATTTTATGACCCAGAAATAGAATTGGAAATGTCATCAAAGGACTGAAAAGGAATGATGTTTTGGGACAAAATGGTATGAGCTCATACTTGATAAGACTGTATGGACCAACTTTTTGGAGGTGTATCTTTCAAAGCAGGAACAAATGCTAGAAGAATGGAAATTGAGAATTAGCCCAATCCTGAAAGAATAGAAGGCAAAGCTAGAGAAAAGAATCTTTGTGGTATCTCCTTGCTAATTGCCACATATTCAATAACAGTCAAAAATTTGGATTAGAATTTTAAGTATATGCAAACCCAATCACCAAAATCTCAAATAAGCATTAACATGTAATCTTTCCTACTTTAGTAAATCAGCCTTCTTTATTTCATGAAAGAGAAGTAAAGTTATAAACCTAATTTGCAACTTTCATTTAACTTTAAATAGTTTAAGCTGGTCCAAACAAACTTTTTACTTCACTAACGGTTGCAGCATCTGGGAGCGCTGTATAAATTGTATGTAGCCTCAGCTACATACAGCAGAGTTGTGTATCAGCAGCGGGACAGGGAATTCCCACCCCACTCCCGAAACACCTTTCATAGGGAGCTTTGTTTTCTGTGAATGACTACAAAGCTTCCTCTGATTGGCTGAGACAAAGAGGCGGGCTGATGACATCACAAACTCCACCTTAGCCAATTCATTAAATAGAAAGCTCCCTGTGAAAAATTCAGCGCTGCTCAGCCTGACTCAGTTTTGTTCTGGGAGCGTGAAGGGAAGTCCCCATCCTACTGCTGGAACTCAGCACTGTATACTGTATGTAGCTGAGGCTGCATACAGTTCATACAGTGCACACAGCCGCTACATCTGATAGTGAAGGTAATAGTTCATTTGGGCCATCTTGGTCTAAGCAAACTTTTTAAAGGTAAATTAAACCTGGAGATCAGCTTTAAGGAATTTATAAAAGAGAATCAATAGACAAATAAGGTATTTTAGACCAAAAGGATGTGAAAATAAAGTTGAGGGAGAACTTCTAGGAATCCAAAGCTGGAGAAAGAGGGCAAGACCAAAAAAAACTGGACAAGCATCATAAAGAAGGCCATGGATTCCAGACCAGTTCTAGATAGCATCTGGTTGCTATGGATACTATACTTTAACCTAAATGATATACAGGTATAATTTAGAGCAAAATAAGCAAGATGGTTAACCCATGTATGGCTTCTTTAAATCTATTCAGTTTGCTGCTGAACAACAACAGAAACAATGGCGATGATGTGTGCAACCAGCAAAGACAAATCACGAAGAAACAGGGTATTTTTCTGCAACATTAGCCTGGGTACTTTACACATTTCTTTTGTTTCCCACCGGTCAATTGAGTAATGAGAATTTCTTTAACTAGTATGAGTCTTAGCTGAATAGTGGTAGAAAGCATTGATTCAACACACACCCAAGTGATTTCATGGCTATAGTGTCTACTATACATCGCCTGTGTGTCGATATTACTTTATTCCTTAAGATTGGTTTCTACAGAACAAATGGATGCTTGGTATCTTCTGCTACAAGATGTTGCACTAGCATGAATATAATTTCACACAGGTGCCTTGTTCAGAGGACTATGGATCTTGAATAGTAACAATTACATTTGTGCTTGTCATAATGAAAAGCGAGAGATACGGGCAGCTGTTTAATAAACTGACACGATGGCTGCTTGGTGATATCCTTTTGTTACCTAAATATCATTAAATAACTCTGATACATTAAATTATACATACATTAAATACATGAATATAAGCATGTTTTAATATTTGTCAAAAAGAGGTTTAACAAAGATAAAAGATTTAATAAAACACATGCAGTGTAAGCGGAGGAATACTCCTACACGTAGATAATAAGAAACAACAAATTTGTGGGCATTTTTGAAATTTATTCTTCTATGCACGAAAATACAAATACCTCTATCAAAAAAAAAAAACTAGCTTTGTTATAGAATTGCATTGGAGCAATTCTTTCCTCCTCTAATAATTATTTTTCTCTTCCTATTAAAATGATTGTTATCAACATTATCAATAGTGATAACGTTTAGCTGAAGTATTTATAATTTGTATCTTATACCCGGTTCCATGTTCAGCCTGACAACTCTAGGGTAAGTGTTGTCTCCTCTTGCTTTCTTACATTGTACTTTGGTGGAGCGGTTTTGATTTTCTACCCCCTCTCCCAACAAATGCAACTACTGTATTTATAGTGAACCAATGGACCAAAGTAACCTGCAAATGCTTTGGCAGTTAGTGGTGTTCATTATTTGCCCCCTCATGCAGGACAAAGCCCCTTTTCAGGCAAAGCTTTCTTTACTCTGTCCCTTCTTCCCATCCCTCTCACCCAATTTGCATATATTAAATGATAAACACCTTCTGAAGTTTTTTCTAACTCTAACCTAACTCCACTGTCAGTGTCCTCTCCCAGAAGTGGTGACTGGTGGATCCATTGCTGCCATCTATGCCCACGCTGATGACTCACCTGTTTGAGACATCATGATGCTGCTGCAATTTTTTGAGAGAATAAAGCTGCTGGACAGCCAATAGATTTAGACATCTGAAGAAGGACTTTTCTTCTCTGCTGATTAAACCACCCAGGTAAAAGTCAGCAGCTGCAAAAAGCTGCTGACTTTTAACAATTGGATACTAACCTGTCCCTCGCTCCAGCGGTGCGGTCGCCCGAGGGCTCACTCTTCGCCCCCTCCCCTCGGCGGCGCTGGCATCATAAGTGTGGGCACCCGGCTTTGGCTTCAAAGCTGGGCACGTACTGCGCATGTGCGAGTCGCGCTGCACCTTGTGAATGGCCAGCGTATCTTCTGGGACCTGTGACGTGTCCCAGAAGATTGCCAAGAGGGGGAAGGTGGACTTCCCTCTGGAGCCGCGGCCTCAGGGGAGGAAGTGGACCTGGGACCCTGTTAAAACAGGGTCTCTGGTCCCCCCCCCCCAAAAAATGACGTGCCAATTGTGGCACGTCGGGGGTCACCTTCCCTTAAAGTGGAAGTTCCACTTTTGGGTGGAACTCCAGTTTAAGAAGAGAGAAGACTTTGGGCTTGGTGCATCACATGACCATGAATTTACAAATACAACTAACAAGTCACATGACACTGGAGAGGGAAAATGGCTAATTGGGCCCAATTTGGACATTTAGGGGTGTACACACTTTTGTTGCCAGCGGTTTAGACGTTAATGGCTGTGTGTTGGTGAGGGGACAGCAAATTTACACCGTTATACAAGCTGTACATTCACTACTTTACATTGTAGCAAAGTGTCATTTCTTCAGTGTTGTCACATGAAAAGATAGAATAAAATATTTATAAAAAATGTGTTTTTTGTGAGATACTGTAGGTATGTATTTTGTGTTGTGTTCTGTGAGGGTGGGAGAGCAGCATATTTCTGGGTGACTCACTCCCCTTTTTCTTATGTGACAGCACTAATAAATTGGCTCAATATAGTCACGCGAGGACAGAATCCTCAGTCCTGTGGAAGCTTTGAATTCAGCCAGTCAGAGCTCTTACTCTTTTTCTTCACTGCTTGCAATGGAGGAATAAAGCTGTTGGGAGTGAAGGAGAAGTGAGTATGTGCTGCTGGGCAGCAAGGCATTAAAGCAAACCAGTTTTTCCCTGTATTAGCAAAGCACTGGCATACAGCTGTACAGAAGACCACAGTGGGAAACATATGTAGGAAATGTATGCAAAAGCTCACTCAGAAGTGTCCAAAATGCATCATAACACATAATAGCTCTCTCTTTGTTATATTTAAAGGATAAGTTCAGGGGAGGGCTGGGCCATGGAGCAGGGTGGCAATTGCCCTCCAGGCCACCCTAGCTTACATTCAAAATGACTGACGGCCGCTGCCCGCTCCCTTTTTTTCTTGTGGAGGAAGGAAGCAGGGGCGCAGCCACCAACTAACTGAAGGCAAAGGGGGGGGGGGGGGTGCACAGGGCTGGCCCTACCATGGATCCCGC
>BLSH010247086.1:1556534-1567076 GCA_018402905.1 Glandirana rugosa
TGTAAATTTCACACGGTACGAAAGACATAAAAAAATTAATAGTTAAATTTTGACCTTAGACTCCATTCATTTTTACGAAAGGGAACATCACCCCGAAGGTGGAGTGATGTTCACAAATTTACGAACATATCCAGATCCCCATATTATTTTCGTCAAACTTGTCGGAGAAGGGGGGATACGGTACCACTACCGTCCAGGAGAGTACTACTCCAGAGTCCTGGAGTAGTTCAGGTTACGTCCCGCGAATCGGACGTAATCTGTATTCCTACGACACCTTTTTAGGTCGCGACCTCTCCACGTCTCCTAGTCCTTTCACTATGACGAAAAAGATGGAAAATTACTAGTCAAGTGATGCAACCAGGATGATTTCCAAAACATTGAATATCCCTCCCAGTACAGTTAAAGCCCTACTCCAGGTACAATAAAAATCCTCCATTGCAATAGGACTGCTACTGCACTGCAATTATTAAATGTTTGTTTTGGTCTAGGGGATGGAAAAAGCAGTATCACTTTCCTGATCCTCTGCACCTCTCCAGCGCTGGATTTTTCCACAGCATCCTTATGTCTAATGCAGGCTAAGCGCCCTGCATTGGACTTGATGAGGTCCTGAGACCTCATCATGAGAGGACCTGCCATCACCATGGCATAGGGGGGAAGAGGCTGTTCAAACTGCTTTTATTATACCCCTAGACCTATACAAGCATTTAAACACTTGTAGTGAGGTGGAAGCCCCACTACAAGGGAAAGCATTTTTACTTACCTCAGATTCCAGTTTTAAATTGATAATTAAAAAAATACAGAAAGCATGGCACACTTTAAATGTGTGAAGAGTGGCAAAAAGACACAACTGATTATAATGAATGTAGAACCCTTAGGAGCTGCTGAATTTACCTGGTTCTTCCCAACCCAATGCAGAGGCCACCATTCACACAGACAACAGTCTAGGGTAAATGTGTCTAAGGGATGTCTTTTCAAAATGTATTGCTTGTAGAACTTGTAAAAGGAGAGGGGATGAGGTTGTATGGGATACTCCAAAAATGTTGGCTTGTAACAGGAGGACACTTTGACTAGGCTAGGCTTCTCTGAACAGTCTTTCTACCAAGGGTTAAAAAGAATGGCCAGAACTGAGATCTAAGCAAGACCTGTCTTAGAGAGAGCTACTGCTAGCACTTATCCATTAAAATAGCACAGTCACTTGGATCGTGAGTTCAGGTTTATTCTCACAATGTCTCTCCAGGACAGCTGAACTCCTCCCAGTTTCCTCCAGGCGTCTCTATGTCTCAGGACATCAGCTCAGTTCCTAGCTTCCACCAGACATTCTTTAGTGAGGAAGGGGTTAATACAGTGTCACAGGACAGCTACACACTTTCCAGCTTTCACCCAGCACTCTTCAGTGAGTCCTCCAGACCAGATCCTTGAAGGTTGCTTAGTTAGCTCCAAAGATGATCATGAATAGGCCCCCCAGCTCTGCCACAGCTGGGACCTTGATAAACATCAGAAATCTCCAGCAAAAACTGCTTCAGAGGGACAGAATCCCTGAGGTTGTGGAACTTCTCCAGCAGGACAAGAACAAGAGCTGCTCCAAATCCCAAACTATTTATGTTCTCAGCAGCCACTTACTGGGCACACCTCCCCAGGTATTGGCTGAAGCACACTAAATATTCAAGCTGCCCATTTGCCTCTCTCAGCTCTCTATTTTCTGCAAGCCTCCAGAATGCAGGGGGGAACATTCAAACCTGCAGCCTGTGCAATCTAGAACAGCCCAAAGAAATCAATAGCTGCTCCAATGATTACAGAGTCGCCAAAAAAAAAAAAATTACCCATCATCCTAGCAACCTACCTAGGAGGGCGCTACACTAACATGGCATTTACACTACAATTTGCCAGATGGCAACTGAAAGACTTTGAAAGTACCTAGAAGAAGATTTTATAACCCAATAAAACCAAAACTGCACTTTTTGCCCTTTAGACCAAAGTCCTTTTAGGCGTAAGCCAAAGACTTCACATCATCATAAATGCACCTTTCCTATACTATCACGTATACGACAACATCGTGCTGCGTCGATGTTTCACTACAGCAGACTTGGAAGGCTTGTGATGGTAAATGGTAGAGTGAAGGACATACAGGTATATTATGAGGAAAATGGATGCAGTCTGCAATTAACCTGAGCCTAGAGTGATGAGTTGTCTTCTAGCAAGACAATGACCCGAAATATAAAGCCAAACCACCACAAGAGTCTCTAAAAATAACAATGGTATTATCCTGGGATGGCCAAATCAGAGCTCAGATCTGAATCCAATAAAGAATTGTTGGGTGGACTTTAAGTGTATTTCCACTTGTGCAGTCAAATTGGGATACCACTTACTTTATATTTGTTACATGTTCATATTTATATAGCATAACTAAAAACTTGAAATTGCTTTTCATGTTTTTAAATGCTCCTTAATTCTATAAACTAGCTTCCTAGCGACCCTCTATATAATGTTAAGGAGGGTCTGTGGAGTTAATGTTTACCATAATTAGCCCTACCTGTACTGTGCTGGCAAATCTCATTATAGGTTGTAAAGTGATTTCAACACTGTCTTAACTAACAAAGGGGTAAAGATCTTGAAGTTTGGATTCTGCATTGTATGTTACTGAGAGTTATTGTCCCCAATATGGCCCTTTGAGAATGTATAGAATAGTTTTAAGTCCTTAGTATAATCCTGCTCCAAAGAAACAACTAGAAAGGCAAGAAATATATTATATATTTGCTGTGTGAGTGGGAACACATCACAAGCATAGTATGGGTTTCTCAAATTTGAATGCACAGGTGTAAATACACTTTTTAAATGTCTGTTTACTTATGAGCTCAAACTGACATAGCTCATACAGTAAAAAAAATGTACAAATATTCAAATGTTCCAAGTTTCCTTAGACAGAGGTCGGATGGCAGTAAGGACCAATAGTTTCCTGGTAAATGGAGTCCACTAACATATTTCAAGGCCAGAGTGGATAGGTGAGGTGCATAAGGGCTTTAAACCTGAAGGTGGACTGAAGACTGATGTCAGAAATACAGTGTCTTCAAAAAAATATTCATACCTTGCAATTTTCCACATTTTGTCACGTTACAACCAAAAACATAAATGTATTTTATTGGAATTGTATGTGATAGACCAACATAAAGTGGCACATAACTGTGAAGTGGAAGGAAAATGATAAATGGTTTTAAACATTTTTTACAAATAAATATGTGAAAAGTGTGGCGTGTATTTGTATTCAGCCCCCCTGAGTCAATACTTTGTAGAACCGCCTTTCGCTGCAATTACAGCTGCAAGTCTTTTTGGGGATGTCTCTACCAGCTTTGCACATCTAGAGAGTGACATTTTTGCCTATTCTCCTTAGATTGGATGGAGAGCGTCTGTGAAGAGCAATTATCAAGTCTTGCCAGAGATTCTCAATTGGATTTAGGTCTGGACTTTGACGGGGCCATTCTAACACATGAATATGCTTTGATCTAAGCCATCCCATTGTAGCTCTGGCTGTATGTTTAGAGTTGTTGTCCTACTGGAAGGTGAACCTCTGCCCCAGTCTCAAGTCTTTTGCAGACTCGAACAGGTTTTCTTATAAGATTGCCCTGTATTTGTCTCCATCCATTTCCCCATCAACTCTGACCAGCCTCCCTGTTCCTGCTGAAGAAAAGCATCCCCTCAACATGATGCTGCCACCAACATGTTTCACAGTGGGGGTGGTGTGTTCGGGGTGATGTGCAGTGTTAGTTTTCCGCCACACATAACGTTTTGTTTTTAGGCCAAAAATATCAATTTTGGTCTCATCTGACCAGAGCACCTTCTTCCACATGTTTGCTGTGTCCCCAACATGGCTTCTCGCAAATTGAAATTTTCTTTCAACAATGGCTTTCTTTTTGCCACTCTTCCATAAGGGCCAGATTTGTGGAGTGGACGACTAATAGCTGTCCTTTGGACAGATTCTCCCACCTGAGCTGTGGATCTCTGCAGCTCTTCTAGAGTTACCATGGGCCTCTTGGCTGCTTCTCTGATTAATGCTCTCCTTGCCCTGCCTGTCAGTTTAGGTGGACAGCCATGTCTTGGTAGGTTTGCAGTTGTGCCATACTCTTTCCATTTTTGGATGATGGATTGGACAGTGCTCCATGAGATGTTCAATGCTTGGGATATTTTTTTTATAAGCTAATCTTGATTTAAACTTCTCCACAACTTTATCCCGGACCGGTCTGGTGTCTTCCTTGGCCTTCATGATGCCGTTTGTTCACAGAACAGCTGTATTTATACTGAGATTAAATTACACATAGGTGGACTCTATTTACTAATTAGGTGACTTCTGAAGGCAATTGGTTCCACTAGATTTTAGTTAGGGGTATCAGAGTAAAGGGGGTTGAATACAAATGCATGCCACACTTTTCACATATTTATGTGTAAAAAAAATTGAAAACCATTTATCATTTTCCTTCCACTTCACAATTATGTGCCACTTTGTGTTGGTCTATCACATACAACCCCAAAAAAATAAATGTATGTATTTGGTTCTAACATGATAAAATGTGGACAAATTCAAGGGGTATGAATACTTTTTCAAGGCACTGTACTCCAGGTGTCAGGAGACCAGAGTGAGATGCAGGCTAGTTGCCTAGTCTAGTTGTTTTCTGCCAGATTAGGTGTTGGGTGATGACATCAGGTCTGTGGGAGGACTCCAACACCTCCAAAAAATTACCAGACTGCCCCCCCCCCCCCCAAAACCAAGGTAAGCATTTTGCTTGCAGATCCCCATGCCTCTCCTTTCCATTGAAATAAAATGTATAGTGTTCTGCGCATAGTTGATGGTTGTTGATGAACAACTGAACATTATCACAAGATTTCATGCCAGCTTAAGCCTTGCTTTGTGTAAATCATTATTTTTCAGTTTCTGTACTGTGCTTAAACTAACAAACAGTCTGCACTGGCCCACCAGGTGTAAAGGCACCCATTGCTTTAGCTTGTGTTTTAATGGTCTCTTTTATTGTGCAGATTGACATCACTTCATCTAACAGACGATCTAGCAACTTTTACTTTAAAACAGGGTTGATATTACTGAATATAATGATCTTTGGTGTATTTAAAAATCACAGCCTAAGGTTGGGCATAGACAAGTAGATGTCACCCAGAGAACGATGGATGGAGAGACATCTGCCACTGTTCATAGCACTGGGGTCATCTGAGTTCTCATCCAGTGAGGAGCCGTATGCTCACATTTAATGCCCTTTTTCAGTCTTCTCAGACTAAGAGAAAGGTTATTAGGATTTCTGTATTTGTTAATTAGATCAGGGTCTGCTATTCGCGACCAGCCTAATTCATAAAAAAAGTTCTTATTCTTTGGTACTAATTCTTTAGGGCATTAACTGTAATAACCAATCAGAATTTACTTTGCTGAAGCATGAAGGCAGATGAATACAATGTGGATTCAGTCTGGTTGCTGTGGCACATTGCATTTAAGAATCAATAATAACACTTCAACAGTCTTTAGTTTGCAGCACTAGCTAATTAAAATGCAGAAGTGTGTTGACTAATAGAAAAGTGACAACTGAAAAATTACCAAGTTGTCCAACGAGTTTGCAACATTTTTTAAAATTTATATACAGTATATTTTGGGTTTTTTGTTTAACTTTTTAATCTCTGAGAATTATCTTTTTTTTTCTAATTCTTCGGTGACTCCTGAATGCAAGCAATCCCCCCATTGGGCACACAAAATTCTAGTTATAAATTGATTGAAGAGCTGTCATCTTCTTTGTTTTTGTATTTGGTGTGAAATGAGAAGTGTTCATGTGTCTTTTGCTAGACTAGATTGCTTACATATTTTTATAATGTATGGTGCGCTTAATGGCTGTTCTCATATGTTAGAGGAAGATTAGAGTAGGACATTATGATGCAAATGTTTGTAACTTAGATCTCTGTTTTTATTTTAAATAAGAAAAACAGTAGGTAGTTCATTTTCTTAATGGCTAGTACAGATGCATTTAGTTTGGCATTGTATAGTATGGCAAACTACAGGCAAGATGTAGGCTTCAACAGGTTCTTTTGGTTTTGTCCTGTAATTTTTTTGGAGGCAGAAATCACTAGTGAGAAACCGTGTTATAAATTATGTTTTACTCTGGAAAGTGATTACAGGTAATTACACATAGTAACGTATAATTATAACTTTGGAAATTGCCTAATGAAAAAGCAAATCAGCTAAAAAAAATGTTTGCAGCTGTAACTATTTATTGGCAAATACAGTTACTTAAAATCCATCACAGGAATTACAAAGTAAGTCAGATTGTAGGGCCTAAACCTCCCCCAGACTTCTAGAGCAATGGTTCTCGACCACCAGACTGCGGCCCACGGTCTCCCTCCCTCCTTCCTGGCCTCTTGGCAGCTGCAGATCCCTTACTACAGTGCCTTCCAGCTCCCATAGAGCCTCCAACCGCCCATAGTGGCCCACGGTGCCCCTCAAGTGCCCACACTGCCCCCAGACCCCCTGAGAGCCTTTAGCATCCACAGTGCCTCCTAATATCCCACAGTGCCACCCAGGACCCTGTAGTGTCCCTAACTTGCTGCAAAGCCCCCATCCTCCAACAGTGTCCCCTGGCCCATACCCTACAGTCTCCCTCAGTGCCTCTGAAAATCCTCCTGTAGAGACCTTATCCCCCACAGCTGTCCCAAGCTCTCTCTAAAAACCTAATTCCCTAGTGGGCCATCAGGTCTGCGTCTAACTTCCTTCAGAACCCCCATCCCCCTACAGGGACACCCAGCCCCATACAGCGCCTTCCAGTGTTTCAATACATATTTAGTATCCCTATTCTTTTATTCTGTAAGTATAAACTTTTTTTTTTAATATTGGGGCATGAAAGGTTTTTGGAAGAATATACCGGACCCTGGTCTTAATAAGGTTCAGAACCACTGCTCTAGATTGGTGTGTCTCAACCTTTTTTCAGTCAAGGCACCCTTTAAAATTATGCACAATCTTGAGGCACCCCATTCTAAAATGTAAAAACAAAATGAAAAGTTTTACATAAAATAGCAGCATCTACACATGTAGGACGTCCAACAGTAGAGGTGATTTATTCCTACAAAGCAAAAAAACCTTTCCACACAGGTACTGATTTGGTATTCCAGCATTTCTCTTTTTACTCCCTTTCTCTGCCTCACTAACAAACATGACTCCAGTGCTGACTGGGAGAGGCAAACAAGGATGTCCTCAGGCACCCAACTTCATCCTTATGAGCCAATGACATCATTGGTTCTTAGGTTGCTGGCAGCTGACCTGCACGGTTACCTAGGTTGTAATGCTGCACAATAAAACCCATGGCTTTCTGCTTGTTGAAAATGTTTGAGCAATAAGCAATTTTTAGGCATTTTACCCAGGCATCCCTGAAGAACCCTGAAGGCACCCTGGTTAAAAAAGGCTGCTCAAAAGAATCCATATATTTTTATCTTACCTTTATCCTGATGGGAGGATATCTTTCTTCAAGCCTGGTTGATATCATTGTTTGGCTTCCTTCTCTTCCAGAAGGGCAGGGAGGAGGAGCCTGCATGGTTCCATCATGTAGGCGCACCCTTCAAGACTAGTGAAGAGGAGGAGCCTGCAGGGCTACGTCATGTAGACGCACCCTACAAAACTGTACACCCAGCGCACAGTTGGATGGGATGACCAGCCTTATCAACAGCTAAAAGAGTTAGCAGGCAACTTTTTTTGATCAAAGCAATCAGAGGCAACCTAAAGATAGAGCATAATAGTTAAGCTGGGACACTTGATCACTATCTTCTCGATGTTCATCTGCCATGAATATTATTGTTACCCCCTTTCTGCCAGCACCACTCATCTCCACCCCCTTCCCTAATCACATCCAGAGTACCAATCCAATGGGTAGAATCTTCCTGTTCATTGTCCTGCAGGTCAATCTTACTGTCTAAAGACCCATACACACTACTAGCTTTTTTTCATCCTATTGTGCTATTGTGTTCTGACAGAGGGAGCCCCCCTCCAGCCAGAACACTCCGATCAGCGCTCTTAGCCATTGGCTGAAAGGGCAGATCGGGAGCTGGTCGGCATGACCCTAATACCTAGTACACACGGGCTGAATGTAAGGCGGCATCGGCCTGTTCAGTAGAAACTGGCCGACATTTGGCCCATGTGTATGGCAGCCGGTCTGACTGTCGGCCAGCTTTTATTGAACCGCAGGCGTGGACTGGTGCCTGGCCATTCAGGCAGATCGGGCACCACTCAAGGGCCCAGAGCCAGTAGGGGGTCCCATGAGATGCTCCTGTCCTGCACTTCACTCACTCCTGCTTCCTACAAGGAATGAGGTGAGGAGGAGCGGGATGACATGGGTTGGAGGTGGTATGTAGGTGGAAGCAAGGATGGGCCCCCCTCACGACCCACCTCAGTGGAGCCTCCTAGGCTGCTTCAACACTCCTCTTACCTCAACATGGAGCACCTGTGAGATAAGGTGTAGGGGAGCTGCAAGTGCTGGCATCCAGGACATATGCCAAACTGGCGCCCCGGGAGCCGATGCCACCCGTGGGCCGCATTACCTTCACATTGCTTCTGTGCGAGAGAGGCAGAGATGTCTGTGTGCTGTGCCTCTGCTGTTCGACTGTGGACTGGGTGTGAGCTATGGATGGGAGGTGCAGAGGTGAGCTGTGGATGGGAGGTGCAGAGGTGAGCCGTGGATGGGAGGTGCAGAGGTGAGCTGTGGATGGGAGGTGCAGAGGTGAGCTGTGGATGGGAGGTGCAGAGGTGAGCTGTGGGCAGCTAAGGGGAAAGTGAGCTGTGGACGGGGGGGATGCAGAGGTGAGCTGTGGACGGGGACAGGAAGATGAGCTGTGTACACACTCGAGGTGAACAGATCCTCCACAGATGAGGGGTCCAGTGATGATAGGGAGCCTACCCATTGTCTTCTGCTGTGTTCGGGGACAGCTTCCCTCGTGTCCCTTCCTCTCCACAGTGGATCCGATCATATTGTCTGCCCAGTCTAGACTTTGCTCCCCTTCCTGTCCTTTTCTTTCTCTTCCTGGGACTATGCTATGTGGCAGGGGAAAGCCTCTGCTATGCCCGAGCTGGGGGACAACCCCAAGGCCCAGCCTAACCCCTGCAGCTACACAGCACTGCTCAATACCGACAAAGGCTCACCAATTGGGGGCTACCCTCTACAGTAAGTGCCCCGCCACTGTGAGTAGCCACCGGGATCAGATGCTAACTTTTACTCATCTATCTCCCTTGCCAACCTCAACTCCATTACTGTCACTGCTGGCTTCATTTACATATCAACTTTTACTGAAACAGAGAGAGAGGGAGGCAGAAATAGAGAAAGAGATACAGAGAGATAGAGAGAGAGAGAAAGAGTATGAAGATAGAAAGAGAGATGGAATAGAGGGAGAGAGAAAAAGAGAGATAGAAATAGGGTGAGATCGAGAGAGAGGAAGAGAGAGAGAAAAAGAGAAAGAGAGAAATAGAAATAGAAAGAGGGAGATAAAGGGAGAGAGATAAAGGTATAGAAAGAGGGAGATAAAGGGAGAGATATCAAGGGATAGAAAGAGGGAGATAAAGGGAGAGAGATAAAGGGATAGAAAGAGGGAGATAAAGGGAGAGAGATAAAGGGATAGAAAGAGGGAGTGGAATAGTTTGAGGGAGAAGAAAGAGATGTGGGTGTGGCATGAGTGTGGGCTGGGGAAACAGGAGGTCCCATGATCTCCCATGCCCTGGGGTCCCATGAATTGTCAGTCCGCCCCTGTTGAACCGGCCGTTGCCGCCTGACATTCGGTCCGTGTGTACTAGGCATTGGAGTGGCCAGATTGGGCATGCATGTCTGACATTCTGTGATGTCGATGGGTATCTTTAGTCAAATGTTAACACAAATATCACCTTTGATGCCAATATTCATGTAGGACCGCTTGTGATATGATGGATGCTTTAGTCACATGAAAAGCTCCAGCTAACGTTGGAGGGACTGCAATTTTTAAAAATCCTATAGACAAAGGTATTCTCTAAATAGCAGAGTATTGACCTATGTTAGCTATGTGTACATAGAAATCATAAATCCTAAACATACAGATCAAAGGAAGGAAGCCTCATATTTCACAAGCTGTCTTTACATCGGCTTCACTGAGCATTAGGTCACAGGGATGTCACTAAGATTTAAACCTATAAACATTTTAGTATTACAATCTGTGTGGAAAATCTTGTGTAAAACAACATTATAAATCTATCCATATTTCATTGTGTGTTAGGAGGAAGGGAGATTATAGGACCACATACATGATAATCCCATAAAAACTCTTACTCACTCCATGGAGAGATATGACATATATCAGGCACTGGTGAGCTCTTTGATTTATGGCTTCCAAGAAACAAATGATGTACTGCTGAGCTGTGTTTCTCATCGAGGTATCCTCATCTGCTACTTTACTCTAAGAATGTTCCTGTGATCTATGTAGTGCTTGGATTAGGCCCATAAAATAGATATACAGTATCTCACAAAAGTGAGCACACCCCTCACATTTTTGTAAATA
>BLSH010247086.1:1629112-1646194 GCA_018402905.1 Glandirana rugosa
AATAAAAAAACCTGAAGACCTATATATATATATATATATATATATATATGTGTTTTGTAAAGTCTGTGTTAGGGCACTAAGTAAAAAAATTAAGACTCCTTCAATAAAAACCGTCTTATTTTCAGGATATAAAATTGCTACTTAGTTTTAGGATATAAAGTTGTTATTCTGGAGTACGTGTACTTGCAAAAAATGGCGGTTCAAAAACTCGCAAAAAACGTCGAGAGATACAATAAGTTACCTGGGTATTTTTGCGACTTCAAAAACTCGACATCTATCACAGCCGCTATCACTCCTCACTATCGCCGACACTATCTACAGCTCAAAAACTTCAGCGTTTTTATGGGTCCATTGAATAACATAGAGAGCTGCAAAAAACGCTCAAAAACTTGGCGGTAAAAAACGTTCATGTGCATGAGGTCTTATTGTTGAAATATAGGATTTTGATTCATCGTTAAAATATAGGACTTTTATTCTGCCAAAAATAACTTCCTCAGAATTAAAAAAATGAATCACGGGATTGTGTCTGAAATGTTTTGTGTATATATATATATATATATATATATATATCCAGAAGTCCAAAAAAATAAGAACAATAATCCCTGAAGGTAAATTTAAAGATAATAAAATTAGTTCCAATAACAAACTAGCTTCCCATAGATTTACGCTACAAAATACATTATAATAAAGTGGATACAGAAATGCCATGACAGTAACAAGTAAAGCTGCTGTATAATTAAATTTCAAGCATTCTTTAGTTTAGATAATAAAGGCAGATCAGTGTGCCTGAAATGCATTTGTCTGCTGCCATCTTTAGGTTACCGCTGGTAGTACTATGCTTGGCTTGGTTTACTGAATTAAAGGAATCCTGTGTTAGAGAATATGGTAGTTGCAAGAAACCAAAAAAAAAAATAAAAAAAGACAGTTCCCTGGCTTTCATGCTGACTCCATGGCTTTAAGGCTTCATGCACACAGGACTTTAAAAAAAGTCCAAAAAATGTCAGTAGCCTATCAGTGATTTTTTTCAGCTTTTACCAGCGTAATATCACCGGCGGTTTTGCACATTTTTTTGCGTCTTTAACCGCTTGCCGACCGCTGATCAGCATTTGACGGCGACAGAGTGGCTGCTTAGTGCAAATCGCCGTCATATGACGGCGGCTGTGGGATCGAGCCCAGTGAGCGCGCGCGCCCCGCCGGAGGCGCGCCCGCGCGCTCACTGTGTTCGGGGAGGGCCAGGGAGCGGGTGCGGCGGAGTCGATCTCCGTCGGCCACCCGTGATGCCCCCTCCGGAGTGAAAGAACGGAGGTCAGTGTAAGTAAACACGGACCTCCGTTCTGTGAGGGGGGAAGGGCTGATCACAGCCTTCCTGTACATGGAGGCTGTGACCACTTCCCTTCCCCAGCTAGGGCAGTCCTCATACAGTTAGAACACGCCCAGGGAACATAGTTAACCCTTAGAGCGCCCCCTGCAGGTTAACCCCTTCACTGCCAATGGCATTGACACAGTAATCAGTGCATTTTTATAGCACTGATCGCTGTATAAATGCCAATGGTCCCAAAAAAGTGTCAAAATGTTCCGACATGTCCGCTGAAATATCGCAGTACCGCTAAAAATCGCAGCTCGCCGCCATTACTAGTAAAAAATAAAAAAAAAATAAAAACCCCAGAAATTAATTCTCATCGTCCGTAAACGTGACCACTTTTGTGCAAACCAATCAATAAACGCCGATTGCAATTTTTTTTATCACAAATATGAGGAAGAATATAAATTGGCCAAAACCGATGAAAAAAAATGTTTTTTTATATTTTTTTTTTTGGATTTGTATTTTAGCAAAAAGTAAGAAATTTGTTTTTGTTTGCAAAATTGTCGCTCTTCCTTTGTTTATAGCGGCGATCAGAAATGACGCAGCGATGATCAAATACCACCAAAAGAAAGCTCTATTTGTGGGAAAAGGACGCAAATTTCATTTGGGTACAACGTCGCACGGCCGCGCAACTTTCAGTTAAAGCGACGCAGTGCCGAATCGCAAAAAGGGCTCCGGTCCTAAAGCTGGAAATCCTTTCGGGGCTGAAGTGGTTAAAGGACCAGCGTTTTTTTTTTTTTCCAATTGATCTAAAATGTCCAAAAACATTGGGAATCGGCTTTTTTTTTTTGGGTGTTTGGGCTTTTTTACAGCTGAAAAACGTCTCTCAGAACCCTCTGGTCTTGGGTTTTTTTTACAGCTCAAAAACGTCACTGGTAAAAACAGTGGATAACACCCTATATGTGTGCGTGAACGCATAGGATAACATGATGGGAGTTTATTGACTGTAGAAAAAAACGTCTGCAGCTAAAAATAGCTGCTGTAAAACAGTCAAAAAACGTCAAGTGTGCATGAGGCCTAATACTTTGAGGCACTGGCCTGAATTTTTTGCAGGTCAGGCGTTGTGACGTCAATCTTAATGTCTACCAGACTGGTCTGCAGAAGTGGGAACTTAGTAGACTAAGAGTTAAAACTGGGGATTTGTTCATACATAGATTCAGCAGATCGTTTACATGAAGGAAAAGCCTCCAAATCTGAATTTCCAGTTTAATTTTTCTCCAAAAGCTCTATAAGAGCTTTAAGGGCATGAAAATCTGTATAACCCTTCCACGTGTACTTAGGATCCAAATGAGCCTTATGGCAATCCTTATTGTACAGGTGTTTGAATTCCCAGCAAAACAGTGGCGGTCCTTTATAAGTTCAAATTTGTCAAACTCTTGGATAGAACAAAAACAAAAACGAAGTCCCAATGTCAATACTTGTATCTGGCATAATGTTAATGTATGCAGGGCCACTGATAAGGCAGTACAGGCAGTCCTGTACCGGGCCCAGGCCCCATCAGCTCACTAGGGTGGCCCAGGCACCTGTTGAGCTGCAGGCCGGCTGTACTGTCTTATTGCAGACACTGATCCTCTTCCGTCTCCCACTGCAGTGCTGCCAGCTTCTCCTCCTCTCCCTCCCTCTGGCTGCACTGCAAGAGCACATGTGCCCCTTCCATCTCCTGTCTGGGCCCCCCTGTGCGCCCCTTTCCACCACAGTGCTGCCAGCTTCCCTCCTCTCTTGTTGGCTGCCTCTCCTGCCGGCAGCTGCTGTGGGCACACAGGGGATGCCATTTACTGGCCCCTTTCTTTCCTGAATGAACACAGTGAGTGATCTGTACCAATCATTCCTGTGTCCATTCACCACTGTGTTTACCATGCTTCAGTCTGTGAATGATCAGAAAGCCTCAGAGTGCTTCAATCATCTGTGCAGTTGAGGCTGTAGAGAAAGGGACTGATAAATTTATGTCCTCAGTCACTCTCGGCGAGGGTGGGGAGGGGAATGGAGCCTATCAGGTAGGCTATGATTTCTAACAGCAGCCCTGAACGTATGAGAGAATAGAATTTACTATGTTTATTTACCGATCTGTCATGTCTGCCTGATCAGATATGAGTCCAGACTCCTCTATGATGCCCACTAAGCCCTAAAAAAGTTATGGGTGGAGGAGGGCAAGAGGTAATTGGTTTCTATGTAGTCATCCCTGGCCCATGAATATTCCCCTTAGTACCAGGATCTCTCCTCAGTGAATTATGATTAGGGACGGTCCAAACACCCCCCCCCCCCCCAGTTTGACACCGCAAACAGGCAATAAGTTTGTGTGAACATGCGAACCCTATTAAGGTCTATGGGACACGAACATGAAAAATCAAAAGTGCTTATTTTAAAGGCTTATATGCAAGTTATTGCCATAAAAAGTGCATTGGGACCTGGGTACTGCCCTAGGGGACATGTATCAATGCAAAAACGTTTTAAATCGATTGTTTTTTCAGGAGCAGTGATTTTAATAATGTGTAGCGCCCCCATTGTATAGGTGCGTTTTTCTAGCAGGGTTTGCCAGGTGAGGTAAAATTTAGCCAGTGTAAGAGCAGGCCTGAATGTTTTAATCTGGGTCAGGAGAGGCTCAAGGAGGATTGAGTGGACTTGACAGATGAGGTCACTAGAACCTCCCACTTCTTTCTAAAAACCTGGGGAGGGTCTCTGATCAGAGAGCTGGGAGATAGGTGGAGCCATCTGGAGTATTCTAGGGAGCCCTGACCAATCCCCAAGCAGGATTGGCAGGGGGCAGGCCTCCTTAAATACTCTGAGTCAGCCCAATCTGGGAGAAGTGTCGGGTGGAAGTCAGGAGATGTAGCAGAGGCACTGTGGAGGCCCCCACCTGGGAGGTCACCCCAGTCTGGGGAGGGTGACCTTGGAGCCTGGAGGTTCGGGTGCAGCCAGAAAGGTGGTGATTCTTGGAGTCGCACAGGGAACAGGAGAACAGCGGAGGTGCTACACAGCGAGAGACTTTAAAGAGATCCACCAGTTTGGTGAGTGACGGTCCCTGGGAACTGCAAGAGAGAGTGCTGGAGCAGGCTTATAGTGGACAGCCTGTGGGAGCCAGTTCAGGGAAAGGAGAGTCACTGAGGAAAAGCAGGTCGGTGGGACCTGTAAGAAGGATGGGCTGGGAGTTGTAGTCCGTCAAAGGCCCGGCTAGCACTCAAGTACTTTTGCTACACATTCAGGGGCCCGTGATCCCTGGTCTGCTGAGAGTAGGCCTCGCCATGTGCTAGCCGCAGTGAAGAGAAAGGAACAGAGAAGCTTGTTAACTTTCCTTTCAAGCTGGAGACTAAGTGCAGTGCTGGAAAGAAGTAATGGAGTGATGATTTACTAAGTTCAGTGCTGGAGAGAGAACAGTAGGAGAAACGGTCAGCAAGTTGAGTGCTGGAGAGTTGTGAGGAGTAACAGTCTGCAGAGGGACGGTCTGCAGGGAAGTGCGCATATACAGGAGTGTATATGGACTTTGTGTACTATAATTTTTTGGGCATCCCACAGTCATCCCTTATCCCCATCCAAGTTATTTCCCCTAAATAAAAAAACAAAAACAAGAGCCGGCTTGGTCAGTGTCTACCGATGTGTGAAATATGGTGTGATTGGGGGCAGCTATAAGGTGAACCACTACTACCAGCCACTCTCAAGGGAGCACATAGCTATAAATGATTAAAGTGAAAAAATAGAAATGAAATATTCCTGCCTGGGGGGTCCCCTTAGTCTGCCTGTAAAGCGGTGCATCTGTGCGATGTGTAGAACAGTGCCGGAGCAAAATGGCATTTCTAAAGGAAAACTGACATTTAAAATCGCTCGCTGTTGTAATGTACAGATAAAAATCACTGAAAAAAATGGCGTGGGGGTCCCCCTCCCAGTCCATACCAGGCCCTTCGGGTCTGGTATGGATTTTAAGGGGAACTCCCCCCAAAATTCATATCAGACCCTTATTCAAGCATGCAACCTGGCAGGGCAGGATAGGAGGGGTGAGCGAGCACCCACTCCTGACCCGTATCAGGCTACATGCCCTCAACATGGGGATGGGTGCTTTGGGGCAGGGGGGCTCTGCGCCCCCCCCCCCCCCGCCCCAAAGCACCTTGTCAGAATGTTGGTGGGGACAAGAGCCTCTCAATGACAACCCAGGGCTGTGGTTGTCGGGGTCTGTGGGCGGGGGCTTCCAGATTCTGATAAGCCCTCTGCCTGCAGACCCCGACACACACTGGCCAGGGTTGTCGGGAAGAGGCCCTTGTCCCCGTCAACATGGGGACAAGCTGCTTTGGGGGGGGGGACACCAAAGCACCCTCCACATGTTGAGGGCATGTGGCCTGGTATGGTTCAGGAGGGGGGGGGGGCTAGCTCATCTTCCCCTTATACTGACCTGCTAAGTTACATGCTTGGATAAGGGCTTGGTATGGATTGGCGGGGTGACCACCACACCATTTTTTTTTTACATTTTGGCACGGGGTTCCCCTTAAAATTCATACCAGACTCGAAGGGCCTGGTTTGGATTTTGGGAGGAACCCCATGCCATTTAAAAAAAAAAAAAAGTTTGGCGTGGGGTTCCCCTTAAAATCCACACCAGACCCAAATGGCCTGGTATGGATTTTGGGGGTGACCCCCATGCATTTTTTTTAAATGTTGCCATTTTATTTTTAAGCTATATATATATATATAGTAATACACCACCTGAAGTGAAAGCACTGTATATATAGTCTACACTGAATGCAAAATATATATACAGTCAGGTCCATAAATATTGGGACATTGATACAATTCTAATGTTTTTGGCTCTATACACCACCACAATGAATTTGAAATGAAAGGAACAAGATGTGCTTTAACTGCAGACTTTCAGCTTTAATTTGCGGGTATTTGCATCCAAATCAGGTGAACGGTGTAGGAATTACAATGGTTTGTATATGTGCCTCTCACTTTTTAAGGGACCAAAAGTAATGGGACAATTGGCTGTTCAGCTGTTCCATGGCCAGGTGTGTGTTATTCCCTCATTATCCCATTTATGAGCAGATAAAGGGTCTAGAGTTCATTTCAATTGTGCTTTTTGCATTTGGAATCTGTTGCTGTCAACTCTCAATATGAGATCCAAAGAGCTGTCACTATCAGTGAAGCAAGCCATCATTAGGCTGAAAAAACAAAACAAACCCATCAGAGAGATAGCAAAAACATTAGGTGTGGCCAAATCAACTGTTTGGAACATCCTTAAAAAGAAAGAACGCACCGGTGAGCTCAGCAACACCAAAAGACCCGGAAGACCACAGAAAACAACTGTGGTGGATGACCGAAGAATTCTTTCCCTGGTGAAGAAAACACCCTTCACAACAGTTGGCCAGATCAAGAACACTCTCCAGGAGGTAGGTGTATGTGTGTCAAAGTCAACAATCAACAGAAGACTTCACCAGAGTGAATACAGGGGGTTCACCACAAGATGCAAACCATTGGTGAGCCTCAAAAACAGGAAGGCCAGATTAGAGTTTGCCAAACAACATCTAAAAAAGCCTTCACAGTTCTGGAACAACATCCTATGGACAGATGAGACCAAGATCAACTTGTACCAGAGTGATGGGAAGAGAAGAGTATGGAGAAGGAAAGGAACTGCTCATGATCCAAAGCATACCACCTCACCAGTGAAGCATGGTGGTGGTAGTGTCATGGCGTGGGCATGTATGGCGGCCAATGCAACTGGTTCTCTTGTATTTATTGATGTTGTGACTGCTGACAAAAGCAGCAGGATGAATTCTGAAGTGTTTTGGGCAATATTATCTGCTCATATTCAGTCAAATGCTTCAGAACTCATTGGACGGCGCTTCACAGTGCAAATGGACAATGACCCGAAGCATACTGCGAAAGCAACCAAAGAGTTTTTTAAGGGAAAGAAGTGGAATGTTATGCAATGGCCAAGTCAATCACCCGACCTGAATCCGATTGAACATGCATTTCACTTGCTGAAGACAAAACTGAAGGGAAAATGCCCCAAGAACAAGCAGGAACTGAAGACAATAAAAAGAAAAGGTGATAACGCGCTAGGCTAAAACGTTTTGATTCGGGGGGAAGCGGCCATACTACGACCAAACAGACATTGGAAAAAATATGTAGACTAGAAAGATGGTGCTAACCCTCTAATGGAGACCTGAGGCTATACTGGTCTCTACACTTATTGAATGTATTCACAGTGAGTAAATAAACAAAGCAAACATATGAATCAACAAAATACGTTATCAAACACAAAACAAATAAGATTCAGTAGGTATTGGATTGTACCATACTGATAAACAGTGATGAGTGGGGGGAAATAAGAATATCCAAATTGATATAGGGATTTGTTGAAAGTTTTTATGAAAAACTTATTCCACCCAAAAGTGCAAGAAAAGGATAAATAAATATATATATATAGTCCAAAAAAAGTGCTTGAGTGACAGTGCAGTCCAAAAATTCGACAGATACTGGTTGTGATGAAACTTGGATGATGGTAGTGACTATTGTCGTGATAAATCGTGATATACAGTAGGTGGGTAGCCGATCAGTCCGCAAGTAGAAGAATTCAAGGCTTACCAATTGCAGCAGTACAGAAATGCAGTAGGACAAAAGTGCAATAGTTTTGAACAAACAGTAGTTTGAAAACAGCAGGAGTTTGGAGACAGCCAACTCTATTTGATTAGTGCCTGTGTTTGAATTTAAGTAAATCTCTCTTTAAAGATGTTTGGTTTAGTTCAGTGCAATACTTGTTTGGCATTTATTTTTCATGGTGCTTTGAGGAAGCTGGGATGCTGTCCCGTTTGTATGCAGGTTTCTAGTCTACGTGATGACATTGCCTGTCTAAATTCCTTGGTTTGTGCTCTGCAGTCTGAGATCAGGAGGTTGTCTAAGCCAGTTTGTTGTGTTGAGCTGCCCTGCAATAATCCACCTCTTCCTCAAAGACTGCGCAGGAGAAGGGCAGTGTGGACAACTGTTGGGTCTGGAAGAGTAAGGCCTGTGGACCATAAACATGTAGCTTTTGGTTTGACACTGCATAACCCCTATAGCACAGGTGTCAAACACAAGGCCCGCAGGCCGAATCCGGCCCTCCAGGCCATTTCATGTGGCCCTCACACCTCTCCTGCAGCTGCAAGGGAGCTCCATCTCTGGTCCTTCTCCAGACCCTGTACTTTCTGCTTTCCAGCAATGCATCCAGCTTTTCCCAGCAGCAGCATAAGGTAAGGGGGTGCAATTTGATGTAAGGGAGGGTGGAGGATTCAAATTCTGATGGTGGGGGTGACTCTTGACATCTAATGTAAGGGAAGGGGATGCTCTGGACATATAGTCTTAAAGATACAACCGGCCCTTTTATGGGCAATCATAATGCTGATGTGGCCCACAACGAAATTGAGTTTGACACCACTGCCCTATAGTGTTCTTTCTGAGCTAGAAGCAGATACAAAGGCTGCAAACATAGCTGCTTGTGAGATTGGCAACCCTTCTCTGCACATGGAGGAGCTTGAGAAAAAAAATGCAATTCCAAAAGTAATTGTTTTATCTGAGGCTGCTCACCAGGCAAGAGTTGTGGATAAGGCTCCTAAAAGGAGAAGTCATCTTCTTGTCGGTGAATCAATTGTAAGAGGTGTTGCTATAGGAAATCATGTGGAAGTGTCAAAGGAAATTAGGTGTTTGTCTGGTGCTACTGTTAGGAGAGATAAGGGGCGCATTGTAAGAATTGTCAAAAAAGCTAGCGAAGAGTGCAATGTTGATGTGGTTGTGCACCTTGGCACAAACGATTTGTCCCAGAATGATGTGCATTCTGTGCAGAAGGATTTTCAGAATTTGGGCCAGGATCTTCAACAGTTAGGGTGTTCTGTTACATTTTCAGAGGTCTTACCTGTGCATAATGGACAACACGAGAAAGTGCTTCGTATAGCAGAGTTCAATGTTTGGTTAAAGAATTGGTGCAAAGCAGAAGGTTTTGGTTATGTTAGTCATAATGCTACCCGGTGGTCGGACATTGAACTTTACAAGAGAGATGGCCTGCATCCCTCACACAAGGGCACAGAGCTCCTTGGTATGGAATTTAGGAACTTTTTGGACATGCATTTAAACTGAGAAATGGGGGCAGAGATATAATTGTTGAGGAGAGTTTCTGTCCCCAGCAGGTTGAAACAAATGTGAGGATTCATGTCATGGAGTTGTTGTGAAGCCACTCCTTCATTATTTTAGCTGTGTGCTTAGGGTCATTGTCTTGTTGGAAGGTAAACCTTCGCCCCAGTCTGAGGTCCTGAGCACTCTGGACAAGGTTTTCGTCCAGGATATCCCTGTACTTGGCCGCATTCATCTTTCCCTCAATTGCAAGCAGTCGCCCTGTCCCTGCAGCTGAACCCCCCCCCCCACAGCATGATGCTGCCACCACCATGCTTCACTGTTGGGACTGTATTGGACAGGTGATGAGCAGTGCCTGGTTTTCTCCACACATACCGCTTAGAATTAAGGCCAAAAAGTTCTATCTTGGTCTCATCAGACCAGAGAATCTTATTTCTCACCATCTTGGAGTCCTTCAGGTGTTTTTTAGCAAACTCCATGCGGGCTTTCATGAGTCTTGCACTGAGGAGAGGTTTCCGTCTGGCCACTCTGCCATAAAGCCCCGACTGGTGGTGGGCTGCAGTGATGGTTGACTTTGTACAACTTTCTCCCATCTTCCGACTGCATCTCTGGAGCTCAGCCACAGTGATCTTTGGGTTCTTCTTTACCTCTCTCACCAAGGCTCTTCTCCCCCGATAGCTCAGTTTGGACGGACGGCCAGCTCTAGGAAGGGTTCTGGTCGTCCCAAACGTCTTCCATTTAAGGATTATGGAGGCCACTATGCTCTTAGGAACCTTAAGTGCAGCAGAAATTTTTTTGTAATCTTGGACAGATCTGTGCCTTGCCACAATTCTGTCTCTGAGCTCTTCAGGCAGTTCCTTTGACCTCATGATTCTCATTTACTCTGACATGCACTGTGAGCTGTAAGGTCTTATATAGACAGGTGTGTGGCTTTCCTAATCAAGTCCAATCAGTATAATCAAACACAGCTGGACTCAAATGAAGGTGTAGAACCATCTCAAGGATGATCAGAAGAAATGGACAGCACCTGAGTTAACTATATGAGTGTCACTGCAAAGGGCCTGAATACTTAGGACCATGTGATATTTCAGTTTTTCTTTTTTAATAAATCTGCAAAAATGTCAACAATTCTGTGTTTTTTCTGTCAATATGGGGTGCTGTATGTACATTATTGAGGGAAAAAATGAACTTAGATGATTTTAGCAAATGGCTGCAATATAACAAAGAGTGAAAAATTTAAGGGGGTCTGAATACTTTCCGTACCCACTGTGTGTATATATATATATATATATATATATATATATATATATGTATATATATATATATATAGCCATATGCTCCCTTGGGAGTGGCTGGTAGCTGTGGGTCACCTTATAGCTGCCCTCAATCCCACCATATCTCACACATTTGAAGTCACCAAACAGGCCGCCTCTTGTTTTTGTTTGTTTTATTTAGGGGAATTAACTTGGATGGGGAAAAGGGGTGACTGTGGGACACCCAAAGAATTGGTTACAGGACCTCCTATATACACGACCATATATAAACTTTACTTCCTCCAGCACATCTCTTCTGCAGACTATTGCTCCTTCACTTCTCTCCAGCACATCACTTGCAGACTATTGCTCCTTCACTTCTCTCCAGCATATCTCTTAGTTCCTGACCTGAAGGAAAATTTATCAAGCTCACATATCTCCTTTCTCTTCACCGCAGCTAGCAGATGGTGAGGCCTGCAAACTGTCAGCAGAGCCTCCAAACCACCCGTTACAGGCCGGGGTCTTGGACTCCTCAAAGTATAGCTTAGTACATTGGTGCTAGCCGGGCCTTTGATGGTCTACAACTCCCAGCCCATCCCCTCTTCCAGGTCCCATGACCTGCTTTCTTCCCAGTACCACTCCTTCCCCCTTACTGGCTCCCAAGGATTTCACAGACTGTCCACTATTCCTCTCCCAGCCTGCTGCAGCTTTTCTCTTCCAGCTCCCAGGGTCTGTCACTCCCCGACTCCAGTGGATGCTTTAAAGTGTTCTCAGTAGCACCTCTGCCATTCTCCTACTCCCTTGTGCTACTCCAGGAATCCACGCCACTCCTGGCTACACCCGAATCTCCAGGCCTCAAGGTCTGCCCCTCCCTCCTGGGTAGAGGCCTTCACAGCACCTCTGATACATCTTCCACACTTCCACCCGGCACTCTCCTGTCCCCTGCTGGCAGACTGCTGTATTTAAGGAGGCCTGCCCCCTGCCAATCCAGACTGTAGATTGGTCAGGGCTCCTTGTCATACATCAGGAAGTGACACCTCCTCATCCAACCCCCCTCTCCAGAACATTCTCTGTTCAAGGGGAAAAAAACTCCAAGGGGTGTTCCTTCCTCCTGTCTCCAGCCACTCCTTGAGCCACTCCCCAGGTCAGATCAAAAAATTCAGGCCTACGCTTACAGTCAGGCCTGACTAAATTTTGCCTCTCCTAGCAAAAACTCACTACAAAACGCACCCATCACTATGGGGGAGCTACACATACATATATACTATACTGTATATATCTATATATCTATATTCTTACACTGTCTGCACTGACTGTATATAGTCTACACTGAATGGGCTCTATATATAGCCTACACTGAATGCGTGTATATATATATACTGTATATACAGTATCTCACAAACGTGAGTACACTCCTCAAATTTTAAAAATATTTTATTATATCTTTTCATGTGACAGCACTGAAGAAATGACACTTTGCTACAATGTAAAGCAGTGAATGTACAGCTTGTATAACAGTGTAAATTTTCTGCCCCCTCAAATAACTCAACACATAGCCATTAATGTCTAAACCGCTGGCAACAAAAGTGAGTACACTAGGGTTGCCACCTCATCCCTTTAAACCCGAACACATATTAATTACACAGGCTTTGTGGCTGATTAAGGCGGTAATTAAATTCACTTGGTGACCTATCTGCATTAAATTAACCTCAGAACCTGTGTAATATATTTGTGTTCGGGTTGAAAGGGATGAGGTGGCAACCCTAGAGTACACCCCTAAGTGGAAAATGTCCAAATTTGGCCAAAAGTGTCAATATTTTGTGTGGCCACCATTATTTTCCAGCACTGCCTTAACCCCCTTGGGCATGGAGTTCACCAGAGCTTCACAGGTTGCCACTGGAGTCCTCTTCCACTCCTCCATGATGACATCACGGAGCTGGTGGATGTTAGAGACCTTGCGCTCATCCACCTTCCGTTTGAGGATGCTCCATGGATGCTCAATAGGGTTTAGGTCTGGAGACATGCTTGGCCAATCCATCACCTTTACCCTCAGCTTCTTTAGCAAGGCAGTGGTCATCTTGGAGATGTGTTTGTGGGTCGTTATCATGTTGGAATACTGCCCTGCGGCCCAGTCTCCAAAGGGAGGGGATCATGCTCTGCTTCAGTATGTCACTGTATATGTTGCATTCATGGCTCCCTCAATGATGTAGCTCCCCAGTGCCGGCAGCACTCATGCAGCCCCAGACCATGACATTCCCACCACCATGCTTGACTGTAGGCAAGACACACTTGTCTTTGTACTCCTCACCTGGTTGTGGTCACACATGCTTGACACCATCTGAACCAAATACGTTTATCTTGGTCTCATCAGACCAAGATCAAGAAATTTAAATTGGTTTGTTTGTATGAAAACATGATGGGATTAGGTCTAATTTTTTGTCATTGATATCGGGTAAATATTCTATATAATCAATATTATCACTATTTATTACAGGCACTTTACAAAAAATATTTTGTGCATTCACATCAGTATCTGCCGCCAAGGAGCTTACAATCTAATGTCCCTAATTCATATTCATATAGTACATAAACATACTAGGGCCAATTTAGATAGGATCCAATTAACCTACTAGCATGTCTTTGGAGTGTGGGAGGAAACCAGAGTACCTGGAAGAAACCCATGCAGACACATAGAGAACATACAAACTCCAGGCAGGTTGTGCCATGGTTGGGATTCAAACCGACAAACCTTGTGGTGCCAGGCAGAAGTTGACCAGTTGACCTTTGGAGAAACCATTTGCAAGATTTCTTGATGCCAGTTGGTTGTAACAATTGATTTATTGATAAATATTATGCAATATGGATATTAGAGAGTTAGATACATATAGGGGTGAACCAAAACCATGTATTATCAGATTTTAGTACTATGAAATATGTTTAGAAAAACTTTAATAGTAATAACTTGTTTTCAATTTTAATAACAATTTCCCCTTAATTAGTAGACATCATAGTTTTCAGTGTACAGAAAAGCAATACAATTGAGAATGTGACTATGGTACATTCACCCAACAGGAAATTTTTAAATTTTTTTAATGGAGCTCTGCGGTGCAGTGCTTGTTGATACCTGTAAACAAGTAAAAGAAATGTGAAATCACAGCACATAAAAAAAGTGCACAAGAGTACAGTACTACCCTTAATCCCTGAACCCCCTGCAAGGCTTCTGACAGGGGCAAAATGCTCTTGTCCACCTAGGCTGAGGCAAGGTAGACTCCATTCCTTAGGGACATACCAAAGCCGGTCCTCCAAGTACTTGGTGAGGGCTCTCTAGTGCAGTACACTAGGAAGGCCTTCTAGCTGGTATAAAAAAGACTCCTTTAGTGATGTGACCTAGTGCTCATTGAAACTTATTGGAGCCCCAAACCCATAGTTTTTTTTTGGCACCCCTGGGATGCCACCTCTAGGGGGCACATCGCTGGGAGCTCCTTGGGCCTTACAGCCCTTGACCAGACAAATGCAGCCCCATCGCTATCAAAAAGGTATTAGCCCCATCTTGCCTACAACCTGGGAAGGCCAGATTTAATCTGGGAGGAAATGATTCCTCCCACTATACCCACCTTATTACATTAGGAATTACTACCAGCACCACAGGAAATGCATTGCTCCATGTTTGGATATGCCTTAGCCCTTGTAGTGTGCACATCATATTGTTAAGCCATGCCTTTTTTTAATAGGAAACTAATTGCTTGTGTAATATATTGGGGGAGTTTGGTAGTTCTACTTATATTTCGGAGATTTATTTTACAAATTGTTTTTAAATTTAATCTTACAAGACTTAAAGCGGATGTAAACCCACCACCCACCCAGTATAAACTAATGACACAGTATTAATGTATATATACATGCAAGCCTCCTGCATCTATCCCTACCTTCAAATGTCCTTTTTGTAAGCACTAGCAGCTCTGTAAAACTCTGAAATCAGAGGGTGTCTGTGTTTGCTGGAATTTACTGGGTGGAGCTGTGATGTCACAAGCCTCCCCACCCACCTCTATACTGACACATTGAGGAGGGAGGGAGGAGGGCGTGTAAAACTTTCTCTGCTGTGTGAAGGAGATAAGCAAATTGCTTGTCACTGACAGAGCAAGAGGCGGATCGACTGTGTATTTCCCTGTTAGTCTGACTTTCTCTTCCTGAAAAAAGATAAGCTCATTACTCACAGTTGGATTAACTCTTTGTGGCAAGACTGGGCACAGATGACATAACATGCTATACTCTACCAGGCAGAATTATTAATTACATTTTTTTTGGGGGGTTTACATCCACTTTAAATAAATATTCAAAATGATTAATGTAGGATCAGTTTACGATTTGAAATGAATAACAAAAACATCTGTAGGTAAGTATTTATAGAGCGTGAATGATTTATAGAATGCAAATTTGGTCTTTGGAGGGACTTTATCAAGTGTGGCCCTTCCATAATCTATCCCATGCAAATAACATTTGTGATATTGGAGTTTTCAGAATTTTTTGCAGATAAATGGTGTTTTATCTAAAAAAGCAACACAAAAGATAGCACCAAACTGATAAAAGTGTTAGGACACTTTTACAGATTTTCTGTAAAGCTAAACACTTTAACCTGCAGGGGACATTTAAAGGCCATTGTACCCATTAAAAACTTGTAAAACACTTTAATTTTGCCATTCCAATGCATTTAACCAAAATTTTAGAACAATCTCCTACTTTTGCCTGCCATTTCATGGAAAAAAAACTCCCAATGTCCTTCATGTCTATTTTTTATTACAGCAAATATTTACCTCTCTTCTATCTACCCAGTACACATCAGACCAGGATAAACACCGGAAATGTGGGTATAGCTACACTTGGACTGTAAAAGCAGTTTAATAAGTGATAGCCACATATTGACCTAATGTTACTTCAAAAATATTATCTTGTTGAGTAATATGGGAACAAGGATTGCAAGAAAATAATAGGCACCCTGTTATAACTGGGTGGCCTTGTATGCAGCCATTACTCTAAAGGGCCACAAAATGCACTTTCATTAAAAAAGATTAAACATATTTTTTGCACTCTCTGTTAATCCTTTTCTCTGTGCTCACTGAAAGGCTAAGCTCTGCTTTAGACTATCACTACTGGGGTACACTGTCACCTGTAGCAGTAGGACAATAGGTACAGCTAGAAAACACAAAAAACTATCCAGGGGCGGCCCCTACTGGAGGCCAATACCTCCTACACTGAAACAGGCTCAGCTAAATGACACAGCCGTGCAAACAAAAAATATTTAGTCATGTAAGCAGCAGCAAAACTAGAGAGGCTTGTAAGAGCAGAGAAAAAGGTTTAACAGTAAGTACAAAAAAAATCCCATTTTCTCTTTCACTTATTGGAGGACACAGCTCTGCTTTAGAACATCACCACTCAGACATCCCAAAGCAATGCCCAAGGAGAGTGGGCAAGATAGAAGGGAACAGACTTGGATAACTGTCTCAAAGAAAATGATACAGGTTAGTGAGACTGTCGCTTGAAAAACAGACATGGACCAATGCTGCTATATCTACATTGTAAGACTTGGTGAACATAAAAACTGGCCCAATTGGTTGCCTTACTATACTGAGAAATCAATGCACTGTACAATACACTGTAATCTGTAATGCTGCCTCTTAGTGCTTGATAGCATATGCATAGATATAGTTAATCTTTTGCCTAATCAAGTGTGCAATATTAGCAGTTGATGCTGCAATGTTTTTATATAGACCTTCTACAACCAAGAGTAGGTAATCTGACCTTCAAAATCCAAACATGACATTCAAATACACCAGTAATCACCCTGACCACATCCAAGACATGTAAGCAATGTAGATAGACTGGGTTGGGTCAAAGTGATGGGAGAATAATGTCTTTATTTAAAAATCAATACCACCTTAGGCAGACAGGAGAATCTCTGGCACAGATCGACCTTATCCTAATGAAAGGCCAAAAATGGAGGCATGCAAGACAACACCACCAGTTCCAAGGCTCTGTGTGGCGAAGCAATGGCTACTGAGAATGCTACTTTCTGAGAGATTGCTAGTAGTAGGATCCCCTTAATATTCTTGAAAGAGGAATTGTAACCAGTGGCGGCTGGTGAAGTTTTTGGATGGGAGGGTGACAGGCCCTGCCCTTTCTTGTTGGCCCCTCCTACTTCTAATAAGCCCCACCCCTTATAGAATCCACCCACTCCGTCCCCTGTATTCCACATATTGTGTCAGGAGTATACAGCTCAGCATCACAGGACACAGTATACAGCTCAGCATCACAGGACACAGTATACAGCTCAGCATCACAGGACACAGTATACAGCCCCAGCATCACAGGTGGGGAGATGTGTATAAG
>BLSH010247086.1:1650191-1674264 GCA_018402905.1 Glandirana rugosa
CGGAGGCGAGTCACACTAACCTACGCCACCGGCCCCCGCCCAGTGACACCGTGAGGGCAGTTATGTAGCCAGTAACACAGGTGGGGCAGTTATGCAGCCAGTGACACAGGTGGGGGCAGTTATGTAGCCAGTGACACAGGTGGGGGCAGTTTGCAGCCAGTGACACAGGTGGGGTACATTGCAGAGACCCCCCTCCACACTTACCCCATCCAACAGCAGGATTGTTGCAGAGATTCGGCATACGGAGAAGCAGGCTGAGTCTGCAGAGATTCGGCATATGGAGAGCGTGCTGTCCCCCCTCGTCAGTCCCCGGGCAGTCATGGTCTCTGTAGGAGCGCTGCCACAGTGACCCGCCCCCGGCCACCGCATCCAATCACACTGAGCGGAGGCTCAGGGCAGCCAATCAAGCTATGCGTGTGCGGCTGTTCAGTGCACCCACATAGCCTTTAATGGCTGACCAATAGGCTCACTATTTGGCTGACATGTGACAGCCAAGGAGCCAGCGCCCAAGAGCCCCTCATACACCAGCCGCCACTGATTGTAACGCTGACAATAATAAGGTTAGGTTTCACATTGACCATGGTGGCCTAGTTGGAGAAGCGATGTGTGCATCACCTTGAATAAAGGTGTGGACGTTTGGATGCGACACTAGAGGACGCTGAAATAGGGCTGTCAATGCTGATACCTGACCTATAGTTGTGTTAAGGCAAACCGCCGATCCTCCCCATGCTGGATAAAAGCCAACGGGCAGGCAATGGAGGAGTGAGCATATGCTCCTAGGGACTCGCACCAACACACAGCCCAATTAGCCCCCTGGTGTCATGTGACTCAGTGTTACAAGGTCTCAGGTGTGAATGAGGAGCAGGTGTGTTAAATTTGGTGTTATTACTCTGTCAGGAATAAGAGAAAGAGTTGCATTTCAAAGTGTGCCACCGTCCTATTATATATGAGTACAAACAAATATGGGGAGAATCCCCATATACAACTAGGTGGACTTTGCGGGCACACACTGGAGACCAACTGGATTTGTTAAAACATTTTACATTTATTATATCATTTTAAAATGCCAGGGTATACAAAAATTGTAAAAAATAATGTTGGTAATCCATATGGGTACCCAAAAAAGGGAAACCCTGATTTCAAGTCTACAGGGTAATTACAAACTACATTATGCCAAGAGGTGATACATGATACCAAGACTGTATGCATAAAAGTAGAGTGGATGGTCGACATGTTTCGCAAATAAGCTTCTTCTGGACCTTTTTCTTGCAGACTATAAGTGAAAAATTTACATATTTAGGTATACCTTAAAGTACAAACAAAAAAATGTATACATTGCCATATTAGTCTCTATTTAAATATGCATAATATGTGCTTACTTGTGGTTACCAAGGTTCCAAAAAGAGGGGAGGTGCTAGTGAGTCAGGGGGGCGGACACAGGGGATGTGGGTTGGCTGAGCTGGACACAAAAACTGTATATCTAGGTATAAAATAATGACAATGAATATTTGTTCAATTCAAAAAATAAGGGTAACATGTTGTGTGGTGTATATACACAATACTAGCAACTGTATTTTTTGTGCCATAGAAGAATGTCGATCGACTTTCTGGCACATCTATACCAGGCCTCTTACTCGGTCTGATAGGACAGGTTATCTAATTAATATATCATATAATAGAATCAATATTAACATTACCAATAAATATTGAGTAATGTGTGCTATAAACTGCGCTAGAATAAGATAAAAAAAGACACCCACCAATTGTACCTGATAAGTCAGACCAGTTGGCCCGGGGTCCAAGGCTATTTGTGTTAATCAGGTGCGATGAAGTAACCTAGGAACAACCATTAATTACTATATGTAGTGACCAGAAAAAGTACCTTTAACATGTGCATAGATAGTAACATATTAAGAGGGTGAGCACATACCTAGAAGCCCAGTATGAATGCGCTGTCCTCTGTCCTGGTATAAGCCCACTGCAGGGGGCAGGTAGACAAGGTCTAGGATGGAGATAATGAAAAAGGTATGACCATAGTATTGGCAATAAGAAAGGTGTAGTTTGAATAAGAGCTAATGGGCCATGTTACCTTGTAGACGCCTAGCGTGGCTTCCCCGTGTGATGCCTCCACTGCCGGAATCATCATGTGACTTGGCGTCAGGCTTAAGTATCCCCCATTGCGCCAAGCGGTCGCCGTCCCACGTGGTGGGCGAGGATTGGCGTCACTGGACCGTGATGCCACCGCTCGGCACAACGTGCGTTCGAACACACGGCGCATGCCCAGAGCAGGGCGCGCCGTGTGTAAAGAGAAGCCAAGCCTCAGGATGAGGACAGGGAGAGGAACCACTCCCACTTCCCCTTCGGCTGTGCCACTACTAATACACTAACCAAGTAGCCACCAAAAGATGTAAACAATCCATAGTCAACAGACAAAGAGTATTGGTCATAGATGAAACCAAAATATCATGCGACCAATTAACAAAACAAAACAGAATAAATACAGGATAGATAGGGTAATTGAAGTAGATACATGGTAAGTGGAAGATGACATCACCCTAAAGAACGGCAATAGGGTGAATACTAGAAACGTTTTTATGGAGAGGGCATTGGATTCATTCCAAAGTAAGGGGGGGGGGATATCTATAGGGATCAAAGGAAGGGTTTGTAGCTAAGGGCTTCATTTAAGCCTGGTTTTTCTGTGGCTTTTAAGAGGTAAATTCAACGTGTCTCACGTTGTAGAATAATTTTATCAAACTCCCCACCCCTTGGATTTTCCAATACCCGCTCCAAAGCTGCAAAACGAACCACCTCTGTGCTATTATTATGGTACATACCCAAGTGTCTGCCTATGGGTGTAGATAAAATGCTCTTGTTGCCATAATAGATGTGATCTTTTATTGTGCTCCAAAATTGGCGTTTAGTCTTACCCACATAGAATGCTACGCATTTGCAGAACATTATGTAGATAATCCCTATCGTTTGACAGTCAACAAAATGTTGTACACAATGTAATGTCTGATTTTCATAAATCCAGTGGCAGAAGTCACATCCCCCGCATTTCCATTTCCCGTTAAGGGGACTATGGACAACGTTATGAGGGTCTTGGAAGTGGCTTTGTGTCACTCGATTCCTAACAGAATGTAATCTCGGGAAATTCTTTCACGTATTTTTTTAAAATGTTATCATCCGTTAATAAGTACCAATGGTCTCGGATAATTTTTCTATGTTGCCTTGTATATGGGGTAATGAGACGGACTGTGTGATCCTGAGTGGGTCTTGGTCTTCGAAACATCACATCCTGCCTAGTACGGCGGTATGCTTTGCTGAATGCCTTGCGTAAAAGAGTGCGTGAGTATCCTCTGGATAGCAATCTTTCACGCAAGGCATTGGCCTCCTTTTTGAACAGTTCATCACTTGAACAGATTCTCCAAAGCCGTAGATATTGTGAGTACGGTATGCTATGCACCAGAGGTTCCGGATGAAAACTCTGGGTGTGTAACACCGTATTCCCGGCTGTTCACTATTTCGCCTTCATTGTTTAGACAAATTTGAATAGCCAAAAAGGGAATACTAGTTTAATCTGATTGCATCGTAAATTTAAGATTGAAGTAATTTATAAATAATGCAGAGAAGAACTCATTTAGTGCCTCCTCTGACCCCTGACCACAGCATGAACACGTCATCTATGTATCGGAGCCAGAGGAGGATATGGGGCCAGTAGGCTCCAAACCTATCATCAGAGAAAATGGCCCTCTCCCACCCCCACAGATACACGTTTGCATACGATGTGGCACAACATGTCCCCATCGCAACTCCCTGTATCTGGAGGTAGTGGGAGTCATCAAAAATAAACACATTCCTAGAAAGAATATGTTTGAGGGCAGCCAAAATGAAGTCATTTTGTTTATGAAAGTCTTGGTGTCTTTCACTAAGAAATTCCCTAATTATTCTCAACCCTTTGGTGTGGGGAATGCTACTATACAGGGCTTCGATATTGATAGCCACAAGTCTGGTATTATGGGGGACTTGGATATCCTCTAGTCTTCTCAAGAGGTCGGGGGTATCCTGTATAAAGGAAGGTAGTGATGAAACGTGTGGGTTGAGATGTGTGTCAATGAGATGGCTCATTTGTTCAGTGTAGCTACCAATGCCAGAGACGATTGGTCTCCCGGGAGGTGTTTGTATAATCTTGTGCATTTTTGGTAATCCATAAAATGTGGGTATGCGGGGATTTTTGACCAGAATAGCACCATAAGTATCCTTGTCTATGATGCCTTGTTGATAGGCACCATAGACAAGGTTAGAGAACTCCTCCCTGAATTTGCCGATCACCTCAGAGGGAATCCTATACCATTCTTTGTTGTTAAGAATTCTGAGGCACATTTCATTATACTGATGCACATCTAACACCACCACGTTGCCCCCTTTATCAGAGGGTTTAATTACAATATTTTTGTTAGCTTGAAGATCTCGTAACGCATCCTTTTGTTAAATTATCCTCCTGATGGTGTTTAGGGATATCTATCTGTTCTATCTGTTTAGACACTTGTGTAATAAACGCAGCTATGTTAGGGTTTGTTTGTAACAACGGGAATTTCTCAGATTTTTTGTTTTTAATCGACGGATGTGAATTAACAATGACCACACCCAGATCCTCCTATATTTGTGTAGGTTGTAAATCGCATGTGTTTTGAGCCTCATGCACTTCATTTTCTGTTAGTAGATCCATTAGATCTTTTAGGGCTTGAAAGTCTCTGACTTTAAAGTCCTTCCACTGTTCCTTCAACCTCTGATCATCTTTTTTTCTTCTTCCTTTCCTCATCAAATAAAAATTTGTATGTAAGCTTTCTACCAAAAAGGTTGAGATCTTTGATAATTTCGAAAAGATCCATATTTTGTGTAGGGCAAAAAGTTAATCCTAAGCTTAGGACCGATAGTTCTGCTGGAGTGAGATCATGTGATGATAGGTTTATAATACTTAGTCCTGAGGTGGTTGTGTGAGTTTGGTCACAAAGGGATCCAATGTGGCCTTCGTGTTTTTGGGAGTGCTTGGAAGTGATGTGGGGTCTAAAAAATCCCCATCTTTAGTGTAATTATTTGTGTTGGATTTGTTTGTGGATTTTTTGCTAGATATGTTACGTGCACCTTGTGTTTTTTGTGCTTTACCACCATCGCCTTTGTGTGCTTGAATGTTTTGGGGCTTGTGACTCCTGTGCTTCATGGTGCATTTGGGACTGTGATGTGTTATCTCTATTTTGTAATTCGTGCTCCACCTTTCGTTTCTTACCACCACCACCAGGTGAACGTGACCCATCACCATCCTTTGGTCCTTGTCGGTAACGCCAATGTGAGGATGGATTACCCTGTGATGCATGAGAAAAAGTAGAGGTGTTAGATGTAGTGGAAGAGTCTGACTCCATCCCTTCATGGGTTTGTTCATTTCCCTTTGGTTTGGATCCAAATTTTCTCTGGAAACGTGGGCGTCCACTGCCCCCTATTGGCCATCTGTAGGCCGAGCGGTTACTAAAAGCCATTTTATCTCTGAGAAATGTATTTTCCTGAATTAATTCTGTATTACATTTTTCCAAATGTTCCTGTAATTCCTGGTTCTTAGATATGTAGTCTGTATGAGACATCAAGTTATGGTATTGCTTGTAAATTTGTTTAATGTCATCATCCACTTCAATCATTTCTTTCCGGTATTGTTCTAACAAGATAGAAATCATTTTTTGTGAGCAATTTTTAAGGTTATCTTCCCATATATCCTTCAATTTGGGAGTGATGTTTCTAATATTAGGGAATATTTGCACACGTAACCCTTTAGGGTTCAGGCCTTCATCCCTATAACGCTCAAAATATTTAAAATGCCAGTTTAGGCTGGATTTCCTTTCTAAACTTCTTTTTAGTTTTTGCATAAAGAATTCCATATCAGCTGATGTACCTTTATCATCTTGGGCACTTTTTTTGAATTTAGTCATAAGGCCTTCCCATGCTATACCCATATAGTCTGTCATTTTGCAATTGGATTGGAATAGATAATGCCAGTTATTAACAACACTAGAGATCTATTGTATCTGGACTGGTTTTGGGACCAGCAACCATGAAGATTCCTGGTAAAAAGTGTCAAAGAAAAAACACCACTTTTTCGTTTCGAGAAATGGAAAACAAGAGTTTTCAAAAAAGCACTTTTGGCAATGTAAACATTGGTCTCGTGTACTCAGAACCACAAGGGGCAGAGATATTATAATGCCTAATAGTGGGTGATGCCACCCTAATTACATAAGAGGAAGAGTTGCATTTCAAATTGTGCCACCGTCCTATTATATATGAGTACAACAAATATGGGGAGAATCCCCATATACAACTAGGCGGACTTTGTGGGCACACATGAGACCAACTGGATTTGTTAAAGCATTTTACATTTATTAAATCATTTTAAAATGCAAGGGTATACAAAAATTGTAAAAAATAATGTTGGTAAACCATATGGGTACCCAAAAAAGGGAAACCCTGATTTCAAGTCTACAAGGTAATTACAAACTACATTATGCCAAGAGGTGATACATGATACCAAGACTGTATGCATAAAAGTAGAGAGTGGATGGTTGACGCGTTTCGCAAATAAGCTTCTTCTGGACCTTTTCCTTGCAGACTAAGTGAAAAATGTACATATTTAGGTATACCTTAAAGTACAAACTTCTAAAAAAATGTATACATTGCCATATTAGTCTCTATTTAAATATGCATAATATGTGCTTACTTGTGGTTACCAAGGTTCCAAAAAGAGGGGGGTGCTAGTGAGTCAGGGGGTGGACACAGGGGATGTGGGTTGGCTGAGCTGGATACAAAAACTGTATATCTAGGTAAAAATAATGATAATGAATATTTGTTCAATTCAAAAAATAAGGGTAACATGTTGTGTGCTGTATATACACAATACAAACAGTACCTGTATTTTTGTGCCAAAGAGGAATGTCGATCGACTTTCTAGCACTATACTAGGCCTCTTACTCGGTCTGATAGGGTAGGTTATCTAATTAATATATCATATAATAGAATCAATATTAACATTACCAATAAATATTGAGTAATGTGTGCTATAAACTGCGCTAGAATAAGATAAAAAAGACACCCACCCAATTGTACCTGATAAATCAGACCAGTTGGCCCGGGGTCCAAGGCTATTTGTGTTAATCAGGTGCGATGAAGTAACCTAGGAACAACCATTACTATATGTAGTGACCAGAAAAGGTACCTTTAACATGTGCATAGATAGTAACATATTAAGAGGGCGAGCACCTACCTAGAAGCCCAGCATGAATGCACTGTCCTCTGTCCTGGTATAAGCCCACTGCAGGGGGCAGGTAGACAAGGTCTAGGATGGAGATAATGAAAAAGGTAGGACCACAGTATTGGCAACAAGAAAGGTGCAGTTCGAATAAGAGCTAATGGGCCATGTTACCTTGTAGACGCCCAGTGTGGCTTCCCTGTGTGATGCCTCCGCCGCCGGAATCGCCATGTGACTCGGCGTCCGGCTTAAATATCCCCCATTGCGCCAAGCGGTCGCTGTCCCACGTGGTGGGCGGGGATTGGCGTTACTGGACCAGTCAGCCTGATCTCTCTCCAGTGTTCCCCGACATCCGTTGCTGTTCCTGTCTTGTCCTGCTCCCTCTGACTGATCTCCTGTGCAGTACCCTGGCCTGGCTTAAGTTTACGGTTTCGACATTTCCCTATACATGTTTAACCACTTACCAACCGGAAGGTTTTGCAGCTTTAGGACCAGAGCACTTTTTGCGATTCGGCGCTGCGTCGCTTTGACTGACAATTGCGCGGTCGTGCGATGTTGTACCCAAACAAAATTTGCGTCCTTTTTTTCCCACAAATAGAGCTTTCTTTTGGTGGTATTTGATCGCCTCTGCGTCATTTCTTATCGCTGCTATAAACAAAAGAAGAGCGACCATTTTGCAAAAAAACCCAAATTTCTTACTTTTTGCTAAAATTCAAATCCAAAAAAAAATATAAAAAAACATTTTTTTTCACCGTTTTTGGCCGAATTATATAATTCCTCATATTTGCGATAAAAAAAATTGCAATTGGCGTTTATTGATTGTTTGCGCAAAAGTGGCCGCGTTTACGGATGGTGAGAATTAATTTCTGGGGTTTTTATTTTTTTTTTATTTTTTACTAGTAATGGCGGCGATCTGTGATTTTTAGCGGTAATGCGATATTGCGGCGGACATGTCGGACATTTTTGACTCTTTTTTGGGACCAATGACATTTATTCAGCGATCAGAAATTTAAATGTCCACTGATTACTGTATAAATGTCATTGGCAGTGAAGGGGTTAACCTGCAGGGGGAGAGCTAGGGGTTAAGTGTGTTCCCTGGGTGTGTTCTTACTGTGGGGGGGTTGGGCTAACATGGGCATGAGAGATCTAACTGATCCCAGTGACAGGGATCAGTAGATCTCTCATGCCCCACTGACAGGGCGGGGAACCGCCGTGTTTACATCGGCGGTTCCCCGTTCTTTTCCCTGTAGCCGCTCATCGCGGCTCGCCGGCGGACATCGGGTCCGCCTGAGCCGCGGGCACACTCCCCAGGAGTGCGGCGGGGGCGCGCTCCCTGGTGGCCAAATGCGAATCGCCGCTTATTTACAGCGATTCGCGCAGGGCTCCCTGACTGCCGCCGTGAAAAGACGGCGCGCAGTCGGGAAGCTGTTAAGTAGTTTCACTATTTCTATGGTTTTGGTTGGTTACACTGTTTGCTATTTTAGATGTGCATTTAGATCACTATTTACTTATATTATAAATAAATCATCTTATTTCAGTTACGCTTGTGTCTGGTATTCTCTGTACAGTTCACACATTTCTGATCACACCAGTTGCTGACATACTCTCACTCTCTCATACTGGTCACTGGAAGTTCAACATGGCACCTAATGGCAAAGAACTCTCTGAGGATCTGAAAAAAAGAATAATTGCTCTACATAAAGATGGCCTAGGCTATAGGAAGATTGCCAAGACCCTGAAACTGAGCTGCAGCACGGTGGCCAAGACCATACAGCAGTTTAACAGGTCAGGTTCCACTCAGAACTGGCCTCGCCATGGTCGGCCAAAGAAGTTAAGTGCACATGCTCAGTGTCATATCCAGAGTTTGTCTTTGGGAAATAGACGTATGAGTGCTGCCAGCATTGCTGCAGAGGTGGGGGGTCAGCCTATCAGTGCTCATACCATACGCCGCACACTGCATCAAATTGGTCTGCATGGCTGTCGTCCCAGAAGGAAGCCTCTTCTAAAGATGATGCACAAGAAAGCCCACAGTTTTCTGAAGACAAGCAGATTAAGGACATGGATGTGGAAGCGTTGGTATTTTCCTTCCTACAACATTGGGCTGGGTGTAGATTCACTGTGAACACCTCCTCCTTTTGGATCTGCCCTCATTGTCTCTCTCCCCCGCCCCCTCTGGTTGTAGCACGATGCTGGCTTGGCCCCACCCATGATCGGGGGCATATATGGCTCAGGGTGGCCAGCTTGCCGCCACACATGATCCATCACCAGAGAGGACGGCACCCACAGCACACAATGGATTCAATCACACAGGTCCACTTTGTTGGGTTTGGTGCATCTACCATACCATTGTTCAATCACTGTTTCTTGGTTAGATTTTTTGATTTTGTTTTTTATCCTACTTCACTTTTCCAATACACCCACCACATCCGAGAGCCTTCTCTCTGGATCTGCAGTTTTGACATTAGTTCATTTCATTCATTTGCACCAGGCACGATTTTAAACACCATTGTTTTTTTTTTTTGAAGCATACACCCGCAAGACACTTGGAATGTGTGGCGGTGGCTTGACTGTTCCCTGGCCTTACCCCCTGTCCTGGGTGGGCTTCCTTGCCTCAGCCCCGGGCCTGAAAATCTGTCGGAGGTCACCTTCATTAACTAGGCTCCACTGTGAATCTACTCACAGTTAACCATATCTCGTGCTCTTTATAACTGTGTATTGTTACCACCCCCCTTCTTCTGAAAGGGCATTAAGTACTAATTTTATTTTTGTCTATCTGTGTGTATATAGCATATTCTTGTATCCAGCTCCTGATGAGTGGCAATGTAGCCACGAAACGCATAGAGCTTTGAAAAGATATCAAGACACGTTTGATCGATGCATTGCATTATTTTATGTATATGTATTCTTTTATTGGTGTAAATTGGTTCTAAGAAATTATGTGTTTCAATACGTAGTAATTTGCTCGCAACCATGGTACATCAAAGTTGAGTCCATGGATTTTTATGAAATGTAAGTTTTTCTGAAAGAATCAATTGTTCAAAAATAAGAGATTTGTATTCATACAATTTAAATTATTTTTGCCTCATTTAAAGTCCCACCAAACTACCTTTTTTGCTATTTAACCAATACCCAGGGATGGAGGCTATTAATCTTTAGGTGTGCTGGGTCATACTTCTTTTAAACGGTTAACTATTCACATCACGTCTGTTCAAAATTGTCTTCAATCAAAGTAGCATATTGAAATGGCTAGAGATCGGTTCTACTTTTCCACATATAACATTGTTACCTGTAATAAAAATATATAACAAAAGAATGTTTCCATTGTTTTGCTTCTAGCTCTGAGTTTAATCCCCTAGGCTGTATTGTGTCTAAAGGATGTATCCATCATACCTCTTTCTTTCTGAGACCAAGTTCCCGATCACCACCCCGCCTGTTACGATTAATACCATCAATCACCATAAATTTGAGTTGTGATATCGCATGGTCAACTAAATGTCTTATTATTATTTTTTATTTCAGGTACTTATATAGCGCTGTCAATTTACGCAACACTTTACATATATATTGTACATTCACATCAGTCCTTACCCTCAAGGAGCTTACAATCTAAGGTCCCTAACTTACATTCATACATATACTAGGGCCAATTTAGACAGGATCTAATTTACCTACCAGCATGTCTTTGGAGTGTGGGAGGAAACCGGAAAACCCGGAGGAAACCCACACAGGCACAGGGAGAACATGCAAACTCCAGGCAGGTAATGTCGTGGTTGGGATTCGAACCAGCGACCCTTTTGCTGCCAGGTGAAAATGCCATCCACTACACCACTGTGCTGCCCACTTGCTAGAGGCAATTGTGTGAGCTTATCTTTCACTGAATACTTATGACGGGCTATGCGATCCTTCACTTTTTGAATTGTCTCACCCACATAAAGAAGCCCATACGGACATTTATTAACATAAATAACATAGTAGGACTGACAGGTGTAATACCCCCCAATTTCAATATTGTGACCTCTATGTGGGTGAGACAAGAACTTCCCCTTAATCATGGAGTTGCATTTAATGCAATTGAGGCAAGGGTAAGAGCCATTATTGCATGGACCTAGAAAGGTTATAGGCATAGTCGGACTACGGTATTGATCAGTCCGCACCAATCTGCCCTGCAATGTTCTACCCCGTCTACAAGACGGGAGAGGAGGTGCATCAAATTCTGGAATGTTAGGATAGTTTTCACGAAGGACAGACCAGTGCTTTCTGACAATACTGTATATCTTATACGAAAAGTGATGAAACTATGCCACAAATGGGATTCTTCTCTGTTCCTCATATATCGAGATTTTGATATACCCAGTCCCCGTTCTTGACGTATTATTTCTGCAGGATATCCTCTCTGTTTATGTCTCCCCTCCATTTCATCCAAAATGCTGCTGACATAGTATAGGGTCACCCATAATTCTAGTGACATGTGCAAATTGACTTTTGGTGATTGACTTAAATACACCCCGAGGGTAAAAGCTAGTATAGTATAGTGTCTGGTTACGGTCAGTTGTTTTCATATAAATTTCACTTACAATTTTTAACCCCTGCACACTCAACGCAGTGTCCAAAAAGGACACCCGTTCAGTGCTATAGGTAATATTAAATTGTAGACCTGGAACTAGATAATTAAGGTAGTCATGGAACAACAGTAGAGACTCAACATCTCCTTTCCATATATCGAACATGTCATCAATAAATCTGGACCACCCTTTACAGTGGCCCAGAAATAATCGATTATCTTAGATGAAAGACATAAATGTGTTCGCATAGGGAGGTGCTACGTTTGAGCCCATTGCCGCCCCTCTTATTTGAAGAAAATGAGTCTTTAAACAGAAAATAATTTTCTTCAAGTACTATTTTTAACAAATTTAATAGAAACATAATTTGAATTTCTTCATACTGTCCCGACTGAGTAAGGAGACGGCGGCATGCCTCTACACCTAGATCATGTGGAATGACAGTATACAGGCTAGATATATCCCATGTCACTAAAATGGAGTCAGGAGCCAATTGTACATCTTTAATCCTATCAAGAAAATCATTTGTATCTTTGATATAAGATCTTGTTTGTGACACCAAAGGTGTCAAAATTCTATCCAGGTATTTGGCTAATGGTGCAGTTACTGACTCCATCCCAGAGACAATCGGGCAGCCAGGTGGATTAGTGGGATTCCTATGTATTTTTGGTAACACATAAATTACTGGTGTAATGGGATAATCAGTTGTAAGGTAAAGTAAAGTATCCTGATCAATGATGTTATCTTTAACCGGTTCCACACCGCCTACCGTATATTCACGGTGGCAGTGTGGACGCTTAGCATGAATCGCCGTAAAAAACGGCGATCTGCGGGCGGCAGCTAGGGGACGCGCACGCGCCATACTCATGAGGAGTGTGCCCGCGGCTTGGGCGGACCCGATGTCCGCCGGCGAGCCGCGATGAGAGGACACAGCCAAAGAACAGGGAACCGCCAATGTAAACACGGTGGTTCCCCACTCTGTTAGTGGGGGCATAGGAGATCTACTGATCCCTGTCACTGGGATCAGTTAGATCTCTTATGCCCATGGTAGCCCAGTCCCCCCCCCAGTTAGAACACGCCCAGGGAACACACTTAACCCCTAGATCTCCCCCTGCAGGTTAACCCCTTGACTGCCAATGACATTTATACAGTAATCAGTGGACATTTACATTTCTGATCGCTGAATAAATGTCATTGGTCCCAAAAAAAGTGTCAAAAATGTCCGACATGTCCGCCCCAATATCGCAGTCCCGCTAAAAATCGCAGATCGCCGCCATTACTAGTAAAAAATAAAAAAAAAATAAAAACCTCAGAAATTAATTCTCATCATCCGTAAACGCGGCCACTTTTGCGCAAACCAATCAATAAACGCCGATTGCGATTTTTTTTACCAAAAATATGAGTAAGAATAGAAATCGGCCAAAACCGATGAAAAAAAAATGTTTTTTTATATTTTTTTTTGGTTTGTATTTTAGCAAAAAGTAAGAAATTTGTGTTTGTTTGCAAAATTGTCGCTCTTCTTTTTTTTATAGCGGTGATCAGAAATGACGCAGAGGTGATCAAATACCACCAAAAGAAAGCTCTATTTGAGGGGGAAAAAAGGACGCAAATTTAGTTTGGGTACAACGTCGCACGACCGCACAATTGTCAGTTAAAGCGACGCAGTGACAAACCGCAAAAAGTGCTCTGGTCCTAACCTGGGAAATCCTTCCGGGGCTGAAGTGGTTAACAGCCTGTGTTATTATCTGCTTGATCCTAGCCTGTACACGAAACACAGGACTAGAATCAAGCGCCCTATATGTGTCTTTATCAGCTAACTGTCTCTAAATCTCATCTTCATATTGTTCGGTATCCAACACCACTATATCACCCCCTTGTCAGCCGGTTTGACAACAATGTCTCGCCGAGCCAACAAAGAGGACCATTCTTCTTTAGTTAAATTATTAGGTCTATGATCAATTTTTGTGTTATCATTCAAAAATGCTTTAATGTCATTATCAATCCTATTGATGAATGCTTTTACTGCCAAACAGCATGTAGATGTCACCATTTTACTTTTAACCCTTAAGCCTAATTGTTTAACCGATAAAGATGATGCATCTCTCTGCATCACATCTGGCTTCATAGAATAAAACGCTTTTAACCTAACCTGTCTAAAGAAACGGTACATGTCTTGCTTTAATACAAATTCATCCATTCGCTCCTTTGGGCAAAAACCCAACCCCTTGTTCAGTCTTATGCAAAGTAATAGAAGAAATATTGTGTACCAGATCTGTTATCTCTGTCGGTTCCTCAGACGGGTTGCAATCCCTCGGGACCTTTGACTTCTTGTGCTGCTTACCTTCCCTGCTCCTTCTGGCACCTGCCCTGTGGCACCTGCTAAAAAATTAGACGTAGTATTAGCGGAGGACTCAGTGGAGATGATGGATGATGAGCAAGGAGTAAATTGGTTGTTGCGCTGTCCTTTCCGATAGAGTCATCCACGATAAAAATTGGGGTTAGTCCAATTGTATATTCTATTATTGGAATAGTCCTCTCGGTCTCTCTACTTGGATCGCTTATGGAGTTCTATATTCTTGCGAAATGTCACCATTTTCTCCTCTTGTGATTTAGATGTTTTAGTAAATTCCTCCTGATTCATCAACTCCATCAGTTGCTTTTCCAAGTCGGATATTTGTTGCAACACCGAGCTTCTCTCTTGTTGTAGAAATTGCACTGTCAGGGTAATTAGATCAAACGAACATTTGTTCAGAATCTGTGCAAATTTGGTTTTGAAGTCATCATTTTGTGCAGAGTTGGGGTCAAACGTACCCTTAATCCTCTTGGGATCATTTGCAATTTAAAATATTCGGCAAGAGTCACCTCAGTTCCATGGTTACTGACCTCTGTTGCAGTTTTTCCAGCCTCCGTACAAGTTGTACTGATTGTGTAAGAAAGTCTCTTGACCCAATTGTGTCGGTAAAAATCCGAGATGCATCTTCCTGTGTGTAGGAAAACAGTCCACTCATCACCATCTCAATAGATTCCAATTTAGAACCGGTGCACGTTCACATGTATAAAAAACAAGAAACAGGTGAACAGCATGTCATTTTGATGAAAGTGCACTGCAATCAGATCATCCTCATGGTCACATATAGAAAAAAGTTCAGAGGATTGCTGCACAAAAGCTTATTGTAGTAAAGACATACACAGATTTCAAAGAAGTTCCATTGCATCATTACAGTTTCGGGCTATAGCGATACCACCTTTCTTCAGACAGTAGAACACATCATAATGAGGCATCTCAATCTTGATCTATTTAACAATAACATCTTAATTGGAACCAACTACTTAATCAGTTAACTATCCACATCACGTCTGTTCAAAATTGCCTTCAATCATAGTAGCATATTGAAATGGCTAGAGACCGGTTCTACTTTCCCACATATAACATTGTTACCTGTAATAAAAATATATAACAAAAGAATGTTTCCATTGTTTTGCTTCTATAACAACACATATTACAATCCCTTCAGTAATAAAAACTCTAATAACCAATATGACCAGTATACCCGTCACCATACACTTGCAGATCTAAGAGAACTGGATCACATGAATAAATACAAATCAAGCTCCGAGTTTAATCCCCTAGGCTGTATTGTGTCTAAAGAATGTATCCATCGTACCTCTTTCTTTCTGAGACCAAGTTCCCGATCACCACCCAGCCTGTTACGATTAATACCTGTCACGTACCTATTGGATGAGTCTGACTTATGCAGGGGACAACCTCTCTTATGGCCCTGGTTCAAAAACCCCTGGTAGTGTAGACAGGAAGTTCTGGAGCACAGGGGGGCACGAGGGCTGGACTTAATCACTGGTGGTAGGTGAGGGTCCACTGAAGCTCGTGCAGGCAGAAGAATGGTGGTGCGATCTGGGTCGGTAACAGGCTGGCGGTGCAGTACAGGTGGATCAGGCTGGCGGGTCGTCAGGTACAAGCAAGGTCAGCAACGTGCGGGCAGCGGAGGTACAAGGGAGCAGGCAGAAGAGTAGTCGAAGACAGGCCAGGGGTCAGGGCAGGCAGAGATTAACATAGTCCAAGAAAATCCGGGGTCACAGGTACAGGAAGGTCTCTCAGAGTAAACGTAGGGATCACAGGATACTGGAACGCTGTAGAATGGACATTGCCAATTGCAGGGTGCTGTCAGCTTAAGTGGCCGTTTTGGCGCACAAGCTATGTGCGTTCATGCATAGGCATTCCAATGGCCCCAGATGGTTCCTTATAATACCTTTAAAATTAGCACTTTTGATTTTTCTCGTTCGTGTCCCATAGACTTTAATAGGGTTCGCATGTTTGGACAAATGTTTTGCTTGTTTCCGGTGTTCTGGGGCGAACCGAACGAGGGGGTGTTCAGCCCATCCATACTGAAGAGCACACTCAGAAGTAAAGGTGCCATAATGTGTATGATGCATACATTTTGGCAAATGCTGGCCAGTTTAACTCAGCTTTAAATGTTTATGTGAACCCCACTAGAAGCAGCCCAGTGCACCTGAATAGGGTCATGTTTGGTTAGATTATACTGTACCATACAAAACAGCTAAGAGCACCCTTATGTAGCTGGAGCTTGGAGCAGCATCTTAAACAGTACACATAGCTTTGAATACAGTAGGGTTCCTTCAAGACTCCTTTGTATTGCAGTGTCTGATACAGTGAATAGCTTTGATGCTGTGCCCACACCATTAAAAGACCATGCTGGTTATATAGAAGGGTAGCTTTTATTGCATCATGGGACACAGCTCTGTGTTCATGATCTTTTTTCTTTTTTTTTCAGTTTTTGGTTTTTATGTGATAGAAATGCTTTAAAAATCAACCGAGACAACATTGAATGTTGAAAAAGGGAAGCTGTTTTTTTGCGACATTAAAAAACAGTGCAATAGGCAGAAATTTGCAGTACCCATGTATTAACGCTTGCTTAGATTATAGATTAGAAGCAGGTTTTATAGAGCTCCTGGCAGGTTTCCATGTCATGGGTTAGGGTGGAGATTTTCCTAAGTGGAAATATTCTAAGCTAGTTACTATGCATATTTTTTCCTGCCACATCAACAAAAAAGTTGAAATGACTAGTACACCAAAGTCTGCTGGAAAAAGGGAAGCATTTTTACTTCTAAAGTATTACTGGCACTGTGCTTGTGGAAACATTCAAACTACACATACATTACTTATTTTTTATGGGTAAACCTGTTTTTGGATGTATTTTCTTTCCCAATGCCATTACACTTCACAATTGTACCCATGTAAAGTAAAGCGGACCTACACTTATTTCAGCAACATGCTCTCACTTGCCTCCTCCCCCCCACCCTCTTACGTAGATACAGGAGAAAAAAAAATCTGAACAATTTTTTAAAACTGTAAACGTTTTTTTATTTTTTGGATTAGGATGATTAATGGATTGGATTAGGATGATGTATAGGGACACCACTATTTCCTGGGATGTCTACACCACACATCCCAGGAGGTCATGTGTTGGATTCTGTGCAAAAGCAGGTACATCCCGGCTCTCTGTCAGAAAGATGCCAGAGCCACACGGTAAGTCTACACATGTGCAGGGATATCCGATGCATGCGCTGTGGGGCCCTACCAGGTACCATGTCTGCGCATGCTCTTTATCTTCCTATAAGATGGCAGCACAAGGAGCAGTGTAGAGAAAGGGGAACTGCACCTGCAAAAAGGCACAGAACTCCATAGACTAGTTACTATGTATATTTTTTACACTTTCACACAAAAACAATTTATAGGTATATTAAATTTCATTTTTATACCTAGGGTGGAGTCCCTCCTTAAAGTGATTGTAAAGGCTTGTTTTTTTTTTTTTTAAATAACAAACATGTTATACTTACCTCCTCTGTGCAGTTGGTTTTGCACAGAGCAGCCAGGATCTTCCTCTTCTTGGGTCCCCCTTCTGCTCTCCTGGCTCCTCCCTCTGGTGCGTGCCCCATCAAGCCAGCAGCTTGCTACAGGGGGCACCCAAGCCAATTCACAGCTCTGTGTATCCATTCAGACATGGTGCCCCGTCCTGGCCCTGTTTCCTCTCTCCCCTGATTGGCTGACTGACTTTGATTGACAGCCATGGGAGCCAATGACACTGCTGCTGTGTCTCAGCCAATCAGGAGGAGTGTGTGGGACAGCTAAGACACTTGTGGGCATCACTGCAGAAAGATGGGACTTGGGTAAGTAATTGGGGAGTGCTGGGGAGGCTGCTATACACAGAGGGTTTTTTTTTTATCTTAATGCATTAGGCTTCATGCACACAGGACTCAGGGATGTTTTCAGCTTTTACCAGCATTATATTACTGCCGTTTTTTTCACGTTTTTAAAGGGCCAGCGTTTTTTTTTTCCAATTGGTCTAAAACGTCCAAAAACGTTGGGGATTGACGTTTTTAAGCGTTTTTGGACGTTTTTAAGTGTTTGAATGTTTTTACAGCTGAAAACAGTCCAAAAAACCCCTCAGCTCTTGGGGTTTTTTTTACAGCTCAAAAACGCCCCAGCTAAAAACAGTTGATAACAGCCCATGTGTGCATGAACACATAGGGTAACATGATGGAGGGTTTATTAACTGTAAAAAAAAAACTTCTGCAGCTGAAAACAGCTGCTAAAAAACAGTCAAAAAACATCCTGTGTGCATGAGGCCTTAAGGTAAAAAAAAAAACCTGCCATTACAACTCATTTAAGGATTTAGAATGTAAAAAACAACATTTTATCTAGTAAATCAGTACAAAATAACAGCTAAAAAAACCCCAGAAAATTCCTCTTAAAGGGAAACTATAATGGCTTTGAGGCAATTTAATATGCATTTTGTAAGCCAGTACATTTTAAATAGAAGAGTCATATCTGTTTATGTATTATGTCTATAAAATCTTTTTTTTTGCAAGCAAACTTATAATACAAGGTGCATGCATTACACAGGATTCACAGAGCATTATGGTTTTCTAAAAAGGCAGTATGGTAGAAGCTGCCTACTTTCAGACTCTCTCTATCTCTCTTTATAATTGAATCCCCCTCTGATCAAACAGGGAGATAATTCTGTCTTTTGACTCATTAGGTTATGGGCAATGCTGAAGCGGAGAATCACTGTGATGTAGGGCAGATCAGCTGACAATGAAACACAAGAAAATGAGCCTAGAGGCCAACTGGAAAAATACATCATATATTTATATTGAATATTTTACATATATTTAGATTGCAAGCTCCACGAGCAGGGCCCTCCTATTCCTTCTGAACTGTACTGTCTCCATTATATTGTAAAATGTTGCGCAAACTGTTGGCACTATATAAATCCTGTATAATAATTAAAATGTTATATATATATATATATATATATATATATATACACAGAATCTCACAAAAGTGAGTATATCCCCCACATTTTTGTAAATATTTTATTATATCTTTTCATGTGACATCACTGAAGAAATGACACTTTGCTACAGTGCAAAGTAGTGAGTGTGCAGCTTGTATAACAGGGTGTCCCCTCAAAATAACTCAACACACAACCATTAATGTCTAAACCTCTTGCAACAAAAGTGAGTACACCCCTAAGTGAAAATGTCCAAAATGGGCCCAAAGTGTCAATATTTTGTGTGGCCGCCATTATTTTTCAGCACTGCCTTAACCCTCTTGGGCATGGAGTTCACCAGAGCTTCACAGGTTGCCACTGGAGTCCTCTTCCACTCCTCCATGACAACATCACAGAGCTGGTGGATGTTAGAGACCTTGCAGTCCTCCACCTCAATAGGGTTTAGATCTGGAGACATGCTTGCCCCGTCCATCACCTTTACCCTCAGCTTCTTTAGCAAGGCAGTGGTCGTCTTGGAGGTGTATTTGTGGTCGTTATCATGTTGGAATACTGCCCTGTGGCCTGGTCTCCGAAGGGAGGGGATTATGCTCTGCTTCAGTATGTCACAGTACATGTTGGCATTCATGATTCCCTCAATGAACTGTAGCTCCCCAGTGCCGGCAGCACTCGTGCAGCCCCAGACCATGACACTCCCGCCACCATGCTTGACTGTAGGCAAGACATACTTGTCTTTGTACTCCTCACCTGGTTGCCGCCACACACGCTTGACACCATTGGAACCAAATATGTTTATCTTGGTCTCATCAGACCACAGGACATGGTTCCAGTAATCCATGTCCTTAGTCTGCTTGTCTTCAGCAAACTGCAGGCTTTCTTGTTTATCATCTTTAGATGAGGCTTCCTTCTGGGACGACAGCCATGCAGACCAATTTGATGCAGTGTGCGGTGTATGATCTGAGCACTGACAGGCTGACCCCCAACCCCTTCAGCAAAGCTGGCACCACTCATACGTCTATTTCCCAAAGACAACTTCTGGATATGGCGCTGAGCACGTGCACACAACTTCTATGGTCGACCATGGCGAGGCCTTTTCTGAATGGAATCTGTCCTGTTAAACTGCTGTATGGTCTTGGCCACCATGCTGCAGCTCAGTTTCAGGGTCTTGGCAATCTTCTAATAGCCTAGGCCATCTTTATGTAGAACAATTCTTTTTTTCAGATCCTCAGAGAGTGAGAGCAATAACACCAAATTTAACACACCTGCTTCCCATTCACACCTGAGACCTTGGAACACTAACAAGTCATATGACATCAGGGAGGAAAAATGGCTAATTGGGCCCAATTTGGTCATTTTCACTTAGGGGTGTACTCACTTTGGTTGCCAGTGGTTTAGACATTAATGGCTGTGTGTTGAGTTATTTTGAGGGGACAGCAAATGTATACTGTTATACAAGCTGTACACTCACTACTTTACATTGTAGCAAAGTGTTGCAGCTCAGTTTCAGGGTCTTGACAATCTTCCTATAGCCTAGGCCATCTTTATGTAGAGCAATTATTCTTTTTTTAGATCCTCAGAGAGTTCTTTGCCATGAGGTGCCATGTTGAACTTCCAGTGACCAGTATGAGAGAGTGAGAGTGATAACACAAAATGTAACACACCTGCTCCCCCATTCACACCTGAGACCTTGTAACACTAATGAGTCACATTACATCGGGGAGGGAAAATGGCTAATTGGGCCCAATTTGGACATTTTCACTTAGGGGTGTAAACTACGGATACTGGAAGCCTGTGCTAGCATTTCTCCTGCGGTGTTGCTATCAGTGTGTGAAGAGTGGGAGAAGAGGGTTGCATTGACAATCCAACACAATGGGCAGCACATTGAACACATTTTATAAGTGGTCAGAAACTTGTAAATAACTCATGAAAGAATAAAGTTACGTTAAAACCAAGCACACCATTGTTTTTCTTGTGAAATTCCCAATAAGTTTGATGTGTCACATGACCCTCTTCCGATTGAAAAAACAAAAGTTGGATTCAAAATGGCCAACTTCAAAATGGCCGCCATGGTCACCACCCATCTTGAAAAGTTTCCCCCCTCATATACTAATGTGCCACAAACAGGAAGTTAATATCACCAACCATTCCCATTTTATTAAGGTGTATCCATATAAATGGCCCACCCTGTATATATATCCCCCCAATTTAAACCTTCCCACCCCCTCACGGCAGCCCTTTAACTGGGTCTTTATGCCAGGAGGCAGAACAGACTTCCCAATCACATTATCACTTCCAGAGGCATACCTTTTCCCCTTTCTCTCTTTTCTCACTCTCCATTGGACACTGGTCTCTATTTACTTATACCAGCACTACTCATTTATATGAGAGCTTTTTATAGTACAATTTTTTCCACAGACTCCGTTGGAGGTATTTACTTCATCCCACTAATTTACACACCATAGAGAATTCATTTCCTGGGATACCCTAGCGGCATTCTGATTCGCAGTACCGCATATTTTTGAACCCCGGTCCCATGTAAGTAATTAGAATAAAACATCTTCCTTCTCCCTTTTTTTAATTTTTCTTTTGATATTGGAGCACAATTCGATTTTATTGGTATTTTTGCAGACATGTGGATGCATATTATACTATCCATGCTATATCTAAAATTTCCCTATACAGAGTTTACACAATATACATCGGTAACTGAAATATGCTGCTATATCGCTTTTAAGTATATAGATATGAACTCTCTGGAATGTGCTGCTATATATTTTTTTATATGTACATATGAACTGTACTTTATCCAATCGTGTATATATATATTATATATGAAATGGCTTTTACATATGTAATTTTCCATTGAATGCTATACAATATTTTTCTTGTATTCTTCAATATTTTATTTTACTGGTTGTCAATTGCCTCACTTAAAGTCCCAACTCCTTTTTTATGTTTACTGTGATTAGCTGTCACATGATTGGGCGCCTGGCCTCTCATCATAAGACCGGAAGCTATCTGAAAGCTTGGTCACTCTACTGCAGGTGCGCAGTGAGCACACTCTCAACATAGAAAGCTTGGCTGCCATGGACACATATGTGCGGTGTGTGGGCATTAAAACCGACCATCCTTATCATCGCACATATGCTTTACATGGTCTGCATAAGGTTAAAAAAAAGATAATGCATTCCCTTTAATTAATAAGAGCACCCGTGAACTAAAGAGGTTATTAGCCTTTTTTACAGCAATATTGCTCTTGGCGTTGCCATTAGGTAAACCTCACAAACCTTATGAATTTGAACTGAATCTATAATGAAATGCATAATCAAAACTCAGTTTTGCTTAACCCCATCCCTTTCAATGTGCCAAGGCTCTCTATTGAACCTAAAATGTTATGGGTAGCCACACTGACAGCTTAAGACAGAATGGGACCCTAGACAAGGTAATGGGTTTGCCCACCATCTTATTATTATGAACTGTAAAAAGCAGAGAGAAGCTGCCGGAACTGCATTGTCTGTATGGACATGGTCCACTCCATCAGGACTTACAAATGCATTTTGCCTTGTGAAGTGGGGATGGCGCACAGCTTACACCAAATGAGCTATCACACGTTTTGAAGCTGGGCCCCCGCATGTGCACTGGGCACAAGGCTCCTACCTAGGTTTCCTTGTGGATGATCCAACTCTGCACTGACCACTATGGGTTTAGGTAGAATACCAGGTTCAACATTTTTAGAAGTTCAGATTTGAACATAACTTCAGCCACTTTGATCTCTAGATCTATTGGTGACAGGGTTATTTTAATAACTAAGCCTTCTAGTTACTGAAAAAGTCTGAGCTTTAACATTAAGACGTTGTAGGAACTATGGGAGATGTTGTTCAGCATTGTGACATGCTCAATCAGTATAGCGGTTTCACACTCTTGTAGAGCTTTTGCTCTGAGGACACAGCCCATAACTTAAATTAACATCATCTTTAGGAGACTCCATGGTGTGTTGGATAGAACACAAGGAAAATATACCACTTGGGTTGGGTTATCCACAACTTTAACCACTTCACCCCAGAAGGATTTCCCATGTTAGGGCCAGAGCACTTTTTGCGATTCGGCACTGCGTTGCTTTAACTGACAATTGCGCAGTCATGCGACGTTGTACCCAAACGAAATTTGCATCCTTTTTTTTCCCACAAATAGAGCTTTCTTTTGGTGGTATTTGATCACCTCTGGGTCATTTCTGATCACCGGGAACCGGTTAAAAGATGTACAAGCAAACATAAAAACACATTGTTATGCATTCATTACAAAGCCATTAAATGTATTTTTAAAAAATGCTTGTGTAAGCAGAACAAATCTGTCTTCAAATGAGCTTTCCACATTGCCCTGACAGCAGGACTAGGAAAAGAACAGCCAGCAATATGAGAAAATCAGTCACTACAGCAACACACACTGCTGACAATCTAACAATAGCAACTTGATTCCAAGGGAGAGAACAGGGTAGACCTGTTGTAACAGGAAGGAAGGACATAATGTGTGGTGTAGATCTGAAGTCCTAAAGTTATTTTTGCCTAGAGTCCTGCTTTGAAATAAAATGGGAATATATATATGTACACTCTGATTCCTCTTGTACAAAATTGTGATGTAACTGTACTGTCTATGAGAATTGTATAAAGGCTCACGCGCCACAGTACAGTATTTAAAAGCAGATGCTGTTATAACCTCTAGGGGATGAATAATAAAAACACTAAGGGATAGATCTTAACCACTTGCCGACCGTCAACCGCAGGTTGACGGCGACAAAGTGTCTCGATAACGCAAACCGCCATCATACGACGGCGGCTGCGAGATCGTGCACTGTGAGCGCACGCTCACTGTGTCCGGGGGGGGGGGGGGCAGAGAGCAGG
>BLSH010247086.1:1681025-1694335 GCA_018402905.1 Glandirana rugosa
ACAGTCACTTGAGTCTCTTTTCCTAAAATGCCATTCAAAATTATTTTAATAAAAAATATTTAAAAAAATGTTAAAAATTAAATAAATAAAAAAATGTTAAACGTCGCACGACCGCGCAATTGTCAGTTAAAGCGACGCAGCGCCGAATCGCAAAAAGGGCTCCGGTCCTAAAGCTGGAAATCCTTCCGGGGCTGAAGTGGTTAAATTGTAAAAAAATAAATAAATTAAAAATTGTAAAAAAATTTATAAAAAATAATTTTATTAAAACTTACCGTAAAATCCTTTTCTCTGAGTTCACTGACAGGCGCAGCTCTCCATTAACATGTGGGCTATATGCAGATCCTATTAGGAGTTAACTAGGCAAAGAAAGAAAGCAAGCTGGCCCCTCCCAGGGGGCTGTCCTCTCTTCCCATATAACCCCCCTACTCTGCTCAGTACATCAGTTCGTAACAAGCTGTACCGAAAAAAATGCAGAGGGGTGGGTGCTGCGTCTATCAGTGAACTCAGAGAAAAGGATTTTACGGTAAGTTTTAATAAAATCCCTTTCTCTCCTGCGTTCACTGACAGACGCAGCTCTCCATTGACATGTGGGGATGTCCCAAAGCTGTGTCATTAAGAGGGGTGGGAAAACGACAACAACTGTACCCAACAGAACCTCTGAAGAGGCGCCAGACGCCTTTACACTGCCGCCCGTAAAACTTTACGGCCAAAAGCAGCATCAGAAGATGCGGACACATCAACTTCATAAAACTTAGTAAACTTGTGCACTGATGCCCAAGTAGCCGCCTTGCACACCTGTGACACCGAGGCCTGGTGTCGAAAAGCCCAGGAAGTGCTAACAGCCCTGGTAGAATGAGCCGTGACTGGAAAAGGAGGCACCTTGCCCCGAACAGAATACGCACGAGTCACGGTCTGTCTGATCTAGCGAGAGACAGTAGCCGACGAGGCCGCCAATCCTTTGCGCGGACCATCCGTCAGGACAAACAACGCGTCAGACCTCCGAAAAGGGTCTGTAGCTGCCAAATACACCCGCAAAGCCCGTACGACATCCAAGGAATGCAACTGAATCTCCTTAGGATGGGAAGGATGCGGACACAACGAAGGAAGAACAATGTGTTCGTTAATATGAAAAGAAGAAACCACCTTCGGCAAAAAAAAAGGGGACGGGCGCAATACCGCCTTGTCCCTGTGCAGGGCCAAGTAAGGAGACCTGCAGGACAACGCTGCCAACTCAGACACCCGCCTAGCGGATGTAATGGCCACCAAGAAAGCCACTTTCTGCGACAACAATTGTAAGGGAATATCCCTGATCTTCTCATAAGGTGGCTTCTGAAGCACTGAAAGCACCACATTCAAATCCCACGGTGCCATAGGCGACCGTACCTGAGGAGCCACATGGCGCACACCCTGTACAAATGTACGAATCAAGGAATGTGACGCCAAAGGGCGTTGGAAAAGAATCCTTGAGAGTACTCAAGGCCAATTTTTTATTCAGGCCCTGTTGTAAAAAAGTCAGGACCCTAGACACCACATAAGAGCGAGGGTTCCAACCCCCCGCCTCACACCAGGCAACATAGGCCTTCCAGGTGCGATGATAAATTTTGTGCAAAGTACAATTGCGCGCCTTCAGCATGGTAGGGACCACTGAGTCGTCTACACCCCTGTCCCTCAGCACCTGGGACTCAATAGCCAGGCCGTCAAAGCCAGCGAGTGTAAAGCAGGGTGCAATATGGGTCCCTGAGACAGCAGATCGTCTCGCAGCGGGAGACGCCATGGAGCGTCTGCCACCATTCTTACTACGTCGGTGTACCACGGACGCCAAAGCCAATCCGGAGGCACCAGGATCATCGGAATTCCCTCCACTTCCACCCTGCGCAGTAGGTGCGGAAGAAGTTTGATGGGAGGGTAGGCGTACAGAAGACGATACCGACCCCAAGGTGCCACGAGCGCGTCTGTGGCCACCGCCAACGAGTCTCTTGTCCTGCACACAAAGGTCTTTACTTTGTGGTTGAACCGAGACGCCATGAGGTCCACGTCTGGCGTGCCCCACTTGTGGCAAATCTGGCTGAACACTTCTGGATGGAGGGACCATTCCCCCTGTTCCAGCGTCTGGCGACTGAGGAAGTCCGCCTGCCAATTTTCTATGCCTGGAATGTAGATGGCGGAGATTGCCGGAACGTGAAGTTCTGCCCAACGCAGAATGAGAGCTGCTTCCGCAGCCGCACTTCTCGTTCCGCCCTGATGGTTCACATATGCCACTGCTGTGGCATTGTCCGATTGAACCCGAATCGGGAGCCCTTGCAGCCTCGCCGTCCAGCGGGATAGACAGAGTCTGATCGCTCTTAGCTCCAGCACATTGATCGGAAGGCGAGATTCCTGCGCCGACCAACCACCCTGGGTCAATAGAGAGTCCAGGACGCCCCCCCAGGCCGACAGGCTGGGTCCGTCGTGATTATAGACCACGTCAGGGGAAGAAACGATTTTCCCCGCGTCAAAGCTGGGGTCCGAAGCCACCAGGCCAAGGATGCCCTGGTCTGACGATCCAAGTTGACCAACTGGTCCAGAGACAGTGGGGATCTGTCCCACCGAGACAGAATCGCTCGCTGAAGTAGCCTAGTGTGGCTCTGAGCGTAAGGTACCACCTCGAAGGCCGACACCATGAGCTCCAGCACCCGCATACAGAACTGTAATGATGACTGCCGGTGAGACAGTAAGGTTCGCACTGCTGATTGCAGTGACCGCAGCTTGGCCGGGGGTAAGAACACCTTCACCTGCTCCGTGTCCAGAATCAGACCCAGATATTCCAGGCGACAGGACAGTGTCAACATCGACTTCTGCAGGTTGATCAGCCAACCAAAGTCCTTTAACGAGGCCATGGTGATAGCCACGCTCTCCTCCAGGGCTGAGGCAGACTCTGCTCCCAGAAGCAAGTCGTCGAGGTAAGCTACCACTGCAATGCCCCTCTGCCTCAGTAGCGCCAGCACTGGGGCCACCAACTTGGTGAAGACCCGAGGAGCCGAGGCCAGACCGAAGGGCAGTGCCACAAACTGGTAACGAAGATCTCCCACCACAAAGCGTAGAAAGCGCTGGTGATGGAGACAAATGGGAACATGGAGATACGCGTCCCTGATGTCCAGGGACACCAGGAAGTCCCCCTGATGAAGGGCGGCCACGACCGAGCAGACCGATTCCATCCGGAATTTTCGCGCTTTCACATAAAAGTTTAGCGCCTTCAGGTCCAAAACTGGCCTTACCCCCCCTCCTTTTTTGGGGACCACAAATAGGTTTGAGTAGAAACCGTGAAACCTCTCTGGCTGAGGTACCGGCACGATCACTCCTTGGTCTGATAGTGCCTGAACTGCCCCGAAAAGGGCCTCCCGACGTTGATGCGGGAGCCTTAAGTTTGATGGGAAGAACCTGTCTGGGGGTAGAGTGCTGAACTCTATCCTGTACCCGGAGGACACCACTTCCTGCACCCACCGGTCGGAAATGCGGGCAGTCCACCTGTCTGCGAACCCCAGAAGAAACCCATCATGCAGAGGAGGGCTTATCCTCTGCTTTTTCGTTTTTGCGTTGCCAGGGTCTTTTGCCGGCCCCTGCAGCAGCCTTGCCGGCTCGCGGGCCCTTGCCCGCTGCGCCAGGGGCACGAAAAAACCTCTTCTGACCCGAGAGACAGGTCCCTGCTTGCGGCGAAATTCTCGCCGCCTGGGCTACGGAAGAAAGGTACTCTTCCCGCCCGTGAAATCCTTAATGTTTACGTCCAACAGAGGCCCAAAGAGACGGCCACCCTGAAAGGGGAGGTCCGCTAAACCTTTTATGGATGCGTAGTCACCCGACCACGAACGCAACCGAAGGACCCGTCTGATAATGACTGCAAAAACAGACATTTTGGACAACATAGGGAGCAGGTCTAGTGCCGCATCACACAGGTATTTGATACAGTGAAACACATGTTCTGCTTTCTGCAACGCCTCAAGCGTTCTGCCGCAGTCCAGATCATTCTGCAGCTCTGCCGTGCATTCAGACAGATATTGCGCCACCATGGTAGACGCCAGGGCCGGTCGCAAGGCCGATCCTGCAAAAATGAAAGGTGCCTTAGACACTGCCTCCGTCCTCCTATCAGCAGGATCCTTAAACGACGGCGGCCCCTCTAGGGGAATAGTCGTCGCCTTTTTCAGTCGCGCCACCGGTGGGTCCACCGAGGGGGACGCCCACTTCTTTATGAAATTATCCTCAAAGGGATACCGGATAGCGAAACGCTTAGGCAAGGTGAAGGAATGCTGCAGGTGCTGCCATTTCTGATAGATCAGATGATCAAAGAATGTATCATAAGGGTAAGCTCTGGGTGACCTAGGAGGCCTGGCTGTCCTGCAGACATAAGTAGACGTCTGCGACTCGCCATCTTGGTCCAGTCGCAAAGACGCACGGATGCCAAAAATTATCGCAGACACCAGTGCCTTTTTGCACGCTGCCTTGGCCCCCTGGTCTTCCTCATCATCCGAGGGGACAAGTTCACCCTCAGAAAGCTCCACGGGGGTCCCCGTGACCCCCGAAGCTACTTCCTGTTCGGAATCCTCCCCTGAGGAACAAGGGGGAGGGGGGTGCTTTTTAGCGGCCCCCCACCCTGGGAAGAAATTCCCCAAACACCGCCCGCAGCTGTTCTAGGGATACCAGGGATCCCAACGCAGGTTGCGCTGCAGCTAAATCCTATTCAGAGGTCCCTGCAGGGTAATGTGCCATCACTCCCACAGATTGAACACACACAGTGATAACCACCACTAGCGGCACCCCCACACTGTAACCACACCACCGCCCCTCAGAACGGCAGGGAGACCAAGGAGGACTGCACCCACCGCCACCAGCACCCCCAGGAAGCCAGCTATGCTTGCTGTTTTTGCCACCAAAAAATGTCCTGAGGACCGTCAGAGCTTGCGCCGTCAGCAGTCAGCCACACCGTCCCAGCAAAGTGAAAGGAAAAACGGCAGCAGCACGTTTTCTCAGCATGCAGGGATTCCAATATGGCCACCGAGGACATCCACTAGAGGCCAAAGGGCTGCTGAAGACCGAGGCTCCGGCAAAATGGCCGCCACAGCACGGTAGTGAAAATCCCATAGAAAATGGCCGCAGCTACGGCAAAATGGCGGCGATCTGCCGCAAAATGGCCGCGGATCGCCGCATGGTGGCCTGCACACAGTGCCAACGGGGTGCGGAGTGGGGGGAGGGGGGAAGAGGAAGGGACGAAAGGACCCAGGAGAGCCCCAGCGACCCTCCTCAACCGGCGGCTAACGCAGGCAGAGATGCCAAAATCGCCCGGCGGCCCCCCCAGCGCCCCTAGGGGGGCTCACTCACCACTCCTGACGGGTGCAGCAGATAGCCACCCGGTCGCAGACTTTTCTCCCCAGCTGGGGAGGGATGCTGCTGATCACAAGCCCCTGGACAGGATCAAATCCGGACACTGGGCACAAGTGGGGATCACCCACTGGCCGCCCGCACGGAACGGGCACGATGCGGCGGGACCCACTAATATCCTGGGACTGGCTCGCATCGGTTGGCCGTGCTGGGGAAAGTACAGGTTTTTTCAGGGACCCTCTATGCCCCAGCCGGCTTCTTGATGGTAGTCTTCATTAGCTTGAGAAAAATAAAAAAGCGGTAGCAAAAATCTAAACCGAAGGTCCCATAAGGGAGCCAGGTCAACTCCTTGCACTAGGCATGTTAAAATTCATGTACTGAGCAGAGTAGGGGGATTATATGGGAAAAGTGGACAGCCCCCTGGGATGGGCCAGCTTGCTTTGCCTAGTTAACTCCCAATAGGATCTGCATATAACCCACATGTCAATGGAGAGCTGCGTCTGTCAGTGAACGTAGGAGAAATTATAATTTTTCCAATTCTGGGGGGGCTGTCAGGTAGGCTGTATGGGGCCCTGTGATTTCTAATGGCAGCCCTGGCAGCAGCATACAAAGACATTTTGAATAGAAACATAGAAAAGTGACGGTAGAAAAAGACTGAGTAGTCCATCGAGTCTGCCCCTTTTTATTTATTTATTTTTAATTTTTTTTTTTTTTTTTTTTTTTTAATGTTTATCCCAAGCATGTTTGAAGCCATTTACTGTTGACTGTCTCACAACTTCTGTTGGTAGTTTATTCCAATCATCAACCACCCTTTCAGTAAAATAATACTTTCTAAGGTTAGTTTTGAACTTCCCCCCAGTCAGTTTGAGGTCATGTCCCCGTGTTCTTGATTTTGGTTTCATATTGAGAAGACTGCCCTCCTGAACCTTATTCACCCCCTTGATGTATTTAAAGGTTTCAATCATGTCTTCCCTCTCCCTTCTTTCCTCCAGACTGTACATATTAAGTTCCTGAAGTCGCTCTTGATATGTTTTATCCCCCAGACCTTTCACCATTTTTGTTACCCGTCTCTGAACGCGTTCTATCTTATCAATATCTTTTTGTAAGTGTGGTCTCCAGAACTGGACACAGTGCACTTCCAACTTTGTTGCAACAGTTTGGGGAAGGCCATGTTATTATGGACTTGAGATAAGGAGCATCAACACAAATACCGCAGGAAAACCTTCAGCTTGAGAAATAACAAAGTGGTAATTGGTAGCCACCCAATACCATAGGCTTTGTGTGGAGGGGTGTGTGAAGCCTGAAGCCAGCCATACACTGAGCAAATTTCTTTCCTGCAACCACAATTCCCCCATCAACACAGGCAGTGTTGACAAGGGAATCAGCAATTACCTTCTCCTGGCGAGGGGAGAAGACAGTGATTATACTGCTATAGCCACTAGCGATAATCGCAAGAGAATCTGGCAGGCTTGGTTATACCCAAGTAGATCAATCGATCAAATTGGTACATTCAGCCTGCCCATTAAGGAACCATTCAGCAGGACTGCCCAAGATTCAAACCCAGTGGTGGATCGTGGGTTTTTCTTTTGGGGGGGTGGCACTGACAGCACCCCCAACAGAAAATACTGTTATCAACAGACATAAATAAAAGCAGACAAGAAAAAGCTTAATAATGAATCTGTTTATTTACTTCTTAAGGATTATTACTATGTGTTAGCATTTCAGATTAAAAATTATTAAACAAATATGCCAACATTTGAAATTATACTTTTGCTTCTCTACGTCAATGCCATTGTACAAAATATCTCACCGTGTTGTAAAACAATTATCTTGATATAAATTATTTACAAAGTAACACTTTTAAGGAATAAAGTTGCAGCCATATACATCAACATATTCAATGGGATATTACAAAAATCATTCAAGAAAAATTCTGTTTTCTGTGCCTTTCATCAGGGCATAAGGTGCTTCACCCCCTTGTTGAGCATATGCTCCACTTTGTATTGCTATAAATATGTTGCAGGCTCCTAGAACAGTGGTGGTGCTAGAAGTAGCAATACAATATACAGTCACCAAACAAGCAGCTGGGATCATCTCACTGGTCATTAGAGTCCGGAAAGCCATACTGGTGGAAAGATAGATAGCCAACATCTCCTTTCCAGATTACTGCAATAGTCCCTATGTACTGATTTTATTTTTGAAAACCAAAGTCCAGTGATCATCACTGCATTGCGTAAATGACAATTGCATATTTTTTTTACTGCATAGTAACATATCAGTCCCAATTCAAGTTTGCATAAATACATCAGGACACAATATACAATCACAAGCAAAAGCTTGTATATAGGATATCAAAAAGTAAAGTGTCTTAAGCTCCTGAAGTGTTACTCTGGACCTGCCACCTGCACTTAAGAGAGAAAGCCAGTTTGTGGTTTGTATGTATTTAAATCGGAGTTCCACTCAAAAGTGGAACTTCCGCTCATTTGTCGCAAGGCTTCACTGTCAGGTTCCCTTACCAGCAATGGCAGCGGCAGCACAAGACAGCTGATGGAAACATCAGCTGCGGTGCCGACATCGCTGGATTCCAGAACAGGTAAGTGTCCTAATATTAAAAGTAAGCAGCTACAGTATGTGTAGTTGCTGACTTTCAATTTTTGGAGGGGGGGGGTGTAACTCCACTTTAATCTACAAGACATGCAAAGGTACATATCAGGATAGAGATATTATGGATCTGCCTCTGCTGAAAGCTCAGAGGTCATCTGAGATCTGACAGTTGCTGGCTTGGCGACTACTTAGTCTTACACACTGGGGTTGATTTACTAAAACTGGAGAGGGCAAAATCTGGTGCAGCTCTACATGGTAGCCAATCAGCTTCTAACTTTAGCTTGTTCAATTAAGCTTTGACAAAAAAAAACCTGGAAGCTGATGCTGCTTATTTCTATGCAGAGCTGCACCAGATTTTGCACTCTCCAGTTTTAGTCAATCAACCCCACTGTCTCTTGAGTAAGCGAGAACAGGTAGTCCACAGGCACTGTCCCTGACAGTCCAAAGGCATGTGAACCTAAATAATATAAGTCCTTCATGCGTAAGGCTAGACAGTTACAGAAATAAACACATATTATTAGATTCCAACGTGCTGTCACAACTGGGCTAGTATAAGGCACCTTCCACCCAGGGCGGGCTCTGATAGGAGTTCGCTTGCTCAGCAGGTGATCTGTCCTCTGATTCCCGCTGACCAGCAGGATGGCTGGTATGTGTCCACTGTGCTCACACAGCCACAGCCCACTCTCCTCTATGGCCGATTGGATGTAAAGGGACTGCCTGTCTTGTTCACACCCGACCCGATCGACGGAAGGGGAACCGATCCCCATTCATCTGTTTTTTTTTTCGTTTTTTTTTTTAACAAAAGATTTTATTAGCATAAAAAACAACAAAACATGCCAGTATTTACACATAAATTACATATGATAGGCAGGGTTTCGACATACTAGAGGGAAATGTTCATTATCCTGAGTAATAACATAGGAGATAATAAGGTTAAACAAAAATCTGCGTTCAACAAAACTCTGACACAGTAAAGTCATCTTGCGATTAGATTTGTCGAAACAGAATGCAATCTGAAAATCTGCGTAACCCGAGGGCACCCAGATTCTCTGTTTGATGTGTCACAGCTGGTGTACGCTGAATAATCAAAAGTGGAGGAATGAATGTGACAGAAGAAGGGAAAGGGAAAAAAAGACTGTAGAGTGTCATAAGATGGATATAGGGATAAGAAGACTAGTATATGAGGGAGAGGAAAAAGGAGAAGAAAAGGAATCCGTGGGGCGCCGGCCAGAGGGGGTCTAGAGTTGTAACAAAGTGTGATCAAAGCGAGAAGGCATAGCATATGTAAGCCATGGTTGCCAAATTTTTAAAAAATTGTCATGTGTATCCGACAAAACCGCCGTTAACTTCTCGTTGACCATGACGTCGTTCATGCGGTTTTTAACCGCCTCGAACCTAAGTAGAGGGGTCTTCCATGCCTTTTCTATGGTCAATTTTGTCGCTGTGAACAGATGGTGGGCCAGTTGCCGATCGGGGCGCAGTAATTCCGTTATTGGTTTCCCCAAAAGGGGATCGGATCTCATTGGATATCGGCGGGTGAAAATGGACACGCGTCCGTTTACATCCGCCGCTCTATAGAGGGGAGTCCGACTGGGTCTGCCTAAAAAACTGACAGGCGTACCTGATCAGTCCGCTTATGTAAAAGGGGTTGAAGATCAAAGTTTTGGGTCTAGAGCCTTCTAGAGTATCACAAGGAAGAACAATTAGGAAGTTTATTTTACATTAAACATGGCGTACTAAGCTTATCTTACAAATTGTTGCAGCAAACACACAGGCCGATTATTGTGTGAACATGTCAGAATTTTGTTGTACAAACCTCTCTCTCTGTACGGACAGATTTATTCACATTACTAAGTGTGGTCACACATGAAGCTACTGTCATCTTTCTCGAAAGTACATGTCTAACTGACAAAATGGCTTTCTCTATAGTGAAGGCACAGTCCAAAAAAAAAAAAAAAATCTGTGAAGATTTAAAGTTTATTTTTTAACACAAAAATGGAAATTGTATTTAGAGTAACAAAGGAAAAACAAATTGTAAGGTTCCACAAAGTAAAATAAGTTACGTGTAGAAAAACAACACCAACACACCGAGCGACAAAGTGAACATGGACTACTCACATAACAAAATGACTTTGGTTACTTGGTATTATAACACATTATTTGGTAACTAGGCTAAAGACTGAGTACGTACATGTATATATAAAGATATATACACATATACATACGAGAACTAGAATAACTGTAAACGTATAAAAAGTCTGTAAACAAATCTATACCGTAAAACTGTGCAAGGTTGCAAGATTTCATGTACACGCTAAGTAAGCTGTCTACATACTAACTCATCTTGCTCCTCGTTAACTAGAACACAGATTTAATTTACATTTGTGTGAACACATTTTATACAACATAGGAAAAAAATAGAACAGCTTAGCCTGAGCAAATGTCATTCTAGGTTCCAACAAACACAGGACACAATTCTTACAAAAACAGAAAAAGAGAAGAAATAGGAATAATGTGTTGTGGGGCAGCACTACTTATGAAATAAAAGAAATGTGATAGGAATACTTGGGGAGAAAGACTGAAATTTAAAGGCAAATATACTGGATGTTTGTAATAAATGGAAAAAAATGACAAATGATACACAAGAATGTTATAGAACTGTATTTAGAGTAATATAAAAAATATCCTAAAAATATATACATTTAGGTTTTTTTTTAAACACAGTAAAGGGAGTTTGTGAGATACCAGTTTTGCACAGCATCTGTTTACATGGATGCTTTACCCTCCTGTGGTTCCAAAATATGATGTAGTTATGGGTTAAGGAGGGAGATTCCAACTACAGGCTTAGTTTGTGAATGCAAGGTAGTGCATCTTGCTGTAAACACAGCATAAATGTACACACCCTTGGGGTTACATGTGATCTGGCAATCTGCTGGAAAAGAGACTTCAGACATGAATGCAGTTAATTTGGTAAAAAAAAAAAAAATAAAGCACACCGCACATTCATAGTATACGTGCAAATACAGGACCTCTCCTAAACCATATTCACATAGAAAAATCTGACACCAAAAAGGAGACCAAATATGGACTGGTCAGAAGTGCTAGTGCATTATTAACTTGTGAAAAGCTTTTTTTTGAAAGTGTTGACTTTTTAATAACGTCAGGACTTCTGGACATGTGCATATCTTTTGATTAGTTAGCCTAAATTGAGATCTCACAACTAATCAGGTCTGGGCTACTTTTGCAGCCACAGTGATCACTATCAATCTTTTTATCAACACTGTGAAATTCAGAAGAAAGGGTGTGTGTCATTTTGACAACACCCCATAAGTAAGTCATACCTTTTTCAGGCAATTGTAAACACTTTTCATCCACTGAGAATTGCACATATGATTGCAAGTAATCACTAAAGGATAAGTAATCTAGCACTCCCAAGTTTGGGCGATCACCAGGATTCGGTAAACTGTTTCAATAACAGTTCCCTGAAAGTAACTGGATTTTCTCCGCTAGGTTAGATCGGGGACATTTTAATCCGATCTCCTCGCGGGTGATCAAGGCCACCATTTTATGTCTGATTGTGAGATATTTGTCTCCCAATTGTGATCCTACATTCCCACCCTTCCAGACAGACACCTGGTTGGGACTACTAGTGATATATAATTAAAATGAATGAAAAAAGAATAATAAGAAGTAAATACCATAGGATTTGCTACTAGTAGACAATGCATTAGCAAACCTAATGTCATGTTAGGGTTTACAGCGGGGCTCCACCTGTCTGCCCCCCCCCCCCAGCCACATTTGGCACCTTGTGGGGGGAGTGGGTACCTGGTTTTGACAGGTACCTGCTCCCACTTCCTGCTGAGTTCCCCGCAGTAAACTCAGCTGGAAGTTTGGCCCTCGCCTCAGCCGGCCCTTCAAGAAAGCTCAGCTCAGTTTGCACATTCGCAGTAGGAAACCTGGCTGTGAAGCCACAAGGCTTCACTGCCGGTTTCCCTTACCCAAGATGGCGGCGCCAGCACCCAAGAGCCGATTCAAGAATAGGCTTGGGTAAGGACACTCAGGATCCCTGGACAGGTAAGTGTCCTAATAGTAAAAGTCAGCAGCTACAGTATTTGTAGCTGATGACTTAATTTTTTGTGGGGGAGCAGGAGCTCCACATGAAGTACATGTAGTAAGTGCATTTATTTTGCTCTTGCGCATTCAACATTACAATAGCTGTTTAAATAATGTACATATATCAATTTAATGTGCATTTTGGGCAGTTATAACATTTTAAGTGCTAAAAATGTTTTTGGTTTTGTTGATCAGAAAAATAATTTTCTACATAACTATTGGCTGGTTTGTTCAGGGTACATTCCTCTTAAAATGAGTTGTGAGGTAATCTGCAACATTCTCAACTTTATTTTTTATTTTGTCTTAAATAAACATGATTGCAAAGAGATGTTTACATATTATTTCTAATGATCACAAGCCATATGTATAAAAAAACCCCCCCCTCAAATTCAATAGATATCCAGCAAAAATAAAAAGTTGGCCAAACTGATACAGCAATCGTATAAACTAATGTGGTCCTGAAGCGGCTAAAACATCTCTGGCCGAACAAGTTGGAGAAAAAGGTTTTTTCTCTCTGACTGTATCTCACGCAGAAGGGGACAGACACAAATTCATTAACCAATCACATGCTTTAAACACTTTTCACAGCTTTTTACTTCAGTAGTTTTGTGATGGTGTAAGTTGTCTACCCTAAGAGGTAAGAGTTAAATTAAACCAATGTCACGATAAGGTGAAACACAGGAGGGTTCAGTGTGGATCTTGCTGTGTTTAAATTACAGCAGTACATTTTTCTGGTTGTATTCTTCAATAAACTGAATTTCCAAACAGAACTGCAAAATAACACTATAGAGGTTCCCCAGGAAAAAAAAAACAATATTCTCAGCTGTAAACATAGAACTTTTTAACACTTCTCCGTGCAGGTGCAGTCATCCTCAATCCACCCCATCGAAACCTTGAGTATTTTCAATTGCTATGTGTAACTTATCCCACAAGTCCTCAAAAGTCTCATAAGGGGGTAAATCTAATCGGTTAAAGCTAAGAAAACAAAAAGAAAGAATCAGGATAATGTCTGCTGATCACAAAATTCAAGGCAGCAAAGAAAAAGAAAATTTACCATGTGTGTGCTCTGGGAAGCTTTTCTGGGGAGCCCCATTTTTCAACTGTAAACAACTGTGGTCCATTTGAGCCTAAAATCAAACACATAATAGGATTTATTAGTTACAGAAACATATAACAGACCTCACAGGGGATCCAGTGAGATTTGGGATCTTGAAGTCTAGTGAGAGACTGGAAGCTCAGTGAGT
>BLSH010247086.1:1702746-1714889 GCA_018402905.1 Glandirana rugosa
GACGTACCTGTGAGTGGTATCGAAAACCACGTCACGTAAGACAAAGTCACCGCCGACCACTGTAAAATCCTACCCCCCCACGGTCTGGGCTACCTGGCACACTGTATACTGCTACCTGGGGCTCTGTGTACCCTATCTGGGACCCCTGTATACTGCTACCTGGCACCCTGTACACTGCTATCTGGGACAATGTATACTGATATATGGGACCCTGTATACTGATATATAGTGATTCTGTATACTGCTATCTGGGGCTCTGTATACTGCTATATGGTGACTCTGTATACTCCTATCTGGTGATACTGTATATACCACTATCTGTGGTGCTGTATACCCTATCTGGTGATGCTGGGCTGTATACTCCTGACACAAGGGGTGGAAACTAAAAGGGGTTGGGCTTATGACAAGTGGGAGGGGTCAAAAAGGAAGGGCGGGGTCTGGCACCCCCCCATCCTAAAATGTCACCAGCCGCCACTGAAACAGAATGCACTGCACCAAAAGCTATGGTGAGTGTCCATGCAGGATCCAGTGCCTGAAGCAACATTACAGGCTGTCCCCACAGCAAGGAGCCTAGGCACGACTTCCAAAGTGGATACACTTCTATGCTGAAATTAGAAGACAGTGAGGACTTGACTCAATAATCTGAAGATAAAATAATAAGGAAAAATGATAAAATATTTATGCACACAGTGATTGTCTCTGTGAAGGAGAAAAGGTCCATCACTCTCAGACACAGGCACAAAACTGAAGACTCATGTAGTGGGGTAGGGTTACAGGAGAGGTGCCAAGGGAGCATGGCCTGTAGAGCTTTGTCATTGCCCAATCACATGAAAGTATGCGTCTTAAATCCATGGTGTATGAATACTCTCCCTGTAACCTGTACTGTACGGATAAAATATAATATTACAGTTTCTGTAAATGCTAGAAAACTAAACCGCCATATGGTTTCTTTGATCTTGAAGACTTTGGTGGTAAGGTTTTTGAGTTTGGATTTAAATCCAATACAATGCCAAGACAATGCCAAAGAAGCAGTGGATTCACCAATCATTCCTGCCAGACCTGATGAATGATTTTACTTGATATATTGGTTCTATGGAATCTTTTTAATGTTTATCCACTTGAAGACCAAGCCCTTTCTGGCACTTTTTGTTTACAAGTTTAAATCAGTATTTTTTGCTACAGAATTACGTATAACCCCAAAACATTATATATATATTTTTTTTAGCAGAGACCCTAGGGAATAACATGGCGATTGTTGCAATTTTTTATGTCACATGGTATTTGCTCAGCGAGTTGTCAAATGCATTTTTTTTTTTTAAAAATACACTTTAATGAATTGAAAAACAAAAAAAAAAAAACAAATAACCCAATTTGAACCCAGTTTTTTGTAAAATATGACAAATGTTGTTATTCTAAAATAAAGTATATAGCTTCCTAACGTCACGCTTTAACCACTTCAAGACCGCCCGCCGTCATTATATGGCAGCAGTTTGAAGTGGAATACCGTTGTTATGGCAGCAGATAGCTACCATAACCCCGGTATCTATTTTTTCAGGCGGCGATTCTGCGTCAGGTAAAAGGCAGCTTCTGAAGCACCGAGAGAACCAGTTTAAGGTCCCAAGGCGCCAAAGGCAACCGTACCTGGGGAGAGACATGACGAACCCCCTGGACAAAGGTACGAATCAATGAATGCGTCGCCAAAGGACGCTGAAAAAGAATCGCCAGGGCAAAAATCTGTCCCTTAAGCGTGCTCAATGCCAACTTGTGATCTAGGCCTTGCTGAAGGAAGGTCAGCACCGAGCCACTGAGAAAGAACGGGGGTTCCATCCCCCCACCTCGCACCAGGCAATGTAAGCCTTCAAGGTGCAGTGATAAATCTTACACGATGTGGCCTTACGCGCCTTGAGCATAGTAGGAATCACAGACTCAGAGAGTCCCCTATCCTTTAACACCTGGGACTCAATAGCCAGGCCGTTAAAGCCAGCGAGGGTAAAGCAGGGTGCAAGATGGGTCCCTGTGAAAGCAGGTCCTTGTGAAGTGGGAGCCGCCAGGGAACATCGACTACCATCCGCACCACAACGGCGTACCAAGGACGCCGAGGCCAATCTGGCGCTACCAGAATGGTTGGGATCCCTTCTGCCTCTATCCTGCGCAGTAGGCGTGGGAGCAGCCGAAGTGGAGGGAAGGCATAGAGAAGTCGGTACCGAGACCACAGAGCCACGAGGGCATCCGCAGCGTCTGCTAACGGATCCCTTGTTCTGCTCATGAAGGCCTGCACCTTCCGATTGAGCCGGGACACCAGTAGGTCCACGTCTGGCGTGCCCCACTTTTGACAAATCTGGCGGAACACTTCCGGGTGCAGGGACCACTCTCCCTGATGCAGCCTCTGGCGACTGTGGTAGTCCGTCTGTCAATTTTCGACTCCTCGAATGTGAACAGCGGAGATTGCCAGCACGTGAAGCTCTGCCACCTCAGAATGTGGGCCACTTCCGACGCCGCTGCCGCGCTCCTCATTCCGCCCTGATGGTTCATGTAAGCCACAGTCGTGGCGTTGTCTGACTGGACCCGAACAGGCCGACCGTGCAACCTCCCCAACCAGTGGGAGAGGCAAAGCCTGATCGCTCGAAGTTCCAGCACATTGATCGGGAGACGGGACTCCTCCGGGAACCAGCGACCCTGGGTCGACAACAGCCCCAAGACCCTCCCCCAGCCGGATAGGCTGGCATCCGTCGTGACCACTGTCCATTCCACGGGCAGAAATGACTTCCCCAGCCCCAAGGCCGGGGGCCGCAGCCACCAGGCGAGGGAACATCGGGTCCGGCAATCCAACCTGATCACCCGATCCAAGGATAACGGAGACTTGTCCCACCGCAGCAGAATTGCCCGTTGTAGGGACTGCGTGTGGCTCTGGGCGTACGGTACCGCCTCGAAGGTCCACACCTCAGCCCCAACACCCTCATGCAAAATCTTAGGGAGGACCACCGCTGGGACAGCAGGGCCCACACCGCTACTTGGAGCGTCAACACCTTGGCGGCAGGAAGAAACACCTTCGTCGGTTCCGTGTCCAGGACCAAGCCCAGATATTCCAACCGGCGCGACGGAGTCAGCACTGACTTCGGAAGATTGATCACCCAGCCGAAGTCCCGCAGGAAACCGAGGGTGATGGCCACACTGTCCCTCAAGGCTGAGGGCATCTCCGCCCGCAAGAGAAGGTCATCAAAATAGGCCACCACCGCTATGCCCCTCTGCCGCAGCAGAGCCAGAAGACCCGCGGAGCTGAGGCCAGACCGAATGGAAGGGTCACAAACTGGTAGTGGAGATCCTCCACTGCAAAGCGCAGAAAACGCTGGTGACGCGCACATATGGGCACGTGCAGATACGCGTCCATGATGTCCAAGGAGGCCAAGAAGTCTCCCTGACGAAGCGCCGCCACCACAGAGCGGACAGACTCCATTCTGAATTTCTGCGCCCTCACAAAGAGGTTGAGAGCCTTCAGGTCCAATACAGGCCTGACCCCATCTTTTTTCGGGACCACAAAAAGATTTGAATAGAAACCGCGGAAACGTTCCTCAGAGGGGAACGGAACAATCACCCCCTGGCGGAGCAGGACTTGCACGGCCCCAAACAGGGCCTGCCATCGCCCCGGGGGAAGCCTCAGATTGGAGGCGAAGAACCTGTCCGGGGGCTGGGTACAGAACTCTATCTTGTACCCTGACGAAACCACCTCGCGCACCCAAAGATATGAGATGCAAGCGGTCCACCGGTCCGTGAACCGCAAGAGCTGTCCCCCCACCCGAACAGCGGGCAGGGGCGACCCATCATGCGGAGGACAACTTCTCCTCCGCTTTCTCGGCCTTACGCTGCCAGGGACGCTTCTGGCCCCCCATGGGGGCCTTGGCGGGCTGAGAGACCTTACCCCTTCTAGGCTCCGGGAGGAATGTACTCTTCCCCCCAGTGTAATCCTTGATGATCTCATCCAGGGAAGCCCCAAAAAGATGACCACCCTCAAAAGGCAGGTCCGTCAGGCCCTTCTTTGACGCCTGGTCTCCCGACCAGCATTTAAGCCACAGTAGACGTCTAATGACTGCAAACATGGACAGTATCGACAGCATGGGAGCCATGTCGAGAGCCGCATCACAGAGGTACTTAAGGCCCTGAATCAGCTGGTCTGCCATCTGCACAGGTTCCGGAGGGGCCTGTAGAGACACCAAAGCCTGGTGCACAACAGCCACCCATTCCGTAAGCGCCTGTGCCACCAGCGCCGAAGCCAGCGCCGGTCGCATGGCCGACCCCACCACCAGGAACATTGCCTTGGACACCGCCTAAGTCCTCCTATCAGCCGGGTCCTTAAAGAATGGAGAGCCCTCCATCGGAATAGTGGTCGCCTTCTTCAGACGGGCCACCGGTGGGTCCACCATAAGAGACGTCCACTTCTACAACAGGGTATCCTCAAAGGGATAACGCACAGAAAAACTTTTAGGCATGGCGAATGAACTCTGAGGTCGTTGCCATTCCTTATAAACAAACTGAACAAAGTATGACAAATAAGGGAATACCTTAGGGGCCCAGGCTGGCCTATGCGACCCAAAAGGGTACGCCGCCCCCTGTGCTGCAGCCGGGCCCAGTTTCAGTGTCTCACGGACCGATGAGACCAAACGAGCCGCAGTGGCCCCCGAGGGCTCATCCTCATCATCAGAGGGGTCCCCGAGCTTGCCTTCCGATAACTCCAGGGGGGTCCCCAACACAGCGGAGCCCCCCTCAGGCTCCGAGTCCTCAACGGAGGACTGGGGAGGGGGTGGCAGTTTCTTCGCCACCCCACGGTCATGGATCGGCTCCACCGGGGAGAAGAATTCTTCCAGAATGGTCCTTAATTTGTCCAGCGGAACCACAGGTCCCAGCACTCCCTGATCCCCACCGGAGACTTCTGGCTGGGAAGCACCTGCTTCAGCCGCCATTGCACCGCACCCCGGAAACATCCGCAGGCCAGAGACTGGACCGAGCGCCCCACACCACCCCTTAAGCTGCCACACTAGGGCCCCAGAGGCACACAGGAGCACTCACCACACCGACCCCGGGAGGTGCTGCTGCTAGCACTGCTGTAGCTGCCCGTAGTCACCCTGCTGCTACTCCGCGTCCCCCACATGTAGGAAGCTCATCCGGCACAGCCCAGCTCCAAGACATGCAGGACTGCCCATTCAGCCAGCAAATCCGAGGCCAGCACACAGCGGACCACGCCAACATGGTCGCCGTGTGCACTAGAGGCCAAAGCATGCAGCCAGCTACCACAAAATGGCGGCCATGATACAACACGCGGCCGGCCACAGACATACCAGCCGCCGCACCGCAGCCCACCCAGGGGAAGCACAGCCAGGCAGGAGGGGAGCTACAGCCCCGGAGGTGTGTGGGGGGAGAGAGACAAAACAGGAAGGGGTAGGAGAGGATCAGGCCCACCTACGCCCTAGGAGGGGGACACCACCCGCCTGCCCACCTACGCCCGCGCGGGGGGGAGGGGAGAAGCGTACTCACCACTCTGGACGGGCACAGCGGGTAGCCACCCAAGGCAGACCTGCCACCCCGCCGGTTCGGGGGGAGCTGCCGGCCACGCAACACCCGTGATGCGAGCCCCGGTATTAAGTGTGCTGGCGGGACGTTTAACCCACCGGCCGCCCCGCACGGAACAAGGCCCGATGCGGCCGACCCCACGTACAACTAAAGGTCGGCTCGCATCCATCGGCCGTGCTGGGGAGACTACCTGGATCTAGGATATCCAGCCTGTCACCCAGCCGGCTACTTGATTGCATTCTTCATCAGAATCTTGAGAAAAAAAAAAAGAAAAAAAAATGGGGAACCGCAGGTCCCAGCAGGGAGCCAGGTCCTACTCCTTGCACTAGGCAGAAAAAAAACTGAGTTGCTGAGCATGGCAGTGAGGACTGCCCCCTGGGAGGGGCTGTGTCTGCTTTTAAGCTGAACTACGTTCTGCCTAGTCCACTCCTAGTGAAAGGTGCATAAACCCCACATGTCAAGAATAAGAGGCTGCGTCCGTCAATGAATGAATGAGAAACTGTGTTTACTCTGGAAATATTTATTTCAGCTTTTTTTTTTTAAAGGGGGTAGATAAGTGCTGGAAAGAAATATCAGATCAGTGACATCTGACATGCTGTGAAGGGAGTATGCAAATTCAAACTTAAAGTAAAGCTGTACTCCATTTTTGAAGTAAGAAACTTTCTAAATTCACAGCTTAACTGCTTCACAACCGCGTTGCATACTTTTACTGCTGCAGAGTGGCAGCGTCCTGGGAATCGCCGTCTATAAACGGCGGATAGCATGCGCGCTGTAGCGGGCGGGAGCCGGCGGTGCTCTCTTGTGCCTGCCGCACTCTGCAGGAGTGTGGCTGCGGCTTGGGTGGACTCGATCTCCGCCGGAGAGCTGCGATGACCTGGCACAAAGGAAGAACGAGGAACCGCCGATGTAAACACGGCAGTTTCCTGTTCTGTCAGTGGGGATGTAAGAGATCTACTTATCCCTGTCACTGGGATCAGTTAGATCTCTTATGCCCCTGGTAGCCCAGTCCCCTCACAGTTAGAACATGCCTAGGGAACACAGTTAACCCCTAGATCACCCCCTGCAGGTTAACTCCTTCACTGCCAATGACATTTACACAGTAATCAGTGGATATTTCAATTTCTGATCGCTGTATAGATGTATAGATGTAGCTGTATGTATAGCTGTATAGATTGGTCCCAAAAAGTGTCCGACATGTCTGCCCCAATATAAATCGCAGATCGTCACCATTACTAGTAAAAAAAAAATAAAAAAAAAATGTAAAAACGCCAGAAATTAAGTCTCATGGGTTGTAAACGTGGTAACGTTTGCGCAAACCAATCAATAAACATCGATTGCGATTTTTTTTTTTTACCAAAAATATGAAGAAGAATATAAATTGGGCAAAACCGATGAATAAATTTGTTTATTCTTCTTTGGATATGTATTTTAGCAAAAAGTAAGAAATATTGTTTTTGTGCAAAATTGATACTCTTTTTTTTGCTTATAGCGGTGATCAGAAATGATTCAGAGGTGATCAAATACCACCAAAAGAAAGCTCTATTTGTGGGAAAAAAGGACACAAATTTTGTTAGGGTACAACGTCGCACGACCGCGCAATTGTCAGTTAAAGTGACACAGTGCCGAATCGCAAAAAGTGCTCTGGTGGGAAATCCTTCGGGGGCTGAAGTGGTTAAACCCGTGAACTGCATTCCACAGTCCAATGAGCTTGCTTTAATGGCCACTGAGAGCAGTCTCCCTGGAGAAAGTGAAACTATATCAGAGAGGAGCATAAAAAAACTTCTTCTGACCAATAAAGGTAATATTAGACAGTGTCTGCTCTAAGGAAAGGTTTTCATTTTTAGAAGTTAAAAATGGATCATAGACTCACTTGCCTACCGTGCACTTATTACCCCCTTCCTACCCAGACCAATTTTCAGCGCTGTTGCACTTTGAATGACAATGGCGCGGTCATGCAACACTGTACCCATATTACATTTTTATCATTTTTTCACACATTTTTTGTGGTATTTCATCACCACTGGATTTTTTTTTTTTCTAAACAAATGAAAAAAGACAGAAGATTTTGAAAAAACAAACAAAACATTTTTCATAGCCTGTTATAAAATGTTGCAAACCAGTAATTTTTCTCCTTCACTCCGCTGATAGGGCTGCACTGATAGGTGACACTGATGAAGGACTGATGGCTGACACTGATTGGCAGCACTGGTGGGCACTGTTGGGACTTCACTAATAATCAAGATTCAGCGTGAGGAAAGGAAAGCCGATAACCAGCTTGTGTTTACATCCATGATCAGCTGTCATTGGACAGAGCTGATCACGTGGTAAAGGGCCACTGTGATTGGCCCTTTACCCCGACCTGTGATCAAGTGAAGGACTCCATGGACGCCCTCCCAGCAAAGTAAGCCCACGGGTTAAATTGTATTTTCTATGCAAATTCAGAAGATCACACAAAATTTTATGCTAGCACCTTATAAGTTATTTAATAATATTGCAGTACTGGCCACACAATGAATTCCATGAGCACCAGAACACCAATTGTATCACTTCCTCTATACAGGTTTGCGCTGTTATGCTAATAAAATGGTATATCCTACAAAAGATATATTTTTAAAATATGCTGCATAAACCAACATAACACACACCTTCCAAAACCACTGTATAACTTGATGTCCAGGAGAGTAGCCATTCTTATACTTTGTATTTTCTCTCCAATTGTTGACATCCACATCTCCCAATCCACACATGAGGAGCTGAAAAACAGGAAGGTAAATAATCAGAGATAACCACTTATAAAGGAATTATAAAAGTATATGCACAAGACAAGTACTATACCTCCAATTCATTCTCATCAAATATTTTAATGAGATCCTGGGGAATCAGTTCAAAAAAGCCCTTTGACAAAAAGAAAACGTTTTATGAATTTAGTTTTATGAAAGTAGCAAAAAAAGAAAGAAAGACAAGTTTGTAAAACATAGGTCAGATTCTAGCATCTTACACCTAAAGTGGTAGTAAACCTCTGACATGAAATATGAACAAAGCATATCCCTCTATAGTGTGTACTATATCTCAATCCAGAGCACTACGTGTTGTTTCTGTTGGCTGCCTTGTTCCTCTCCTATCTACATGAGTCATTTCTGATAAGTTTTCTTGACACTAAGATATAAAAAGGTGACAGGGGAGAGGATTCCAGCACATCCTGTGATTGACAGCCTCAGCTGTGTTCCTGTGGGAAGGGGGGGGGGGGTGTCTTTCCCCTCTAATCAGCTTTCCTCACAGAGTGTAACATCAGCTCCCCACCCCTTACCTCTGAAAGCTCAGGCAAGCTGTATAAGTTCTGAACTTTGAACGGATGCAGAGGGGAGAGAGCTGCAGATAAACAGGTACACCTTATGTAGGAGAATTTGTTTCATCCCCTGTGTATCACCTGAGCCCAGTCACTTTACTGGGTATATATCTTCTCCCACCGCTAGCTGTCACAATGAAAAAAAAAAAAAAAACCCACCACATCATGCATTCACAGTGCTCTTTGAATAAAAAAAACTACAAATCCCGACAGCCTTAGCAGCTGTCGGCTTGTAGTTCTCAATGAACCACCATGGTGCTATGAGTGCTGTTGTAGTTCATTGATTCTTCCTGTCAGTGTCTATCGGTTTGCTCATATGAGGTATGAGCAAGCAGATACACTGACAGTTCTGCAAGAGACCTACATGGCATCAGCGATCTACTGATCACTGGTGCAATGCTTTAAAGACTCAACAAAAAATAAAAAAAAACACATTTATTTATTACTGGTTACGAAAAAAATGACAGGTGTTATAACCCTCCCTTACTCTAGCCATAATGGAAAACAAAAAAAGTTTTGCCTATTGTTAGTTTATTGTGGATCTCCTTCCTACTTCTGCCGGAAGTCTATTGCAAGCATACACTACTCTTTCAACAAAATAATACTTCATAAGGTTACTCGTGAATGTTCTGAATTTCTGCCTCATATTGAAAATAGCACCCCTCCTAAACTATTCACAAAATATATTTAAAGGTTTCAGTCCTGGTCCTCCTTTCTTTTCTTTCCTGCTGTAATCCTGTAAATATTAAATCCCTTCAGGATCTCCCAATATTATATATAATATAATATTTATTTTTTAAATAAAGGTCTCCCCCTTTATGGTCACCGCTATCTCCTATATAGTACTGTAAATCCAGCATACAATAACTTCCATTGTCAGCAAGACAATGTAATTGCCCAAATGTTCTAATACAGAGTTTCTCCTTAAGGAATGGGTGCTCAACCTGTGGCAAGTCCCATGTGGCACTGAAAGGCTGACAGTTACAAGCATGGTTCCCAAAAGCAGAGGCGCGATGGGACTTGTAGTTCCGCAACAGCTGGAGGGCCACAATTTGAGCACCCATGCCTTAGGGGATCCAACATTGGCCACTGCTGCAGAAGATTTATATCTGTTCAGCAGTGGCTTCATTATTCTCCTTATGCTTTTTACCGAGTACTACCAGGTGGACAAATATCTGCCTAACAGTACCCTTACAGTTTTGGCACCTGGCATCACCACTATGAGTGATGTGGGATGAGCAAAGTGGTTCACATTGAGCTAGATGAGAAAAAATGCCTTATGTCTACTAGGTACTTACCAGTAAATGGTAGATTTTTTGGTGGTTGGTATGTTGCTATGGCTATTTCAGTGATTTTTATAGCATAAATATGGAATAACAAGACCATGTATTGTTTAGAAACGAAGATTCCCCTATTGATATGCTAACGAACTGGCTGGAATGGTTTGTATAGCTCAGGACAGGGAATGATGCTACAGGAAGTAGGGGAAGGGGAAAAAAGAGGACTTGGAACAAACCATGTGTGGAGAAACAAAGAGACTAGTGAGAGTGCTGGAGGACTCTGGGAAGGAAGGAGCAGCAAGAAGACTTCATCACTAGGAAAACCTAAGTGAAAGAGGAACTATACTCACCTTGGATCCAGCGATGCAACGTCCCGGAGCTCCCAGTCGGCCACTGACATCTTCGGGCAGCTGGCTTCCAGCTGCTTTCATTGGCTGGGCGGGGATGATGTCACTCCCATGCAGGTGCGGGAGTGCAGTCAGATTCGGCATTGCCGAATTTGTACAGTGAGCCGCACATGTGCAGCTCACTGCACAGGGGCGAATAGGCAGGTAGGCAACTTTAGTGCAGAAGAGACAAAGCATGTCTCTTTTGCAATAAAAATCCTGCCTGTTCGCCCATTTATATGGTAGCCTAAAGTTCCACTTTAAGAAGCTGTTTACTATACTTATTGCATACATTGTACATGCTAATTTGCTGGGAAGGATAGAGAGTTTGGGCATGTGTATATTGTACATATATTATGTAATACTCTGCAGGTCATGTATTGTTTTCTTAAATTTGTAATAGTTTCTATGTACAGCATTTTGTTTAGTAAAAGCATATTAATACACTACAGAGGTAATTGCTTCCTTGCTGATACCACAAAGAACCCTAAAAGCAAAACAGTTGGGAATGCCTGAGTTACAGTATGTAATCTGCAAAAATTGACTTTAAGGCCTCATACTCACGAGCGTTTTTTGACTCCGCGTTGTTTGCAACTCTCCATGCTATTCAATGGCCCCATAAAAACGCAGATGTTTTTGAGCTGTAGATGGCGTCGGTGTTATTAAGCTGTAAATCTAACAAAGGACCCGTTCCGAGGCTGTAGCGTTTTGACGTTGTGCCGGCAAAATGCTCACTAACGCACATTGGCGCCGTAGCGACGTTAACTAGCATTTTTAGCACTGGCGTTTTCAGGTTAAAAAATAGCAGTGGAATGTTTTTTGTTTTTTTAAAAACGCCTATTGACGCCGACGCTCACTAACGCTCATTAACTCCGATGCAAAACGCAGACGAAACTACAGATTTTTGCCTGACGTCGGTCCTCACGTTTTGCTACTAAGCCCGTGTGTATGAGGCCTAATGGGTATTGGACTTTATGCATCTGTCCTGGAGCTGCTGTAAAGGCATTATTTTAGTGGGTAGATGTTTCAACAGCTAAACACTCGTAATAGGTCAAAGAGAGCACCAAATGAAAAAATCCTTAGGAGTTCAAAATCTTTATTGTTCCGCTGGTTACAACAAGCAGGGTAAAAGACAGCCAACGAATTTGGGGGCCTACACAATCCCTCTCCACCATCACTTGCACTTCTATAGTGAACACTAGCACTGTTTTTTATAACATCCTATGCCTCAGTGACGACCCACTCATTAAGGGCGCCGCCCCCCCAATCCATGCGCCTGGCCCCTAATCTACATGCAGGGTGCCAGACGTATGGATTTCAATAGGGTTTTAATGAGGCTCTCATTGGCTTCAAAAAAGGGGTGCCACACACGCAATTGTGTGGCATTAGCAAATTAATATTCACAAATGTCTTCCTGCTTCTCCTCCCAGCCAATCAGGAAGCGGGTGGGTGGATGTATGAGTGGATCGCCGATCGAGCGAGCGCCGGGGGTGATATAGTACAAGTGATGACGCCCCCCCCCAATATTGAGCATCGGCCGCTACTGCTATGCCTGTCTTTTTTCTTGCT
>BLSH010247086.1:1720715-1732837 GCA_018402905.1 Glandirana rugosa
TTGGGTTGTCCCACTTACATGTCTACAACTAGCCATCTAACTGAAGAGATGTTGGTGTAACGGGTATTTAATTAGTTTTACGTCGACCAGGGTCGACTTAGCCGACTTAAAGCTAGGTACATACCGGTCGAATTTTGTTGTGGAAAATAGGTCACAACTGTTTTTTTAGTGATGTCATTTCATCCGCAAGTCTACAGATCTGTATATCTACGTTCATTCAAGACAAGAAGACGACGAAAGAAACAATTTACACTGGGTCAAAATGTAAAAAAAACGGGTGTAGTGATTTTTTTGTCAACACTGGATAAAAGGTGTTGTTTTAAGCTGGCCATACATGGATCGAAATTCAGCCGATTCAGCTGGGACCAGCTGCATTTTGATTAATTTATGGGCAATGTGGTTGTAGAGAAGTCAATCTACCGATCAACATCTGTACATTCACCCTGTTGGGTTTTGGGAAAATGTATTGCATAGACAACACTACACTAAGTGTATAAAGAACACCCAAAGGGTGGCATAAAATCATCATCAACATCCATACAGCCATTACTATTTAATAATCTTTTAACCGTTAAATGGTAGCAACATAGCTATGATATAAAGATCCAGAGGGTAACCATTGAGCAAATAATATATATGGAAAAGAGAAGAAGAAATATTAGATAGTAAAACAGAGTGGGGAGGGGGGAAGAAAAGGAACAAAAAGAAAGGGGGTAGGGGTGAATAAAGGGCCTGAGCACTATGGCGTATCGAGACCGGGGCATATGGAGAGACTGGCAGGTAGTAGAGCAAGGGAAGCATAGATAAGAGCACATTCTTAATTTACAGCATTTTTTCACACCTGCCTAAAACTTTTGTACAGTACTTTATATGTTCAGAAAATTGTAGTTACAATTAGGCCCCTTTCACACTTGTGCGACCTGATTTTGCTGCGATTTGGGATCAGTATGACTTTGCTGCAACTTTGGCTCAATGAAAACATATTACAAAGTGGTACAGAAGTATTACAGAAATGGCATCTATATTATTCAGGTGCGATTTGCATGCGACTTTGAGGGTTTAACATTGAAGTATATGGACCTCAAGTTGCATCAAAGTTGGACCAAATGAATGCAGGGACTACTTTGAAGTCGGCACGACTTGAAAGTCGTACAGATATGAATGGTTATCAAGAGTTAGCCCATATGTCATACATAAGCATGACACGCTAATACTTGCATTACAATAATCAATACATACCACAGATTCCATGTCAGTCAGTGTTATTGCCTTCTGAAGCATCATTTTATAAAATGGTCGGATGAAGAACCCTGTAAAAAGAATATCGATTTTTAGAAAAATTCATACACTGAACTGGCAAAAAAAAGAAATTTTGACTTCTTGTAAATTCCATATCTTGGAGTGCTGTACAGGGCACAAAGTATTCACAGACCCTGGGTTATAGGCGCGTATACCTTCAGGTGATTGGACATTGGCAAGCTCTTGAGGACACGCCCCCTTGGGGCATCTCCCCTATAACCCTGTTTCAGTTTTGTCAGCAAGTAATGCAGATTAATCAGGAAAATTGTGTGTGTGTATGAGGGAGGGGGGTCCTATATAATGTACTGTACTCTAAGATATGGAATTTACAGGTAAGTCAAAATCCTTATCTTTAATCAGACAGTATAGGACACAGGCAAAGTATTCACAGCCCATGGGATGTCACCAAGCAATTAGAGGGGTGGGAAAAAACAGGTGCCTACCATAAAGGGTTGATAAACCCTGCCTAAGGCTGGGTTCACACTAGTCCGATTCTCGGACCTACATGAGGAGCACAAGTTGCATTACGTCACAAAAACAATGATTCCCTATGAGAGCCGTCTTAACTGGTCCGATTTGTGTAAGGTTCCTGTACTACTTTTGTCCGACTTTGATCCTACTTCAGCCCATTGAAAGGCATTGAAGTCGGATCAAAGTCGTATCAGTGTCTTCACTGATCCGACTTTGGCATGCGACTTGTGCTCTGGGGATCATGAAGGGGAACTCCACGCCAAATTTTAAAAAAAACTGGCATGGGGTCCTCCTCCAGGAGCATACCAGGCCCTTTGGTCTGGTATGGATTTCAAGGGGAACCCCCCATGCCAAAAAACGGCATGGGGGTCCCCCCCACAATCCATACCAGACCCTTATCCGAGCACGCAGCCCGGGAGGCCAGGAAAGGAGGTGGGGACGAGCGAGCGCCCCCCCCCCCCCTGGACCATACCAGGCCGCGTGCCCAACATGGGGAGTATGGGTGCTTTGGGGCAGGGGGGGCTCTGCGCCCCCCACCCTAAAGCACCTTGCCCCCACGTTGAAGAGGACAAGGGCCTCTTCCCGGCAACCCTGGCCGGTGGTTGTCGGGGTCTGCGGACGGGGGCTTATCGGAATCTGGAAGCCCCCTTTAACAAGGGGGCCCCCAGATGCCAGCCCCCCACCCTATGTAAATGAGTATGGGGTACATCGTACCCCTACCCATTTACCTGGAAAGAAATATGTACACAAAAAACCACACAGCTTTTTAAAATATTTTTTTAAATCTGCTCCGGCGGTCTTCTCCCCTCTCCGGTGTCTTCTCTTCTTCGGCTCTTTTGCGGGGTCTTTCATCTTCTGAGGGGTCTTCTTCTCTGTGGCGTCTTCTGCTCTTTTGCCAGTCTTCTCCGCTGTCCTCTTCCCTCTCTTCTTCTTCTTCTCCTTCTTCCCATGTTGACACGACGAGGTCTCCTTCAAGAATGCCCTCTCCGCTCTGTGCTGTGCCTTATATTGGCATGGGGTGTGGCCACCAGATGACATCACCCGGAGGCCCCGCCCCATATGAGGTCACAGCTCCGCCCCATATGAGGTCACAGCTCCGCCCCCAGGATGTGACCTATGGGGTGGGGCCTCCAGGTGATGTCATCTGGTGGCCACACCCCATGCCAATATAAGGCACAGCACAGAGCGGAGAGGGCATTCTTGAAGGAGACCTCGTTGTGTCAACATGGGAAGAAGAAGAAGGAGAAGAAGAAGAAGAAGAAGAAGAGAGGGAAGAGGACAGCGGAGAAGACCGGCAAAAGAGCAGAAGATGCCGCAGAGAAGAAGACCCCTCAGTAGATGAAAGACCCCGCAAAAGAGCCGACACCGGAGAGGGGAGAAGACCGCCGGAGCAGATTTAATAAAATATTTTAAAAAGCCGTGTGTTTTTTTGTGTACATATTTCTTTCCAGGTAAATGGGTAGGGGTACGATGTACCCCATACTCATTTACATAGGGTGGGGGGCTAGCATCTGGGGGCCCCCTTGTTAAAGGGGGCTTCCAGATTCCGATAAGTCCCCGCCCGCAGACCCCGACAACCACCGGCCAGGGTTGTCAGGAAGAGGCCCTTGTCCTCATCAACATGGGGACAAGGTGCTTTGGGGTGGGGGGCGCAGAGCCCCCCCTGCCCCAAATCACCCATACTCCCCATGTTGAGGGCTTGCGGCCTGGTATGGTCCAGGAGGGGGGGGGGGCGCTCGCTCGTCCCAACCTCCTTTCCTGGCCTCCCGGGCTGCGTGCTCGGATAAGGGTCTGGTATGGATTGTGGGGGGGACCCCCACGCCGTTTTTTGGCGTGGGGGGTTCCCCTTGAAATCCATACCAGACCAAAGGGCCTGGTATGCTCCTGGAGGGGGACCCCATGCCAGTTTTTTTTTAAATTTGGCGTGGAGTTCCCCTTCATGATCCCCAGAGCACAAAGTGCCTGGCATTGTCGGGATCAAAGTCGGATCCCTGTTCACAGACAAACGGTCCGACTTAGACCCTATGTAGGACCGTAAATCGCACAGCAAAGCAGGATCAAAGTTGGACCGTTTGTTTGTCGGATAGTGTGAACCCAGCCTTAAAGTGTTGCTGCAATCAGAGTAAATCGGAGCCACTATTGTCCAAAATTGGGGAAATCTCATTGGATATGGGAGGGTAATCAGGTAAAGATGTGGTGGCAATAAATTATATTCACACAAAAAACAGACAGCTATAATGTATATGTGTAGTGGGCCCTAAGAACATAACGGACCGCCCCAAAATTAACCCTAAGGTTGTTGAAAAAGGTTTGCTTTAGTGGCTGAGCAATAAAACTGAATGCACATAGGCCTTTGAGATAGATCTCTGATTAGCTGGTGATGATGGGAAAAAGACAATGTCATTAAAGAACTTGTAAAAGAAAGAAAACTTTTAGGCCATCTGGGTAGAGCATTTGCATGAGTACAAGTACTAGTGCAAATACTTAGTATCAGCACAGATACCGATACTGGTATCAGTGCAGCACTAATCCAATGAGCAATAATAAGTAATAAAACTTAGGCTCCATGCACACTATAAGCTAAATAAATGCCAGAAAAATGCTGGATGAAAAATGACGATAATAGCATTTTTGTGCCAGCTTCTAGGAGCATTTTAGTAGCATTTAGAAGCTTTTAGGAGCATTAGCATTTTATTGGCGTTTTTGCAGTAGAAAGAATAAAAATGCTATTAGTAGCGTTTAGCAGCATTTAGGAGTGTTTCTGCTAGAAAAACGCTCAGGAACCTCTACAAAAGCAATTTTTTTTCTGCTCCTAGACGCTGAACCTCAAAAATTGCTAATGGCCTAAAGTAGTGTGCATGGACACATAGGATAACACAATTTACCTTCTAGGGGCAGAAAAAAATGCTAATAGCTTCTAAGTAGTGTGCATGGAGCCTAAAAGCTATTTCTCCACAAGAGAGAAAAGATACGAAAACTTAGGAAATTAGTAAAAAACTGAGGACTCACAAAATGAGGCAGAGTTGTAGGGGAGGCATCCCAGGGGGGGTGCGTGTCCTCAAGAGCTTTCTAGTGTCCAATCACCTGAGGCACAAGCCTATATAACCCAGGGTCTATAAATACTTTGCTGTGTCATGTACTGTACAATTGAGATAATACATTTACTTACGTAACTTTTAAGTCACTTACAAAGCAAATGTGTGCATTTGAAAAAAAGACTATCTTATTCCTTTGTCTTTCACTTAATAAAACAGATAGGATGTTTAGGAAAACAAATTCTATAAAGTAATAGTTTCATCTGGATCACAAATTCTAAGAATTTCATTCAGCATTATCAGTATATGAGAGAAAACAAATTTCTGTTTGGATGTCATTTTTTGTAGCAATAAATACGTTTCCAGTATACTTTTAGTGACTGACAGGAAGTCAGCAGCGTCTTGTAAAATCTCTCTCCACCAGTGTCCACTCTGCCTATATTCAACGAAAATCTGGAAGAATTCATCTTCAATCTCTCCCTCTCTTCTGGAATTTTCCCCAATTCTCTAAAACATGCACTAGTCAGCCCTCACAGGACCCAACCAATCTTAACAACCTACGTTCCATCTCCTTGCTCCCCTTTATATCCAAACTCCTTGAACGGTCTGGTCAACAACTGACTGAGCAACCACCTGGCTGAGAATAGATCTTGATCCCCTTCAGTCTGGATTCCGTCCCCAACACTCCACAGAAACTGCTCTCCTAAAACAAACAAAGGGTCTACTAACGGCCAAAACCAATGGACGCTATTCTGTACTCCTCGACCTTTCTGCTGCCTTTGATATGGTTGACCACCCCCTCCTCCACAAAAAACATCTACGCCTTTGGTCTCTGTGACTGTACTGTTCACTGGTTCTCTTCCTACTTATCCAACGGATCTGTTCTTGGACCTCTCCTATTTTCAATTTACACCAATCCCTGGGTCAGGCTCACTCCCTCCGTCTCCTCACGTATCACTAATTTACTAACAGATATATCAGTCTGGATGTCACACCACTTCCCCAAACTCAATATATCCAAAACCAAACGTATACTTTTTCCTCCCCACATGCCCCTTCCCGTGATCTGTCAAAATCGATTGGCACAACTATAAGCCCATCCCCGCATGTCAAGGTCCTAGGTGTAGTCCTGGACTCTGAACTCTCCTTTAAGCCCCACGTCCAATCACTGTCCAAATATTGCCGCCTCAACTTCCGCAACATCTCCAAAATACGCCCCTTTCTAACCAATGGTACAACAAAGCTCTTAATTCACTCCCTGGTCATCTCTTGCCTCCATACTGCAACTCCCTTCTCTTTTACAAAGTATTTTATTAGTTCAGCAAAATAGCAAAACAGTACGATAGTAACATCATTCTAGACATATGTACGATCCCAATAGTGGGATATAATAATCGTAGTACAGCTTTCACATGCTCAATAGAGGATATCAACAGTAAACAGTAAGAAGTGATTACATTCAATACCTCATGCCTTATTCTATATTAGACCGAAACTTGAAGGCCCCTAGGCAATTGAGGGTGTATAATTAACTGTATTCAAACTTATACATGCAGGTGTGCACGTAGATGTGTGCTGATACATATTATTACCAATACATAAAGGATGATGATGTAAGTAGTTCTATTATATTTGTTTGTTTATTAGTTTTACTATTTATACTATCCTCTCCAAGCCGCCTCCTGGAAACCAGGTAAGGCCGAGGGAGAGGAATGTCTAAACAGAAGGTAAGGGCCAAAAGAAGGGAGATAAGGAAAGAAGGAAGAGGAAGTAAAGAGGAAAAAGAGAAAAGATGGGAGAGTCCGTCGGGGGGCCGCGCCAGGAGCCTCTTATATTGAAAGGAGTGTATCGTTAAACCTTGAAGGTTGGGAGTGCATTATCCAAGGTTGCCAAACCTTAAGAAATTTTTTGTGGGTGTCGGGGGCTAGGGCTGTTAACTTCTCATTAATCATGAGATCGTTCATACGGTTTTTAACCACTTCAAAGCTGAGCGTCGGGGTTTTCCATGCCTTTGCTATTGTTACTTTGGTTGCATTGAATAGGTGCATAGCCAGTTAGCGCTCTGAGTGAAGGAGCTCTGGGGTGGGTTTGCAGAGGAGGGCTTCGTAGGGGTCCCTCTTAAGGTTGGAATGGAATATATTTCTGAAAGGTTATATACCCTGACCCAGAGCCTGCATACCTTAGGACAAGTCCACCATATGTGGGCCATGGTCCCATCCTGGGAGCATCCTCAGAAGCAAGAGGGAGAATAGGTTGGAATGAAGCAGGCTAGCCTAGCTGGTGTATAGTACCATCGGTAGAATACTTTATAGGCATTTTCCATAATGAGAACGTTCCTAGAGCCCTTAGTGAGGGCTGTAGTCATGATCTGCCAATCCTCTGCATCCAACCGCCTCCCAAAGTCCCTCTCCCATTGAAGATGATACAGCTTCACTGGGGGTTTCCTGGAAGAAATGATCATTGAGTATATCAGAGATATGAGTCCCAGGGAGTGCAGCCTCGCCCTACATAGGCTTTCAAAGGGGGTCAACGTATATGGAGTGGGTCGTGCTTTTATGAGCTGTTGAAGGAAGTGTTTAATCTGTAGATAACTAAAGTGTTCCCGCAAAGGAATATCATGGGAAGATCTGAGAGCATCGAAAGGTAATATTCTCGTAGGGGTAAACAGAGAGTGGACATCAGTGAAGCCACTCTCCGTCCACCACGAGAATTGCCTAGGGTTGTCGCAGCCAGGAGGGATCAATGGACAGTGCATAAGATGCATTAATGGTAAATGTGGTGATATTAGGCCCACCGAAAATTTAACCGCGTCCCACAGACAAAGAGAGTGTGTTAAGCACGGCCCGAAATTAGTTGGACGGTGTTTAGGAGACAGCCAAGGTATGGAGGAAACAGGGATGGGGTGAGAGTCTATTGACCCACAACGGCATTTGATATGTGTCGTGAAGGCAAGATAATGGGATAATATTCACTGCCCTGTAGTAGGGCTTGAGGATTGGGGACCGAAAAGCCCCCATTGCAACTCCCTTCTCATTGGCTTACCTCTATATAGTCTGTCCCCCCTTCAGTCCATCATGAATTCTGCTGCCGGACTCATCCACCTTACCAATCGCTCTGTGTCTGCTGCTCCTCACTGTCGATCCCTCCACTGGCTTCCATTCACCCAACTGATTAAATTCAAAATACTGACAACTACTTACAAAGCCATCCAGAACCTAGCCCCAGCTACATCATTAACCTAGTCTCAAAATACCAAACTAACCATTTTCTTTGTTGCTCTCAAGGCCTCCTGCTCTCTAGCTTCATTGTCACCTCCTCCCATGCTTGCCTCCAGGACTTTTCCAGAGCCTCTCCAATCCTATGGAACACCTTACCCCAATCTGTCCGATTATCTTCTACTCTATTAGCTTTTAGACGATCCCTGAAAACCACCCTCTTCTTCAGAGAAGCCTATCCTACCCACACCTAACAACTATATGTCTAATTTGTCCATCAGCTCATCCCTAACAGTTATTACCTTGTTTCACTTGACCCTCCCTTCTAGAGTGTAAGCTCTAATGAGCAGACCCTCTGATTCCTCCTGTATTGAATTGTATTGTAACTGTACTGTCTGCCCTCATGTTGTAAAACAATGCACAAACTGTTGGCGCTATATAAATCCTGTATAATAATAATGTACTTTGTACTGGGCTATTCAATAGCTTTTTCCATTAAGGCAAATCTATGATAAACAGGTTCCAAGTGAGAAAAACGTAGCAAAATGCACTCTCACAGTTAGGTGTTAAAAATGTATTATGTGTACTGTATATAGGACTCCTTGTCCAGTGGATCACATTATAAGCTCCTGCCCACTTTATAACCTGCAAAACAACTTCTGTTCACAGAAGCATATCACGTGTCATCTACTAAGTGAACACACATACATATCAGTCCTTGTCTAAGGAAGAAACAACATGTCCCTATGTTACCTAATACTGTGGTTATGGAAAGTTATATAAAGCATAAACTAACCATCTAGCAGCTTTCCATGATAGACTGCCATCCCAGCCACACGACCAATAAATTTGAAATAGGAAAGATGGTCTTCATTGCACAGGCCAGAGTTTGGATTTATCTGCAATGTATAATTATCCCTGTAAAGAGAATCAGAAGCCAGTGTCAGTATTCTCCCACATGAAAATTCACTTAGGTAATTAAATGCAAACGGTGCTAATGTAATCAGTAAGACATTGTTCATATTGTATGTTATTTATAAGTACCATTTACATGAAAGATGTACATTACTTGCTGACCTACTTTGAATTGAAAGAAGTGATATAATGGTGCCCACAAAATTGCAGGGTATTAGCATATTTTTTTTAGAACAATTTGAGCTAATCTTCCTGCTAAAGTTTATTAGGAAAATAAATTTTTTTGTAGTGAAATGGGCACTTGTTAACTACTACTTTATCAGTGGAACATGCTTACAAAGATTATATGGTGTTACATATCAGAACATGTCTGAGGTTAACCGATAAAGCTCCAGTCCTTTTTCTGACACTTTTGTTTACATGTAATAATCAGTATTTTTTGCTAGAAAATTGGTTAGAACCCCCAAACATTATATATATTTTTAAAGCAGAATCCCTAGAGAATAAATTGGTGGGTTTTGCATTTTTTATGCCACACGCTATGTTTCAAATGCAATTTTTTGAGAAAAAATACCCTTTTTTTTAATTTTTACATGTAAGAAAACCACAATACATAACCCATTTTTTGTAAAATATAAAAGATGATCATATGTTGAGTAAACAGATACCAAACATGTCACGTTTTAAAATTGCGCACGCCTGTGCAACAGCGACGCACAAATTAAATCTTACTATCCATGGGCGATGCTTTAAAAGCCTTTACAGGTTACCACTTTAGACTTATACAGGAGGTCTAGTACTAGAATTACTGCCCATAATCTGATGTTCAGGGTGATAACTTCACATGTGTGGGATGATCGCTGTTTGTGTGTGTGCAGGACCGATGTCCGCGTTTGCTTTTGCGTGGGAGCACAGAGGCACTTTTTTATAATTTATTTATTTATTTTTACACTGTTGTTTTTTTATCACTTTTATTGCTGTCACAATGAATGTAAATATCCTTGTAACAACAATAGGCACGTGACAGGTACTCTTTATGAAAATCCCTCTGATGAGCTTAAAAGCATTCAAAACACGAAGATAGGTGTTTTTGCATGCTTTTGATATTTTAAAAACGGCATTGTTGACATTCGGGTAAACAAGAAGCGATGTCAGGTCATTGCTTCCGGGTTACTTTAGCGGAATGCTGATCAAAGCTGATCCTGGCTTTGTTTGGCTGTCTGACGGATGTGCCGGCTGGTTGTCGGGTCTCCTGGTGGGACAGGAGAGCCACGGAAGGCGCCAGGGGACGTCCGCTCCTGCTGCTTGTAAAAGCAATCCAGTAGCTAGCTAGCCGCTAGTATCTCTTTTACAAGAGAGCTGACCACCGGCTCTAAAAAATGGTACCAGGATGAAGCCTACAGGTGCGGGCATCATTCCGTTATAACTGCTTGAAGTCCAGCGATGTTGACAAGTGGCTAAAGAAAGGTTTGTAAGCACATAAAAACTGAAGAACATGCTTTGTACAATTTTTGTACAGACCAGGGCTATTTTTCACTGCACCTTTGTACTTTAGAGCGTCCCTGAGAACTGAAGACACACTTACGTTGCTGAATACTCAAAGAGGCCATAATAAGGATTGAACATTTCTTTGGAAATAAGGAAGAACCATTCTCTGGCAACTCCTCCATAATCCAAGCCTTTCTCATTGTCAAATTCAATCCAGAGCCGTGCTTTAAGGAACTCAGGCCTTTTCACCGCTATTATCCTTCTGTAGGAGTCTTCAAATATGGCTGTGCGACGCAACTTCATTTCAAACCTATTAGGAATATCAAGCTAAAACAAACAACATGATCAGTTATCTTGCTCTCATCAGTTTTTAGCTGGTTACTTTTTACATGAACTTTATAAGCACGCTTATGGGAGAAATACAGATGTAGCCTGCTTGTACAAGATGCTAGCCGTTTGGTAGTTGTGCGGTATCACTTTTGCAGTTGAGTTTTGACTTGCAACATGTATATAGATCATGAAAGACAAAAGTTATTCATTCCAGGTGAGCAGATCAAAGTACTTAAAGTGGTTGTAAACTCTCACATTTACCCAGTGAAGTGACTGGCCTCAGGTGATACACAGAGATTAAACAAATCCTACTACATAAGTTGTACCTGTTTATCTGCAGTCTTCTTTACATCTGTTCAAAATCCAAAATTTATAAAGCTTGTCTAAGCTGTCGGCAAAAAGTTGGTGGAGAGCTGACATTACACTCTGTAGAGCTCAGTGAGGAGAGCTCTAAGAGCTGATTGGGTGGAAGGGACACACCCCCTCCACACAGCACACAGGAACAAAGCAGAGGCTGTTAATATGCTGGAGATCCCACCCCTGTCACCTTCTTTTTTTCAATACTTTATTTAAAGACAACACATGGTAAGTACAAAAAACACAGCATTGGCAGTTCTAAAATAAAACATTTCCATGAACAAGTTTACACAACAAAAACCATTATGTATGGAAGAGTCAAACATGCATATGAAAAAATGACCCGGAATACTAGGGTCTACGAAGTCTCTGTACGCCACGTGGCATTTTCCACAGTAGACACTGTTTTTCAAGAGAGAGCAAGAATGACCCAAGGGGTTTCACTGAATAAGAACAATATAGAGAAGGAAGAAAAATAATTAACACAAAACGGGGGGAGGGGGGGTAAAGGGAAGGGGGCAAGGAGACCATTCAGACTGCCAGTCAGTCCTACCGTGCCTGGGGACCCATCACTACAGTCTCTAATAAAGGGATTTTATTAAAACTTACCGTAAAATCCTTTTCTCCGAGTTCACTGACAGACGCAGCTCTTCATGACTTTGTGGGGTTTTATGTTCGTCCTACCAGGAGTTAACTAGGCAGGGAAAAGAAATCAGCTGGCCCCTCCCCTGGGGGCCGTCCTCTTTTCCTACATTAAAACCCCCCCTCACAGAGGAGCTCTCCAGTTTGTACACAAGCCGTACCAAAACAGAGCCCAGAGGGGTGGGTGCTGCGTCTGTCAGTGAACTCGGAGAAAAGGATTTTACGGTAAGTTTTAATAAAATCCCTTTTTCTCCTACGTTCACTGACAGACGCAGCTCTTCATGACTTTGTGGGGACGTCCCCAAGCTGTGTCAAAAAAGAGGGGTGGGTAAACGCAAAACAACTGTACCCAACTGAACCTCTGAGGAGG
>BLSH010247086.1:1737298-1748855 GCA_018402905.1 Glandirana rugosa
CCGTGTTTAAACAGATGAGGCTCCTCATGTGTCCCGACGATTTAATTTAGGGGAAAAAGAGGATGCAAGTGACTGTCTGCGTCGAGAAGTACTGAAACACCCCAAAATACAAGCAGGATGGTCCTCAATTGATCCGTCCCTTTTCTTTAGTCGACCGGGGAGAGGGGCCAGCTGATTTCTTTTCCCTGCCTAGTTAACTCCTGGTAGGACGAACATAAAACCCCACAAAGTCATGAAGAGCTGCGTCTGTCAGTGAACGTAGGAGAAAAAGGGGATTTAATTTAGCAGCCCTGTGTACTCCTCGGAGTAGACAAATTTGTGCCAGTAAAACCATTTTTTGAGACAATTCTCGCAAAGGCCTTTCTCCACGACCACCAAATCCTCCATTGCATTGATTTCGGCTACTTTTTTCAACCAGACAGCTAGAGGCTGTGGCTATGTCTGCTTCCACAAAAGTGGGATGCAGCTCTTTGCCGCTGTAATTAAAGGAGGCAGGATGGATCGTCTATAGATCTTACTAGAAAATCTGTGGTGATATGGAACGAAAAATGCAGGGTCCCTTGGAAGCTCCTTGGATTATGCGGTGAACCTCTGTCCAGTGTGACTGCAGGACAGCATGACCAAAAGATGTGAAGGAGAGAATCAGAATCCTCTCCACACCTCCAACAAAGGTCTGAGCATCGAGGGAGCGTCCTATGAATCTTCACAGGTATATGGTACCACCGGGTCAGCACTTTAAACCCAGCTTCCTGGTGTTTAGCGCAAATAGAGCTTTTGTAGGACAACAAAAGAATCCTTTCCACTTGTTTGTCTGTAAATTTCAGCCCTAAGTCACTTTCCAACCTAGCGATATAAGGAGGTCTAAAGTCCGGCGGCGGAGATACCAGCAAATGGTCTGAGCAACCGCATGACGCAGTGGAGATTGCTCTAGACATAAAAGTTTGTAGTGAGGAGTCTTCGAAAGGCCTCCTGGGAGGAAAGAAAACCAATAAAGTGGGTCAGCTGAAATTTTTGTCAGAATGATAGTCCCGCAAACATTGGACCATCTATGATTTGTTGTCTAGTTATCCATTGACAATGAAATGTTGGGCCTGAAACCACCCAGCTGAAGTCTTGGAATCTAGAGTCACGAAGGTTGGGGTTGAAGGCAGGGTTACCGACTATGGGGTAAGTGGCAAAGGACTTGTAGCAACCGAAAGATCCCTGAATGCCTTTGAACATACCCGTCCTGTTTCTCCCACCCTGGGGTGATCCAAAACCCGCCTGGACACCTGTTTTCTCTTGGTGACAGGAAAACTTGTCAGAAGTGATTCATGCTGATAGCAGAGGAACGAAGCAGCAGGGAGAAATTACACTTAGTGCTCTCAATTGAGACAAGTACACACTATAGAGGAATAGGTTTTGTTCATATTTCATGTCTGAGGTTTACAACCACTTTAACCAAGAGAGGCAACCAGGCAACAGACAACCAGCATTTTTAAAACTAACCATTAGCAACTGCCTCTATGATTTTAACATGACAGGTTTTACTATACAAAATACTACATAGTTAATCTGTATACTCTAAAAGTAGAAAATTGACACTTAAAATAAACCTGTCACAGCAAAGTAAATAAGTGAGTAAACCAATAAAAAGTTTTAAAAAAAAAAAAGTAAATAAGTGAGTGAAAGAGCAGAACTCAATAAATAGAAATCAAAAGATATGAACACTAAATGTTGTTTAAATGACTGGTCTAACCATATATGTGCATATTTTTGCACAGTGACCTGCCCTATTTGTGTGGAATAAAATGATCAACTGTAAAATAAAACCAGGGCAACAATTTTTGTCACAATATCCAACAGACCAGGGAATATCTGAAACGGCTGCAGAATGCTTTCAGGCACATAATCAGACAAATTAGTACCCATTGTCCTCATTTTTAGCATGCAAACAGAATGAGCTCCTAAACTGACTGTACCTAAATGGAACAGGCAACAATCAATCCGTTGGAAGAAAGAAATGCTAGAGGCCCTCTACTCTCCACACTCTGGGTGACGACCCCAACAATTGACCAATATAAAATGTAGTGAAGCTGTCGCGTTAAGATTAAGTCATATGCATTTTAAGTAATTCAACAAACAGAAAGCAGACACTTGACACTGAATCACCTTTTTAAATACTCACAAAATTTTAAATTAAAAATGTGAAACAACTCCCAACATTTAAAAAAAATGGGATTTTTGACTTACCGTAAAATCCATTTCTCTGAGTTCATTGACAGACACATCGCTCCATTGTTCAAAACCATAGGTTTATACCGCCCCCTACAGGAGTAGGACACTAGGCAGAAAAAAGACTTGGCTACGCCTATGGGCAGTCCTAGGTGGTATACACCCCCCTCTCTGCTATAGGCTTTCAGTTTAGTAACAAGCAGTATCAGAAGTATTAAAACTCCTTAGAGGGGTGGGTGCTGTGTCTATCAATGAACTCAGAGAAATTGATTTTTACAGTGAGGGCTCTTTCACACTACTGGAGCCTGTTTTGATGGGCTCCGCTGCTCAGCGGGGATCCATCCGTTGATCCCCGCCGAGCCGGCAGATAACAGGACAGTTTCTGCACTCTGTGCAGAGACTGTCCTGTCACAGCTCCATTCTCATCTATGGAGAATCGGATGAACATGGACCGTCTCTCCGTGTTCATCCGATCAGATCCGCCAGACGGATGGAAAATAGGGTTTCCATCCGTCTGTTTTTGGCGGATCGGGTGTCAGCGGACAGGTCACCGCTGACTTCCGTCACTCCATAGAGAGCAATGGAGCGTCCGTTCGGGTCCGCCTGTCAGTTTTTCCGCCCGTGTGAAAGGAGCCTAAGTCAAAAATCCCATTTTCTCTTTCGTTCATTGACAGACACAGCACTTCATTATTCATAACCATAGGGACATCCCAAAGCAACGAAAAATCCCAAGGTTAACACAAGAGCCAACCAGGTAACAGGAGCTCAACACAGAACAACTGGAACCCAACCTGAACAATACACCCTCAAGAGGGAATGGACCCTCTAAACAGCAGCCTGCAAAAGCTTGTGGTCAAAAGAAGCATCCGCAGATGCCAGCACAGCCACTTCGTAGAATGTTGTGAAAATGTACACCGACGACCAAGTGGCCGCCCTGAAAACTTTCGCAACTTAAGCCTGATGACGGCAAGGCCCAGGAAGCACTAAGTGCCCAAGTAGAAAGCGCTGTAACAGGGAAAGGAGGAATCCGACTCCTGACAGAATAGGCCAGAGTAATGTTCAGTCTGATCCATCCAGAAATAGTCGCAGAAGAAACCGACAGCCCCTTTCTTGGCCCATCCAAGATCACAAACAATGAGTCTGGTCTCTGAAAAGGCTCAGTGGCTGCCAAATACACCCGAACCACATCCAGGGCATGCAAGGCAAATGCCTTAGGATATGTTGTCCAGGGCACAGGGAAGGCAACACCATGTTCTATTCAAAGGGAAATCAGAGGAAGGAACGATGGACAAGGGCGAAGAACCACCTCATCCTTGTGGAACACCGGGTAAGGTGTACGACAATATAACGCCACCAGTTCCGACGCCCTGTGAGCAAAGGTGATAGCCACCAAAAAGGCCACCTTCTGAGACTAATAAAGCAGGGGAATCTCCCGAATATTTGTAAAGGGAGGCTTCTGTAGAACCGAAAGCACCAAGGTCAGATCCCACAGCGGTAGAAGAGACTGTACCGGTGGAGATAGACGTCGAACCCCTAAACAAAAGGTAGGTACTGGGTAGTGCAAGACCAGGGGGCGCTGAAGTAGACCACCTGCCAAGGCTGACATCTGGCCCTTGATGGTATTTGAGGCCCATTTCTGTTCAATCCCCATGAAGGAAGGTCGGAATCGTAGCAACCCGAGAAAGAATGAGGGTGAATGCCCAGCGACTCACACAAGGATATATACTCTTTCCACGTCTGGTGGTAGATCTTCCTAGAGGTAGACTCCACAGTCTTCAGCAGAGTCAGAACTTCAGCACCTGGCTCATCACAGCCAGGCCATCAAAACAAGCGACTGTAAAGAAGCATAGGAGATTGGCCCATGGGACAGTAGATCCTCCCTGAGAGACAGTTGCCAAGGAACGTTGTCAACCAGGTCGACGTACCAAGACCGTCAGGGCCAATAGAATGACCGGAATCCCTTAGGCCCCATTAGAGATACATCCAATGAAATACTGCGCGGTGAAGGGCCAACCCCGTGGTCTAACACTTGCCAACTGAGGCAATCCGCCTGCCAGTATTCCACACTTGGAATGCGTACGCTGGAGAGGCCCGGAACGGGACGTTCTGCCCACCTGAGGATTCTGGATGCTGCCAAAACACTTTTTTCCCTCCCTGGCATTTGACATAGGCCATTGACATCGGTGCATTGTCTGACTGGATCCGTACTGGGACTCCCTGAAGTCGATCCAGCCATGATCCAGACATAGTCTGATCACTCAAAGTTCCAGGATATTGATCAGTAGTTTGGATTCCTCCAGCGTCCAACAATCCTGAGAAGAACACAGTCCCACGAAACCCCCCCAACCGGACAGACTGGCATTGGTGGGGACCACTGTCCAATACAAGGGGAGAAAGGATTTGCCCTGCCAAAGACCTGAAGAGTAAAGCCACCAGACAAGGGATCCCCTGGTTTTCTGGCTCAGTCTAATCTGAGGTCTGGAGACCACGGGCACTAGTCCCATTACTCGTATGGAACTGTGTAAATGGAATCGCCTCGAAGGCAGATACCATCATGCCCAACACCCGCATGCATGCCCGCAGGGAGGCCCACCAGCTGGACAACAGTGGATGAAAACGCAGCATACAACTTCCGGAGTTAGTCCAGAGGAAGAAACACTCTGGCCAGAGCTGAAGCCAGGGTGAGGCCCAGATAATCCAATGTTCTGGAAGGAGCCAGAGCAGACTTCAAGTAGTATAGAAGCCAACTGAAATCTGTCAGGGTCTATATAGAAACTACATCACCCCTCGGGGCAGTCGAGGACTCTGCTGGTAGCAGAACGTCGCCCAGGCAGCCCATGCCCGCAACCCCCCGCTGACGTAACCATGCCCGATCCGGGGCCAACACCTTGGGGAAAACCAAGGAGTGGTGGCGAGGCCAAAGGGCAACACCATGAGCTGATAATGCTCTCCTCTAACAGCAAAATAAATGAAGTGCTAGGGTCGGGCATAGTGGAATGTGTAAGTAAGCATTCGTGATAGCGATAGAGCCAGAAAAGTCCCATGATGAAGGGACGCCACGACCGTGTGGATGGACCCCATCCTGAACTTCTGTACCCACACAAAGCAGGTTAGGGCCTAGAGAGCCAGAATTGGATGTACCATGCCCGCCATCTTTTTGGACAGTGAACAGGTTTGAATAAAACCCCTGACACCGTTCTGACACGGGAACCGGGACAATCACATCCTGAGGCAACAGGGCTTGCACAGCCCGACGAGGAGTACTGCAAATGGTCCGGTGACAGACGCACATCGAAAAGAAACACCCTTTTTGGAGAACAAGGCCGGAACACTATTTTGTAATCGGACAAAATCAAGACACCCCCCCACTCCAGACATGGGGGAGGGCGCACCTTCATGCTGAAGGGGCCTTGTTCACGGGTCCAGAGAATCCTGCTCTGGGCTTGCAAGACCAGGTCCATTTGGAACCTCCCGAGGAGGGTTGGAAGGGATATGAACCCTTGTCAGTGGACCCTCAGCAACGAAAAAAAACTGTGCTGTGAAAAGACCAACACATAAGCCACAATACATGTTTAAGCACCACTGCGGAAACAGAGAGCTCAGCAACCAGGGGAACTGCATCCAAGAGGCATAGCAGACAATCTGCAGGCCCTAGACCAATACACCAAAAGCAGGGGGAATCTGATCCCCCTCCAGGTATGTCTACCGGATCTTGAACAGCCGGAGGCTCCGCTACCGGAATCATGGTTGCCTTGTGCAACCTAGAGACAGGGGGGTCCACTACCGGTGGAACAGTCCACTTCTTAAAGTGGATGTAAACCCGAAAAAAAAAATGCAATTAATAATTCTGCCTGGTAGAGTATAGCATGTTATGTCACCTGTGCCCAGTCTTTCCACAAAGAGTTAATCCGACTGTGAGTAATGAGCTTATCTTTTTTCAGGAAGAGAAAGTCAGGGAACTTACAGGGAAATACACAGACATCACTGTGCTCTGTGAGTGACAAGCAATTTGCTTATCTCCTTCACATAGCAGAAAGTCTTACACTCCCCCCTCCCTCCTCAATGTCTTAATATAGAGGTGGGTGGGGAGGCTTGTGACATCACAACTCCACCCACCAAACTCCAGCAAAAACAGACACCCACTGATTTCAGAGTTTTACAGAGCTGCTAGTGCTTACAGGAAGCACATTTGCAAGGTAGGGATAGGTGCCATTAGTTTATACTGGGTGGGTGGTGGGTTTACATCCACTTTAAGGAGGGACTCCTCAAAGGAGTACCTCACAGAAAAGTGGTTTTGGAAGCACAAAATGAGCGCTTTGGACACTCCCATTCTTCATGGACAAATTTGGCAAAATAGGAGGGAGAAGGAAACACTTTCGCCGTGCAAGATGGCATATGGGTGCCAAAAGGGACCAGCCCTCCGCCGCATCCCCCATCTTCAAAGTTCCCCGCACAGCTGTAATAAGTGCGACAACCAGCGCCTTCTTGTGCGCCACTGCAGTTGTGGAGGAATCATCCTCACTGCCTGACACTCCCTGACAGGACAGGAAGCAAGGCCACCAACCGCAAGGTGGGCCACATCCGTGGCGGCAGATCCAGATACAGGACTGTTTGAGACAGATGAGGTAGGGGAGGGCGCCATATACTAGCCTTTATGCCTAAGCACCACTTGTAGAAACACAAAAACTCAGAGGATGCCACCGACTGAGACCCCAGCCACCAGAGGCCCCCGCACAGGAGACGCTGACCGAGGCCCCGCACAGGGGATGCCGACCGAGGTCCCGCACAGGGGGCACTGGCTGATGCCCCGCACAGGGGGCACTGGCTGATGCCCCGCACAGGGGGCACTGGCTGATGCCCCGCACATGGTGCACTGGCTGAGGCCCCTTACAAGGGCGCCACTGAGGCCCCACCATAAGGGACACCGACTAAGGGGGCATGCCTCCCAGGGGACGCCTACGAAGATCTCGCACAGGGGGCACTGGCTGAGGCCCATCCCAGGGGGCGTCTACGAAGGCCCGCACAGGGGGCGCCAACCAAGGCCCCTCACAGGGGGCACCACTGAGGCTCTGGGGGACCGGCTGAGGCCCCGCACAGGGGGCACTGGCTGAGGCCCCGCACAGGGGGCACCGGCTGAGGCACCGCCTCCCAGGGGGCGCCTATGGAGCCCCCCGCAACGAGGGCACCCACATAAAGAACCTCCCCAAAAAGGGGGCCACCCTCAGAGCCCCCACAGCACCGTTCCACCAGCAGGAGGTGGCCGCAAGGCCCAGGCTTACTAGGCCGCAAAAGCCACTGACTAATTTTTGGGCCACCCGCCATAAGTGCGTGGCCCGTGGGGGGAATGGACCGAGACGGAGCTGCAGAATAGAGGGAAGACACCCGCAACGGAAAGCAGGGGCCTCCGCCGCCCCACACATTGCCCGGTCCGTAGGCCACAAAGTCGCAGCCTACATTACCGGAGGGCTACCGCAGGAAGTGTGGATCGCGGGTGCCCAGTCACCTGCTCCCTAGGGCAAAACAACCAGCAGGCCCAAGTTGTTACCCCTCGTGACAACCCTGGAGGGGGGGGGGGAGCACCCAGGCCTGGAGGAGGGGGGGGGTAGGAGAACCCCGGAGGGACCGACCACCCCAGGGAGTACCCGCGCCCCACACCACATCAAGGGAAGGAGAGGTGGGGGTTCCCTACCGATCAAGAGAAGCGTGTGCGTAGCGCTTCCAGACAGATCCTCTTTGCCACCGAAGTGGGAGAGCTGTCAGCCATGAGGAACGCTGCGACTCAGGCCGAGACCCAGTCATATGCGACCTCGCGAGACGTTTAACTCACAGGGCCACCCCCTATCCTATGTCACAGCCGACTTAGCGTGTAGCTGCGGTCTGCACACGCTCGTTGGCCAGACTGGGGAGATCACTGTATACTTAATAACCAGCCCGTCACCCAGCCGGCAGTTGATTGTAGGCTCAACCTGAAAAAAATCCAGGAAAAAAAGAAAAACAACAAACAAAAAATTGTCAGGACTAGAGATCCCAGCAGGTAACTAGGTCCTTAATAACGGAGCGATGTGTCTGTCAATGAACGAAAGAGAAAACATATTTGTATTAAGTCCATATATCACATCATTTATGTCCCCACACCACATGTATCTTATTCTTATTTTCACTTTATCTTTGCGCTTCTCCACACCAACCTTGCAAGCCAATGCAGGAAAGAAGTGTAATTCACCATGTGATGGTAAAAATACACACTCACCAAAAGATATTGCATTTAAAAGAGAAGTACAGCCAAAGCTCGTTTGGCTGTACTTCTCCTGTGGATCAGTGAGGTCACACAGCCGGTTCAGGCTGGGGCAAGATCGTGACAATGAAGTCATGATCCGGCCACATGCTTAGACCAGCACCTGGCTGAGCCTCTCTGTGAGCCTGAGCCAGCCGTTTCCGCCCCCTCCACAACATCTGCGATGTTTGATTGCTCGGTTCTCAGTTCTTCAAGCCGGGGGGGGGGGGGGGGGGGACAATGCTGCATCCAACTAGGCAAGTATGATTCTGAAAAGAAAAAACAAAAACCCCATACTTCTCTTTTAAGCAAGGTGGTCAATACATTCTTTTGCAAGCTCAGGCAATATGGATTCAACTGTAGCCCAGGCATCCAGTCTCCCAGGAAGTTTCTATGAGACCCACAGATTCTGCTCTCCACTCTCTCTCAAAAACATTTTGGATTTTTTGAAATTTTGGGACTTACAAATTTTAATTAAATCTTTTTGTACTTAAAGAGTAACTGCAGTCTGCTCACATAATTTGTAATAAAAACATCTTCCCTCCAACCACTTTGCATATTATTTTATATATACTCTGATTCTGGACTTGCCAAATATGCTGCAGAAATATCGCTCCATTAAGTCTGGCTGCAGCCATTTGAACTGTTGGCAGCTGAAGCTGCTGCCTGTTCACTTCCTGGATTTACACGCACACACACACACAAAGGCACACCCTCCAGCTCTGCAGCTTTCATTGGCCCTTTTATGACGCATCCCCCCTCCCTTCCTGGCAAACTCTCACAAGAGTGAGAGAGCTGTGCATGATGTCTAAAGCCTAGGTTAATGACCAGACAAGAAACCGGAAGTGGGCCATATAAGGTATTTACTGGCAGAAAAAAAATGCTTTACTATCCAAAGTTAAAACAACAAGGGCAGAAGATTTAATGGATGGAAAATTGAAAAAATGACTGAAGGTCAGCTTTAAGAAGGTGATTTAGTGTCAAGTGCCTGTTTTTTTCTTATTGATCAATCTGTACCAATGGCCAACTTAAACTGAAAACACAGCTGAACAGAAAAAAAACTATTTTAAATGCCATATTTAGGATGAAAATAATACAATAACATGAATAAAAAGTGCCTAATTTAACGGAGACACTAGTAATTATATCAGTACATTTTGGATGTTGGTTACATCCCTTTGAGGCTTCTGAGATCATTTCCAATTCAGTGACAGGTGCATTTGATCTGTTGTTGACCTCCATTCTAGCCTGTTCTTGACTAGCTTTAAGCAGGTTTTAATTACGATAGAAATGCATGGGGATGCAAAACGCACCTGCCGCAAACAAAAACCTTTTGACACAGGCCCTAACTCTATATTTGCCACTTAACACAAATAAAATCACTGTGTATCTAGCCCAACGGTGTTTAGGAGAAACGTACCTGCTTCTTTAACTTTTTCCGGAAATACTCATATTTTCTTTTGTAATCCCGTGAATAAGGCACGGCCTTTAAAGCAAAGAAAAAATTGGAAAATTGAATATAACACTTAGGTGATCACAACTGAGTGTGATCACTAATGTAAAAGAATTTAGATTAAAAACCTTTTTTTTTTTTCTAATTAAAGTAAGATGCATTTGTGTTATTTTTTTATGTGAAGCATCCCCTATCCCCTCTGTTCTTAAGCACTTCACCCCCGGAAGGATTTCCCACGTTAGGACCAGATCTCTGATCACCGCTATAAACAAAAAAAAAGAGCAACAATTTTGCAAAAAAAAAAAAAAAAAAAAAAAAAAAAAAAAAAAAAAAAAACAATATTTCTTACTTTTTGCTAAAATACAAATCCAAAAAAATATATAAAAAAAACAAATTTATTCATCAGTTTTGGCCGATTTATATTCTTCCTCATATTTTTGGTAAAAAAAAAAAATGGCAATCGCCGTTTATTGATTGGTTTGTGCAAAAGTTGCCGCGTTTACGAATGATGAGAATTCAATTCTGGGGTTTTTATTTTTTTACTAGTAATGGCGGCCCTCCTCCCGAGTGCCCCCAGAGCAATCAGCTTGCACTGGGGGCACCCAGGCAGGCTCTCTTGCGAACCACTGCTCTGTGTGTCTATTCATACACAATGCCAATGGCTACTGCTGCTGTCTCCCCCAATAAGGAGGGAGAGTCCCAGGAGAGCCGAGGCTCTTGTGCACAGTGCTGGAGGAAGATCGGGCTCAGGTAGGCACTGGTGGGGGGCTGCTGCCACTTTAAGCTCCACATTGTTCCGAAAATAAATAACCCCACATGTACAGTCGGTACAGAAAGTATTCAGACCCCCTTAAATTTTTCACTCTTATATTGCAGCCATTTGCTAAAATCATTTAAGTTCATTTATGTTCCTCATTAATGTACACACAGCACCCCATATTGACAGAAAAACACAAAATTGTTGAAATTTGTGCAGATTCATTAACCACTTCAGCCCCGGAAGGATTTCCCCCTTTAGGACCAGAGCCCTTTTTGCGATTCGGCGCTGCGTCGCTTTAACTGAAAATCGCGCGGTCGTGCGGCGTTGTACCCAAACTAAATTTGCGTCCTTTTTTTCCCACAAATAGAGCTTTCTTTTGGTGATATTTGATCACCGCTGCGTCATTTCTGATCGCCGCTATAAACAAAAGAAGAGCGACAATTTTGCAAAAAAAAAAACAAATTTCTTACTTTTTGCTAAAATACAAATCCAAAAAAAAAATATAAAAAAACATTTTTTTTCATCAGTTTTGGCCGATTTATATTCTTCATATCTGTGATAAAAAAAAATCGCAATCGGCGTTTATTGATTGGTTTGCACAAAAGTGGTCGCGTTTACGGATGAGAATTCATTTCTGGGGTTTTTTTTTTTTTTTTATTTTTTACTAGTAATGGCGGCGATCTACGATTTTTAGCGGTACTGCGATATTTCAGCGGACATGTCGAAACATTTTGACACTTTTTTGGGACCACTGGCATTTATACAGCGATCAGTGCTATAAAAATGCACTGATTACTGTGTAAATGCCATTGGCAGTGAAGGGGTTAACCTGCAGGGGGCGCTCTAAGGGTTAACA
>BLSH010247087.1:30982-53743 GCA_018402905.1 Glandirana rugosa
GACGTCCCACGACATGTCCAGGTTCCCTCACTTGGGATTTGTACTTTTACAATGGGTCAGGAACTTCCAGGGGTTCACTGTCCTCGGGCAGCACTACCCACTTCTAACCCGAGAATCAAAGATTCCGACGGGACGTGGACCTACCCATTCACTTTTGGGGGAATAAATGAATAACACCCCAAGGGGTCACTAACATTGTTAGTCAGTGCGATTGATCGCTGACCTGTGGACACACCACTGGTGTCCACCCTCCAAACCCGATCGACACCATCAAACGTCTCATGGAACAAAAGAACAAACAGACCGACAAAAAGGGAATTACCATCCACTTGATAAAAGCACAGTCATTAAGGGAAAAACAGCCAGACAAACAAGAAAACAAGGTACTCTGCAAACTACCACAGCTAGCCCAAACCTCCCACCTGTGGTCACCACACAGGTGTCCAGTCGCTAGTTAGCGTGACTGATTGTTACAATCACTGGGGAACCCCACAATAAGTAAATAAGGGGGTTTTCACTTACCCATCCAGGTGCAGGGCAGCCTTAGAAACTAAGAGCCCAATCTTCACCCATCACGACGGGCTCCTGTCACTTGGGGACCTTCAAGGACTGGGTAACATTTTCATGTTTAGGGTTCACTCCCTTGGACCTGTACAGCACCCTGCAGGAATGCCTTAGCACTGTGGTGTCCAGGATTCCACTACGCAGGGTCCAGCTCCCGAAGGTCGCATTACAGGAAAAACCTCACAGTATCCTTGTGTCTTCTTTGCAGGGCTTGGGTAACATTTATCTAAGCATATAGCCTGTTTCAAATGGATCCGATTGGCCAATCGCTTGATTAAGAACCGTTTTTGGGACTAAAGACCTGGAGCTCAGAGAGCTCAAACAAACGTGCCCACCCACCTTGCAGACACTGGTAAAAAACTGAAGTGCTTCCTGTATGGGAGGAGTTATATAGGGGATCACTTTCTGTCTAAGACTTTGTCTATCAGTGTCCATTCATCTGATGATGAAGTATAACCCAGTAGGTAATGAATATTAGGATAACTCTGTGTCCTGTGATGTATGAAAAAGAAACAGGCATGATTCTGTGATGGGCATCACTACATGGGCGCAGGAATACTTTCAAAAATCACTGTCTGTGAATACAGTTCACCATGCCATCCAAAAATGAAGCTTTCTTCTCTGGGCCAAAGCTAGGTTAAAATGGTCTGTTGAAAAGTGGAAAACTGATCTGCTATCACACAAATCGAAAATTGACATTCTTTTTGGAAACCATGGGTGACATGCCCTTGGGATTAAAAAGGAGAAGGACCTTCTGGCTTGTTATCAGTAGAGTTGAGCGAACCCGAACTGTAAAGTTCGGGTTCGTACCGGACTTTAGGGTGTCCGTGTCCCGAACCCGAACATTTGAGAAAAAGTCCGGGTTTGGGTATTTTATTGCGCCTGTTGAATAGCTGCAGGGCAGCCAATGAACAAGCGTTTCACTAGTTTGCCCGTAGAAGCCATCACAGCCATGCCTACTAATGGCATGGCTGTGATTGGCCAGTGCATCATGTGACCCAGCCTCTATATAAGCTGGAGTCACGTAGTGCTGCATGTCACATCTCATACTAATGTAGGGAGAGGATGCTGCTGCTGCTGTGAGGGACAGATTAGCTTTAGAAAATCATTTCATACTAGTGTAGGGAGAGGATGCTGCTGCTGCTGTGAGGGACAGATTAGCTTTAGAAAATCTGTTAAAAACAGCGATTTATTGGTGGGTGGGTGCTAGAGGAGATTTTTGTTTGCTAGAGTACATTTTGTTTGCTAAGCGAAGTGCCTCGTATAAAACCTAAGCAATTTTTCTGTTTGTTAGGTGGGCGTTTGCAGACATTTTTGCAACTGCAGTGCACTTGCAACTGCTTGTGTGTGTGTGTCAGGAAAATTTAATTGTGTTCTGTTGTGTTCAGTTGGCAACATTTTGGCATATTTAAATACTGCTTTTACACTGCAGTTAGACAAATTAAAAAACATTTTTTTTTTTTGTGCAAAATCTTGGTTCCCAGATACTTACAGAGTGATGTTAAAAGAAGATCGGATATTACACCATGGTAAATATGGCCCTGTCCCAACTTTTTTGGAATTGGGGTTTTAATTATTTGTCTGTTTTGGAAATAGATGTGTTTATACCCAACAATGACAGCAAAATTATTAGAAAAAGAAAGTAAAGTACTGGGGAATTCAGCAGTGCTGTATTGTGTCCTGGTACCTGTACTGCAGGCCTCTCCCACGTAGTTGTTCTTGTGTTGTGATCTATATAATATGACCTTCCTTTGTCGTCTTGTTTTTCCTCCCAACCAGGGGGTAATCCAGAAGAGGTAGGCAATAACTGTTGAAATAGATATTTGATATTTACAAAGTATAGAAACCCTATACATTTTTAATCCAATCAGGTGTTAGTACAGCAATCATCATGTTGAGCTATTGTGTCCTGACGGGGGGACTGCCCACCCTCCACCAGAACACACCAGTCAGCCATTGCCTGACAGCGCTGATCAGATGCTGGATTTCCAGCATGCCAGTTCAGCTGGCTTCTGTCGGACAGGCTGATGTACACACAAGCCGAATGTCAGCCAGTTTCTGTTCATTTCGACCCATGTGTACAAGGCTTAAGGAAAAGTCTGTGTCTTTGTCTTCAATGGTACCATTTACAGTTATGAGCATCTTTTGGATTTGGCATAGCAAAATGCTGCTTTTAAATTCAATTTTCTGAACTGGATGCATGCTCTTCATTTTCATTGGCCCAGTACGCAAATTAGAAACAAAATTCACAATATCCGGAAGCAAACCAGAAGCACAATGCATGCAAACCTACAGCAGAATGCATGCAAACCAGAAGAAAAATGCAGGTATTATTTAAAACACAATTGACTGGCCCCACTCCAGTAAATTCTAAATATTCTACATTTAAACTGACTGGAACAAGGCTTACTCTTTAAGCATCTCTAATTCTTACCCTGTTTTTCATCTTTAAAGATTATGTAAACGCCACGCATTTCATATTCCTGATATGTGCCTGCTGCACCATATACTTGTATGAGAAAAAAGGATTTATTGACTTACCGTAAAATCCTTTTCTCTGAGTTCATTGACGGACGCAGCCTCGACTCATGACGTGTGGGGTTATGCACCTTTCACTAGGAGTGGACTAGGCAGAACAAAGTTCAACTACAAGCAGACACAGCCCCTCCCAGGGGGCCATCCTCACTTGGTAAAACCCCTACACCCTGCTCAGCACAACCAGTTCGTAACAAGCAGTACAAACTCAGAAAAGAGGGGTGGGTGCTGCCTCCGTCAATGAACTCAGAGAAAAGGATTTTAGGGTAAGTAAAAAAATCCTATTTACTCTTTCGTTCATTGACAGACGCAGCCTCTACTCATGACGTGTGGGGACGTCCCAAAGCAGTGTCAAAACGAGGGGTGGGTAACGCAACAACAACTGTACCCAACAGAAGAGCCCACCACCGCCTGCAAAACCTTGCAGCCAAAACCAGCATCCGAGGATGCTGAAACATCAACCTTGTAAAACTTAGAAAAGGTGTGCACGGAAATCCAAGTAGCCGCCTTGCACACTTGAGATACTGACGCCTGATGTCGGAAAGCCCAGGAGGTGCTAATCGCCCTGGTAGAGTGAGCCGTGACCGGAAGGGGGGCTCCTGGTCCCGAACAGCAAACGCACAGGTCACTGTCTGTCTTATCCAACGGCAAAGAGTGGCCGACGAGGCCGCCAGCCCCTTGCGCGGACCATACACTGCGACAAAGAGAGCATCCGACCTCCGAAAGGGGGCCGTGGCTGCCAGATACACCCGCAGAGCCCTAACCACGTCCAGAGAATGCAAAGCAACCTCCGTAGGATGAGGCGGGCGTGGGCACAGCGAAGGGAGGACAATGTCCACATTAATGTGAAAAGAAAATACCACCTTCAGCAGGAAGGAAGGAGACGGGCGCAAGACCGCCTTATCCCTATGTAGGACCAATTACGGAGACCTACAAGACAGAGCCGCCAGCTCAGACACCCGCCTGGCGGATGTAATAGCCACCAGGAAAGCCACCTTCTGCGAAAGCAGCTGCAAAGGGATCTCCCTGATATTTTCGAAGGGCGGCTTCTGAAGCACTGAGAGGACCAAATTAAGATCCCATGGCTCCAAAGGCGACCGTATCTGGGGGGCGACATGACACACGCCCTGGACAAAGGTACAAATCAAGGAATGCGTCGCCAACGGACACTAGAAAAGGATCGCCAGGGCAAAAATCTGTCCTTTGAGAGTACTCAATGCCAGCTTGTGGTCTAGGCCTTGTTGAAGGAAGGCCAGCACCCGAGCCACACACCAGGCAATGTAAGCCTTCTAGGTGCAGTGACAGATTTTGCGAGAAGTGGACCTACGCTCCTTAAGCATGGTGGGGATCACTGATTCAGAGACTCCCCTATCCTTCAACACCTGGGATTCAATAGCCAGGCAGTTAAAGCCAGCGAGGGTAAAGCAGGGTGCAAGATTGGGCCTGTGACAGCAGATCTTCGCGAAGTGGAAGCCGCCAGGGAACATCCACCACCATCCGCACCACGTCGGCGTACCAAGGACGCCGAGGCCAATCCGGCGCATCCAGAATGGTTGGGATCCCCTCTGCCTCTATCCTGCGCAACAGACGCGGAAGCAGCTTGAGAGGGGGAAAGGCATAGAGGAGCCGGTACCGAGACCACGAGGGCATCCGCAGCGTCTGCCAATGGATCCCTTGATCTGCTCACGAAGGTCTGCACCTTCCGATTGAGCCGGGGCGCTAGTAGGCCCACGTTTGGCGTGCCCCACTTTAGACAGAGCTGTCGGAACACCTCTGGGTGCAGAGACCACTCTCCCTGATCCAGCCTCTGGCAACTGAGGTAGTCCGCCTGTCAATTTTCGACGCCCGGAATGTAAATGGCGGAGATTGTCGTCACGTGAAGCTCTGCCCACCTCAGAATGTGGGCCACTTCCGACGCCGCCCTGATGGTTCACGTGAGCCACAGCCGTGGATTTGTCTGACTGGACCCGAACAGGCCGACCGTGCAATCTCCCCAACCAGTGGGAGAGGCAAAGCCTGATCGCTCGGAGTTCCAGCACATTGATCGGAAGACATGACTCCGCCGGGGACCAGCGACCCTGGGCCAACAACAGCCCCAAGACTCCTCCCCAGCCTGTTAGGCTGGCATCCGTCGTGACCACTGTCCATTCCAAGGGGAGGAAAAACTTCCCCGGCCCCAATGCCGGGGCCCGCAGCCACCAGGCCTGACGATCCAACCTGATCACCCGATCCAAGGACGACGGTGACTTGTCCCACCGCAGCAGAATCGCCCACTGCAGGGACCGGGTGTGACTCTAGGCATACGGAACCGCCTCGAAGGTGGACACCATGAGCCCCAACACCCGCATACAGATCCGTAAGGAAGACCACCGCTGCGACAGCAGGGCCTGCAATGCTGCTTGAAACGTCAGTAACTTGGCCAGAGGGAGAAACACCCTCGCCTGCTCCGTGTCCAAGATCAGGCCCAGATATTCCAGCCGACCCGACGGAGTCAGCGCCGACTTCTGGAGATTGATCACCCAGCTGAAGTCCCGCAGGGAGCTGAGGGTGATGGCCACGTTGTCCCTCAGAGCCGAGGCCGACTCCGCCCGCAGGAGAAGGTCATCGAGATATGCCACCACCGCTATGCCCCTCTGCTGCAGCAGGTCCAGCACTGGAGCCAAGAGCTTGGTGAAGACTCGGGGAGCGGAGGTCAGGCCAAACGGGAGGGCCACAAACTGGTAGTGGAGATCCCCCACCGCAAAACCTGCTTACACCGGGGCTCCTTACCCCGTCTGGGCTCTGGAAGGAAAGTACTCTTCCCCCCTGTAAAATCCTTAATGATATCATCCAGAGAAGCCCCGAACAGCCGACCACCCTGAAAGGGCAGGTTCGTAAGGCCCTTCTTTGACGCTTGGTCGCCCGACCAGCATCTCAGCCAAAGCAGCCGTCTAATAATGACTGCCAAAATAGACAACTTTGACAGCATGGGGGCCATGTCCAGGGCCGCATCACAGATACCTAAGGCCCTGCACCAGCTGGTCTGCCAGCTGCACAGACCTGGAGGCCTCCCAAATCCCAGTGCAAAACGGTCACCCATTCTGTGAGCGACTGTGCCACCAGTGCCGAAGCCAGTGCCGGCCACATGGCTGACCCCGCCACCAGGAACATCGCCTTAGACACCGCCTCAGTCCGTCTATCGGCTGGATCCTTAACCACTTGCCGACCGCAGTCTGACGGCGACAGAGTGGCTCGTTATCGCAAACCGCTGCGATAACTAGTGTTGTAGGCACGCGCTGCCGGAGGCGCGCTCGCAGTGTCCAGGAGGGGCCAGGGAGCGGGTGCGTGGAAATCGATCGCCGCCGGCTACCCGCGATGCCCCCCGCGCAGTGAAAGAACGGGGGTCCGTGTATGTAAACATGGATCTCCGTTCTGTTAGAGGGGGAAGGGCGGTGATCACAGGCTTCCTGTATATGGAAGCCGTGAACATCCCCTTTCCCCAGGCAGGGCAGCCCACATACAGTTAGAACACGCCCAGGGAACACAGTTAACCCTTAGAGCGCCCCCTGCAGGTTAACCCCTTCACTGCCAATGGCATTTACACAGTAATCAGTGCATTTTTATAGCACTGATTGCTGTATAAATGCCAATGGTCCCAAAAAAGTGTCAAAATGGTCCGACATGTCCGCTGCAATATCACAGTACCGCTAAAAATCGCAGATTGCCGCCATTACTAGTAAAAAAAATAAAAATAAATAAAAACCCCAGAAATTAATTCTCATTGTCCGTAAACGTGGCAACTTTTGCGCAAACCAATCAATAAACACCGAATGCGATTTTTTTTACCAAAAATATGAGGAAGAATATAAATCGGCCAAAACCGATGGAAAAAAATGTTTTTTTTATATTTTTTTGGATTTGTATTTTAGCAAAAAGTAAGAAATTTGTTTTTTTTTGCAAAATTGTCGCTCTTCTTTTGTTTATAGCGGCGATCAAAAATGACGCAGAGGTGATCAAATACCACCAAAAGAAAGCTCTATTTGTGGGAAAAAGGACGCAAATTTAGTTTTTAAAGCGACGAAGTGCCGAATCGCAAAAAGTGCTCTGGTCCTAAAGTGTGAAATCCTTCCGGGCCTGAAGTGGTTAAAGGATGGAGAGCCCTCCATCGGAATAGTGATCACCTTGTTCAGGCTGTCCACCGGCGGGTCCACCGCAGGGGATGTCCACTTCTGTAGCAGGGTATCCTCAAACGGATAACGCACAGCAAAGCGTTTGGGCATGGCGAAGAAACTCTGAGGGTGTTACCATTCCTTATAGACAAACTGATCAAAGTATGGAAAATAAGGAGCCCGGGCTGGCTTGTGTGACCCAAAGGCGTACACCACCTTCTGCGCTGCCCCAGCCAGGCCCAGTCTCAGCGTCTCACGGACGGCTGAGACCAACGAGCCCACCAGAGCCCTCTCAAGCGCCACTGTGGCCCCTGAGGACTCCTCCTCCTCCTCATCAGAGAGGTCCCCCAACTCACCCTCCGACAGCTCCAGGGGGGTCCCCGTCACCAAGGAACCCCCCCCCCGCTCCGAGTCCTCCCCGGAAGACGGGGGAGGGGATGGCCGTTTTCTTGCCACCCCACGGTCATGGATCGGTTCCACCCGGGAGAAAAACTCCTCCAGGATTGCAGTTAACCTATCTAGAGGGACCACCGGTCCCAACGTGCCCGGAGCCCCACCGGGGACCTCTGAAGTGGATGCACCAGCTTCAGCCGCCATTGCGCCGCACCCCGGGACACATGCAAGGCCTTAACTCCCACCTATGAGAAGAGCGGAAGAGGCGGCCCACACCACCCCACTAGTTGCCGTCACACCGGGACCCAGAGGCACCCAGGAGGACTCCCCACCGTGCCCTATCGACCCCGGGAGGAGCTACTGCTACTTGCTGTTGCCGCCGCTGCTGCTGCCGTGTGTCACTGCTCCATGCGCCCCACGTGAAGTAGATACTCCGACAGGAAACTGCGCCAAGAGGACAGGATCGCCCCCCCAGGCAGCCATACAGGTCTCAGCACACGGCGGACCATGCAAACATGGCCACCATGTGCACTAAAACAGAAGCACGGGGCCGGCCACTGCAAAATGGCGGCCGTGGCTACAACACGTGGCCGGCCATGGGAAAATGGCAGCTGGACCACAGAAAAATGGCGCAAACGACCCAAGCAGCCTGAGGGAACGGATCCCTAGTGCATCGCAGCCCCGGGGGGGGGGAAGGAGGAGAGGGGGTAGAAGAGCAGCCCACCTATGGCCCAGGGGGGGCATCACCCACCTGCCCCCCCCCGCACCCCCGGGGGGGAGCGTACTCACCAATCCAGACGGGCGTAGCGGGATGCCACCTCGCCATTTTGGGGGGAGCTGCCGGCCATGCATTCCCTGTGACGCGAGCCCTCGGACCCGGTCCTAGGCGCGCTGGCGGGACGCAAGCCACCGGCCGCTCCACACGGAGCGGGGCATAATGCGTGCAGCTAGGGTCGGCTCGCGTCCATCGGCCGCGCAGGGTAGACTTCCTGGATCTAGGATATCCAGCCTGTCACCCAGCCGGCTGTTTGATTGCAGCCTTCATCAGAAGTCTTGAAAAAAAAAAAAAACAATGGGGAACCGCAGATCCCAGCAGGGAGCCAGGTCCTACTCCTTGCACTAGACAGAAAAAAATGGTTGTGCTGAGCAGGGTGTAGGGGTTATACCAAGTGAGGACGGCCCCCTGGGAGGGGCTGTGTCTGCTTGTAATTGAACTTTGTTCTGCCTAGTCCACTCCTAGTGAAAGGTGCATAACCCCACACATCATGAGTAGAGGCTGCGTCCGTCAATGAACGAAAGAGAAAGTATCCTAGTCTCTTTGTATTGTTTCCTTTGTGTAAAATCCCTGGTGTTTCTGCCAGTCCCTCTGCTTTCCAATTGAAAATGGACCACACTAAGCAGAACACAGCATGGTCAGTTGTCTAGCTATGCTGAGAACTCAGTGTGCTCTCCTCCAATGATCAGACTTGTCCAGACATGCCCCCACTGCACGGTCTTTCACTGGGAAGACCAGTGCACTGTTGCTTCTCCTCCCCCCAGCTCTTATATAGGTGAAAACTGGGAGGACAGAGGGAATATGATCACTTGAAAAATATGTATTTATAATGTTTTTTTCAGATCTATACACAAATGTTTTGCCTTTCATTTCAAACTGCCTTTTATTTCAAACTGAATGGGTTGTTTTACAAGGCGATTGTTGACAATCACTTTAAGCAGTTGGCTGCCTTGCAAGCTAAATCACAAATCTAAATATGAGTGTGCAAAACATAATGGGGAGATTTACTAAAACAGGAGCACACTGAATCTGGAGCAGCAGTGCACAATAACCATAAAGCTGATAACCACAGCTTCTTCAGTTAAGCTTCAAAAATGAAAGCTAAAAGCTGATTGGTTGCCCTGCACAGCTGTACCCTATTGTGGTTACTCCAGTCTTCGTAAATTCCCATTCCCAGTGTGTCCATTGCATTCTCACTATTACAAACCGTACAATTGAAGAGAGCTGCAGTGTCACCCAGACCTTGTGAGATGCTTGCTAAATTTGACCGCAGGGAGCATAGTAACACATGCTGATGATAGCACAGCTGCACTGACTGCCCTTGTCCCTGGAGCTGCTTTTTGGAGATGTAGTCCATACTAAAGTGGTATTTTAGTTACAGGTAGAGCCTTTTAGGGTTTCTTGGGTGCTCCAACAGCAATATATCCCTGCCACAAACACAGAGATCTCACCAAAACACAACAGATATAGGAAAACATTAGGTATCAAGCATCAAAAAACTGTAATATCAGTAAATGATTACACATAAATTCATAAATTATATTTGTTGACAATAAGATCTGTCTTGCATTCCAAGCCTCCAAATAAATTCTCTGCTAGAGTATATTTTTTTCTAGTAGCCAACAAACTAGTTTTTAAATGAAAAAGAAGTGATCATTTAGGACACAAGCTATTTGATGGTTTCACAGTTTGGTCGAGAACACAAGCAACTGTGACAGCTATCAATCATAGCATGCCCTATAATTTGTTTTGGAAAACAGTTAAATTGGTGGCTTTTGTTCCACTTAAATCTATTAAAGTAGAAATAAAGGCATGTTTTTTTCATTTTGGATAGGGTTAACCCCCTTTTTTTTGGCCATTTGTGTCCCACTGGGGAGATTTACCTTTACCTCCTGTCCCATACCAAAACAAAAAGTGAGAGGAAATCCATGGTCATCACTGGTGTTCCCACTGAAGGATTTCCCCTCTATTACAGTTCTGGGGACATCCCAAAATTTGGGATACTTTTTCACTTTCGATGACAATGTTAAACATGACAAATAAAAAAGGGTGAATCTCCCTAATGGGGACACAGACATGAATAAAAACCGGACAGGTGTTCTAATTCTTCTCCACTCCAAAAAAGTTTGGCCTTCAGTTATTACTTTAACCAGTTCCACACCGCCTACCGCATATTTATGGCGGCAGTGTAGACACTGGCCGCGAATCGCCGTAAAAAGGCGGCGATCTGCGAATGGCCGCTAGGGGGCGCGCGCGCCCGCCGCACTCCTGAGGAGTGTGCCCGCGGCTCGGGCGGACCCGATGTTCGCCGGCGAGCCGCGATGAGCGCCCACAGGCAAAGAACGGGGAACCGCCGATGTAAACACGGCGCTTCCCCATTCTGACAGTGCTGGCATGAGAGATCTACTGATCCCTGTCACTGGGATCAGTTAGATCTCTCATGCCCATGGTAGCCCAACCCCCCCACAATAAGAACACACCCAGGGAACACAGTTAACCCCTAGAGCTCCCCCTGCAGGTTAACCCCTTCACTGCCAATGACATTTATACAGTAATCAGTGGACATTTCAATTTCTGATCACTGAATAAATGTCATTGGTCCCAAAAAAGTGTCAAAAATGTCCGACATGTCCGCTACAATATCGCAGTACAGCTAAAAATCGCAGATCGCTGCCATTACAAGTAAAAAAAAAATAAATAAATAAAAACCCCAGAAATTAATTCTCACCATCCGTAAACGCGGCCACTTTTGCGCAAACCAATCAATAAACGCAGATTGCGATTTTTTTAATCACAAATATGAGGAAGAATATAAATCGGCCAAAAGCGGTGAAAAAAAATTTTTTTTTATATATTTTTTTTTTGGATTTGAATTTTAGCAAAAAGTAAGAAATTTGTTTTTTTTTGCAAAATGGTCGCTCTTCTTTTGTTTATAGCGGCGATCAGAAATGCCGCAGAGGTGATCAAATACCACCAAAAGAAAGCTCTATTTGTGGGAAAAAAAAGGATCCAAATTTTGTTTGGGTACAACGTTGCATGACCGCGCAAATGTCAGTTAAAGCGACGCAGCGCCGAATCGCAAAAAGTGCTCTGGTCCTAAACTGGGAAATTCTTCCGGAGGTGAACTGGTTAAAGAAAATATGCTCAGATTCCACAAATGCCAAGATCCAGTAATAGCTGAATCAGTATTCTTCTCACTAAAGCCCGTCTAAGTGCATTCTTTATCTAACTGGCAGAAGGGAGATTTGTAAGACTGGTCATTATATAACATCCTGCACAAAGCAGTGATGTGCCCTAATCTAAAAGCACCCAAAAAGGCAGGGCTAAAAAGAGGAATTTTGACTTACTTGTAGAATCCATATCTTGGAGTACAGCACAGTAGACAGGCAAAGTATTCATAGCCTTTGAGATATAGACTCATACCTTTAGGAGATTGGACACTGGCAAAGCTTTGGAGGATATGTTCCCTGGACGCCTCCACTATAACCCTACCTCACTCCATGAGTCCTCTGTTTTATAACAAGCAATGCAGTAGAACCATGGAATGCAAGAGTTCCTCTACTGTACTCAAAGATATAGAATTTACAGGGTAAGTGAAAATTCCTCTTTTCTTAATTGTACAGTACAGGACAGGACACAGGCAAAGCAATTATTGACAATGGGGCATTGGCAACAACTAGGCAAATAGAACTTTGCCAAGAGGCCCAACAACGTCAGAGTGCCACTGCAAGAACCTCCACAGAGGACTAGACATCCACCTGGTAGAACAGAGGACCAAGTGGTGGCCTTACAAAGCTGACCTACAAAAGGCCTAGTGACAGGAAGCCCAGGGAACTCCCTCTGATCTGGTGGAATCGGCTCTTAAAAGTGCAAAAGGAGATTTGTAGTGCCCACAGCGCTGCTCTGTGCCAGTTCTGTGACACTCACCCCATCCATCCTCATCCATGCTCACCCATCCAGCTGTGCTCACCCATCCATTCCTGCTCAGCCATCCCCATCCGTGCTCAGTCATCCACATCCGTGTTCAGTCATCCACATCTGTGCTCAGTCATCCTCATCCGTGACACATCCATGCCACTAGTGCCCACCAGTGCCACTACAGTGCCTCAAAATAATGTAATTGGTAATCAAATTAGATTTGAAATGTATGCCCCTATAAGACCTGATGGTGCTCCCTGCATGTTGGGCCTCTGTATGTTGCCAGGCTGTGTAAAAGTGTCACACGTGTGGTATCCCCATACTCAGGAGTAGCAGAATATATTTTGGGGTGTAATTTTTGCTAGGTACATGCTGTGTGCTAGAAATATTGTACAAATGGACAACTTTGTGTAAAAAAAAAAAAAAAAAGAAAAAAAAAAAAAGCGTTTTCATTTTCTTTCCACATTTTCCAAAAACTAGAGGAAATAATGAAATGTTCAAGAGACTCATTATGCCTCACAGAATGTACGTTGGGGTGTTTACTTTACAAAATGGGGTAATTTTTTGGGCGTTTAAATTGTCCTGGTGCTCCAGGACGTTCAAAAGTGCAAGAGGTAGTCAAGAAATGAGATGTGTAATTTATGCTCCTAGAACGCCTGACGGTGCTCCCTGCATGTTGGGCCTCTCTATGTGGACAGGCTGTGTAAAAGTCTCACACACTCAGGAGGAGTAGTAGAATGTGTTTTGGGGTGTAATTTATGGTATGCATATGCTGGGTGTGAGAAATAACCTGTTTATATCACAATTTTATAGAAAAAAAAAAAATATTAATTTTGCAAAGAATTGTGGGAAAAAAATACTTCAAAACACTCACCATGCCTTTTACTAAATACTGTCTATTTTCAAAAAGGGGTCATTTGGGGCGTATTTGTACTTTTCTGGCTTGTTAGTGTCTCAAGAAATGAGATAGGCCGTTAGTACGTCAGGTGTGATCAATTTTCAGTGAATGGCGCCATATGTTGTAGACACTATAACTTTCACCAGGATTTCTTTACCAAAGATATGTAGCAGCATAAATTTTGGCCAACATTTATAAAAGAAAAATGCATTTGAAAAAAAAAAAAAAATCTGTCTTTTTTCATTTATAGCACAAAAAATAAAAAAACCCAGCGGTGATTAACCACTTTAATGCCAGGCACTTGCCCCCCTTCCTGCCCAGACCAATGTTCAGCTTTCAGTGCTGTCGCATTTTGAATGACAATTGCGCGGTCATGCGGCGCTGTACCCAAACAAAATTTCTATCATTTTTTTCCCCACATAGAGCTTTCTTTTGTACATTTTCTCCATCACTGATGGGCACTGATGAGGCTACACTGACGGGCACTGATGAGGCAGTACTGATTGGCACTGATAGGCAGCACTGATAGGCAGCACTGATATGCAGCACTGATAGGTGGCACTGATATGCAGCACTGATGGATACTCATAGGCAGCACTATGTGGCACTGATAAGTGGCACTGGTGGGCAGCAATGAAAGATTGCACTTCTAAATGTGCATTCTCTGGTGGTCGTGGGTGGCATCTGAAGATGGCACTGAGTGCCATCCATGTTGGGTATTGTGCCCCTTATCTGGTGGTCTAGGGTGGGCTCCCTGGTGGTCAGGGTGGGCTCCCTGGCCGGTTCCCTGGTGGTCCTGGATGGGCTCTCCCTGGTGGTCCCTGGGTGGCATCCCTGGTGGTCCTGAGTGGGGATCCTGGGGGGGGGGGTTGGTCCTGAGTGGCGATCCTAGGGGGGGCTGCGCTGATAAACAATCAGCACAGACCCCCCCCCCCTTTCAGGAGAGCAGCCGATCTGCAGACGCAAGTAGAGGAAAAGTTGATACACGGCTCTTCCTGCTTACACTGTGAACAGCCGTGATCCGATGGAAGCTCTTTACCAAGATCGGTAAATCAGTGGGTCAGACTGACACATCGCACCGCTGATCGCCTCGATGCGGGTGCGTGATCGCAGGTTATCCTAAGGACGTCAATAGACGTCCAGTCAGGATAACTGAACCACCGCCCAGCCGTCAATTTGCTATAGGCAGGGCGGGAAGTAGTTAAATACCACCAAAAGAAAGCTCTATTTGTGTGAAAAAAAGGACATTTCATATGGGTACAGTGTAATATGACTAATTGTCATTCAAAATGTGAGAGCATCTGGTCTGGTCTGGTTAGGAAGGGGGTTTAAGTGGCCAGTGGTCAAAAGAGAAAGCGGACAGATCAGAGACACTTCTAAATAGACATGATAGCAACCAAAAAAGGCTGCTTTGCAGGAAAGGTCATCAAAGGGGATGTACTTGGTGGGTTCAAAAGGTGTTTTTTGCGGGGCAGAGAGAATCAAGTTAAAACCCCATTGTAGCCCAGGGTGCTACAAGGGGAAACTGGTGGGAGACGAACCTTGAATAAAGGTTTATTACAAGGGAGTGTGAAGCTAGAGGTCTTTGAAAAAGAGTGAAAAACGATGCACAAAACCTGACCTTTCAGAGTGCTTAAGGCCAAATTCTGGTTAAGACCTGATTGTAGGAAGGTCAGAATGTAAGGCACAGAGTGATCTCTGGGATTTAATTGTGTGTGCTTACTCCAGGCAAAGAAGGATTTCCAGGTACTGGCTTTTCTTACTTTTAGCAAGGTAGGAACAACATACTCCGAGATCTATCTCCCAAGACCTAGGCTTCAAAGCCATACAATTAAAGCCAAAGTCTGAGAAGCAGGAAGTAATAGAGGGCCCTGAAACAGTACATCTGGCCTGTTGGAGAGACCAGGTGTCAATTTCCAGAGTATAAATAAAAAGTAGAAACTGCGCAAAGAAGTTTGTAGCAGCTAGCACCTCGCTAGACATTTGGGGGTTGATTTACTAAAGCCTGAAAGTGCAAAATGTGGTGCACCTCCACACATAAACCAATCATCTTCAAGGTTTTACTGTCAAAGCTTGATTATACAAGCTGAGGTTAGAAGCTGATTGGCTACCATGCACAGCTGCACCAGCTTTTGCACTCTCCAGCTTTAGTAAATCAACCCTATAGTGTGCAAATACAAATAAATCAAAACGTGCACACTGAAAAAGTGTACATTAAAATTTTAGAAGTCCAATATACAAATCAGTCCTAAAAACCTTAGCAAAACTGACACACAAAATGTTCAGAATGGTCCTTATGAAGGAATACCATACAGTGACGGTGTACGGAAGACATCAATATTACTGGCAGCAGATCGAATGTGTCATCGTCTGAGTTTCCATCTGGAAGTGGAGTTCCCTGGTGAATCATCATATCCATTGGCGACAGACCCCTCTGATTTGGATTCCATGCTGGGGTATATCCCCACGAAAACGTATAAGACCCACTGGCTACAAGGCACGTGTGTCCACCTCATCTGGTAAGGGCACCAATTTTACCACATATTTATGGAATATTCTTGCACCGTTGTCTCTGCACTGGATTACCTTATGATCAACCATCGCACTATCATCACTTTATAAGAAGATTATACTAATTTATATTTGGGATGAAAGACTAAGAACTTTTTCCCTTTTTTTTGCACTTTTTTCACTTTATTTGGACTATACCACTGTATATTGGCATTCTAAAATTTTCATTTTCACTTTTTCAGCGCTGCACATATGTTTTGATTTAATTTCCAGAGTATGTCTGTGTCAGGCTTTTGGAAGCCAGTTTGGTGCAAGAAAGACATTTCTTCTCTGGAAGAAATCCTTTGTGTGGGATGTGTCCAGGATCGGACCCAAGTATTTCAGGCAAAGAAAAGATCGGAGATCAGGTTTTTGGAAATTGTTCACCCAACTGGAGGCCTGGAGCATCTCCTCCATTGTCCTGTGGATGTTTGCAGACAGCTGTAAGAGGTGAGACTTTTAAGAGAATGTCAGCTAGATAATTTGTGACTTGGATGTTCTGAGAAAGACAAAAGTAAAGGTGCTAGAACCTTTGTGAATACTTGTGAATGGAGGATAGGCCGAAGGGCACTGTGACAAACTGCAATTGGCTATATGGCACTGCAAAGAATAGAAAGCGCTAATGGATAAATGGGAATATGCAGATAGACATCTTGGATGCCTATGAATGCCAGGTTTTTCTCCTATCGCAGGGGGTAATTACCGACCTTGCAGATTCCGTGAAAAATCCCATGCCGTGACCACTGCCCCTCTCTGCCAATCTCTTTACTAGCTTCCCCAACCCATCATATCAAATTCAAAATACTAAGCACAACATACAAGGCCATCCACAACATCGCCCCCAGCTACATCACTAACCTCATCTGCAGATATCACCCAAATCGTCCTCTCCACTTCTCCCAAGACTTCCTGCTCTCTAGCTCCCATGTTACCTCCTCCTACGCTCGCCTCCAGGACTTCTTCAGAGCCTCTCCCATCCTCTAGAACTCCCTGCCCCAATATGTGGGGTCAGCTCCTACCCTGTCCGCTGTTAGGTGATCCTTGAAAATGTATTCAGGGAAGCCTACCCCACCTTCACCTAAGAACTGTACTTGAGTTATCTCCATCAGATTATCGCCTGCAGATATTACCTTTTCTACCACGTACCCATTCCTGTAGATTGTAAGCTCCATGAGCAGGGCCCTTCTATTACTTCTGTAATGTTAATGGCTATATCACATTTGGAATTGGACCTCCCGGGCATCCCCCACTCCTCACCTACAGCGGATCTGCTTAGGAAAGTGTGGAGAACTACTAAAAAAGCGATATCCCTATCGGGCCCGATGGAGTTTACTCCATTGTGGCACAACCGTAACTTTGTGGAATTAAATAAATTACAGGGGGTTCTCCCTATGGAAAAGGCAAGGGATACGGTTCCACCGCCAACTGTATTGCTGGTGGTACCTTGAAAGCTTTCCAGCAATTACGCAATGAATTTATGCTCTCCCATGGCCAATTCTATCAGTATCTCCAGCTTTGGCATGCCCTAAAGGCCTAGGAACAAGTGACACCTCTATCCCTATCTTCTTCCCCAATGATAAAAGATCTCGTCCAGGCCAGTTCCCGCAGGGGACTGATCTCTAACGTATATTCTGTACTAATGTCAACTACCCAGAATGCCTATTTACTTAAAAGTAGGTCTTCATGGGTTGCGGATATAGGGGAGATAGATGATGACAAATGGGATATGGCATTGGAATCCCTCCTAGTGATCTCAGTTTCTGCCTCCCAGAAACTCTCACAGCCCTTTATTCTCCATAGGTCCTACCGTACCCCAGCCAAATTGTTTGCATGGGGCAGAAGAGACTCCCCCTCTGTGTCCAAAGTGTGCAGTCCATACAGGTGACTTCATTCATATGACCTGGAGATGCCCCAAGCTAGCGAGATAATGATCTGAGGTTGTCCAAACCATTTCTGAGGTAGCCCAGCTCCCTATACCCTCTACCCCGCTGGTATGCCTGTTGGGGGGGCAATAGATGAGATGTACCCTAGGGGTATTTATTTTATGGTTTCAAGATTGTTGTATTTAGTCAGGAAGATGGTTGCAAGATATCTTGGTTGTTGGATGTCTCATGCAGCACCTACCAAAGCCCAATACTGGATACAGTATGTCAACACCACCCTCCGCAGAGGGAGGCAACTAGCCTATCGCCACCACAATGCGGGTAGGAAATTTGATCTTATTTAGCAGAACTATTTGGATAATACTTCTGTGGCCCCAGTGCAGCTCGTTAGAGATAGACTGCTGCTATTGTAAGCCTTATCGGAAATACCGTAGATGGCTACCTGAATTTAGGGCCCATTTATAAACTTAGGTAGACTTACTGGTTCACCCACCTTATAACTTCTTCATAGTTGGCCCAGGGGCGGGGGAAGAGGAAAGGAAAAGGAATGTATTCGATGTTATGTTTTATTTCTCTTGTTTTATATGCCGCTATCCTCGCTATGTATCTCATTGATTGTATTTATACAATGTGTGTCAACCAGTATTACTGGAAATTTGACTTTGCAATGTTGTATACACTGATATGACTAATGTACATATTGTATTCTTGTCTGTCGGCAATAAAAACTGTTTTGATTAAAAAAATAATAATAATAATAATAATTGTACTGTTCCCCTTTATATTGTAAAGCGCTGCATAAACTGTTGGCGCTATATAAATCCTGTATAATAATAATAATATATTAAAGAAAGTGGTATATCTAGTCGCTTCTGATAAGCACGTGTTTATATGCAGGTTATGGGTACTTACTGCATTGGAGAAAATTTGACCTACCTATAATTTGGAGGTCAGACTTCAGTGCGAGTGTTATTCCCGTTGGTGGTAGGTTCATAAGGTCTTCTTTATGGAAAATTTCCAACACTTCATGTGGCAATTATTGAAAGTTTTGGACACTTATTTATGAGCTTTCTTGTAACATTTCCTTTTATTCACAGCCAATTCAGTTTTTAGTGATTTTGGCGCTGCCTTTATATTTGTGTGTTTTTTGAGTTATAATTTTATTTTTGGTACCTGCTTATTAGTAATTTGTTTAGTAGTGTACAGAGTGTTTGGGATGTGCCCTAATCTGCAGTAACTAATATGATATCATCTTGCATCTACCATATACACCCTAAATTGAGCTGCCAATGCAATTAATCCTTACAGTGTTAGCAAATATAGAAATATTAATCTCAGACATGAATCAGCAGGTCTCCAAATAGTTTATCTGAACTATGGACATCAACTGACTACTATTGGTCAGAGTAAGCCTGTTCAATGATACAGTCAAATAAAAGAATACGTTTTAAACACAGCATTAAACAGGCCAAACACCATTAAACACAGCCAATTTATCATGCATTGGGAGACAACAGAAAATCTTACAACTGGTAACGTAGGTAGTTCTTCCTGTGTATATGATTGCAAGCTCCCTCTTCTGCTGGAATTCACCTTCACAAAATACATTTAAAATGTGATGAAAATGAAAATCTATGAAAAAAAATCTAAGCATGGGTGTAATATTTATGAAATAAAATTCTGCCATATTTCCAGAAAGTTTTATAATACTTCCTAAAGTGAAAGTACAAGAAATTCAATTTTATATACAAAAAATAATTTTCATTTCTGGTGTCCTTCACCAGATGTCACAGGGTAATTTCAGCTCTTAGGTGATTCACACACTGCCTGCATGCATGTCCATCCCATCCGCTCTGCCCTGGGTAGTTGGAAAACCCCACTAGGCTTCTACTGTTCAACTATATCAAATCAAAAGATAAACAGCAGGGCGATGCAAATGCAAGCATGTAGCCAGTGAATGAAAAGCATGGATAACAATGGTTTTGCAGCAGCATATCTAGTAAATGACAAACATATTAAACTTAAAGTGGTTGCAAAGTCAGAAGGTTTTTTATCTTATGCATTTTATTCATTAGAATAAAAAGCCTTCAGAGTGCAGCAGCCCCCTTAATACTTACCTGAGCCCCATCTCTGTCCAGCGATGCCCATGAGTGTCTCGGCCATCTGGGACTCTCCCTCCTGATTGGCTGAGACAAAGCAGCGGCGCCATTGGCTTCCGCTGCTGTCAAAGTCAGTTAGCTAATCAAGAGAGGGGGCGGGGCCGAACCATAGCTCCCTGCCTGAATGGACACACGGAGCTGCAGCTCAGCTTGGGTGCCCCCATAGCAAACTGCTTACTGTGGGGACACTCCACAGTAGGGAGGGGCCAGGAGCACAGAAGAGGCACCCGAGAAGAAGAGGGCAGTTAAGTATAACATGTTTATTATTTTTATAGAAAAAAATGAGATTTTAAAATCACTTTAACTCCACTAATTTCCTGGGGTCTCTCTAACTACTTCGCTCTGACATCTGTAAATCCATATAGACCAGTTTATTTTACACATTTCTGTTATGAACTTATTTATTCTACAATAACTTTGTCATTACTTCGATATTACCAAGATAACAAAGTGATAAATATATTTTTTAAGGACAAGTAAGGATTGCTTTTCATGATTTTTTTTTTGTAATAACAAAAAAATAAAACAACAACAAACAATGTTCTTCTTTGACCAGTGTTAGTTTAAACAAAATAAGGTCACTGTACATAAATAGTACACATTTTACTCTATAGCTTTTCTATATTTTATTCTATAGCTTGTACTGTTTAAAATGGCACAAACATTATGATTCTGGCACTAAGAACTGCAAAATTATTTACAAATGAAAGTTGTTTTTCAATGTTACGATTTTTTTGTGACATTACAATACAATTAAAGTGGTTGTGTTCAGTTATCTTTCAAAAAATGAAAAGTCAGCCGCTACAAAAACTGTAGCGGCTGACTTTTCATTAACAGACACTCACTTGTCCCAGGATCCAGCACTGTACCCAGTTTCACTATCCAAATTGTCCTGCAGCTTTCTGGGACCTGTGATGGGTTCCAGAAGGCTGCGGGGGAAGGAGAGAGGGCTGAACTAATAAAAAAAAACAGCAGGAAAATAAGGAGTTGATCAGCGCCGATTAGGTTAAACTAAGTGTAAGGGCACTTTCACACTGGGGCGGAGAGGGCGATAGTGGTAAAGCGCAGCTAATTAGTGGCGCATTTACCGCTATTATGGCGGTGCTATGTTGCCACTATGCAGTTGGGAGCGGGGAGCTTTTACCCCCCCCCCCCAAAGAAGGGGTTAAAAGCGTCGCCTCTCGGCGCTTCCGAGGCGGTGTACAGAATTGATTACAATGGAGGGGGCAGTGGAGGAGCGGTGTATAAACCGCTCAGCGCACTGCCCCAAAGATGAAGGACTTTTCTTCTCGTCCTGCAAGTGGCTTTCACACTGGGGAGAATGGGGGGTTCAGGCACTGTACAGGCACTATTTTTAGCACCGCAGCACCTAAAAAACGACCCAGTGTGAAAAGGGTCTTAATAAGGGGTTAAATAGAGACAAGCTTAAAAAATATATAGAAATTTTGATATGCATGTAAATTCCTTATCGGAAAACAATTACAGGACACAGGAGTTGATTCTAAGACCGTGTGTTATACGCCTCTACTTTCAGGTAATTGGACACTGGCAAAAGCTTTGCTGGGAACTGTCCCTCAGTGCACCCATATAACCCCTCTCTCACTTTATGAGGCTTCACTTTTTTAGCAAGCAGTAAGGAAATCACAGAAGAAAGGGGGGGTCTGTGTCCTATACTGTACTCCAACCAGGGGTGGACTGACCATTAGGGCACTCAAGCATTGCCCGGGGGCCCTTGGCCAGTAGGGGGCCCCATGAGAGTACCTGTGTCCCAAGGAATCTCTGATTATACCGGAGCTCAGTGCTGGAACTCTCCGGCAACTAGGCTGACAGAGGCTTGCTGGTGTCGGGCATTCAGAGGATATCTTCCCCGCACCTCTTGCGGAGGGCCCGAGTTCCATCCTGCAGCGATACCTCTCTGTGGCAGCCAACATCTTTCCCCCCTCAGCCTGCACAGCACACACACCTCGCTAAGGCTCCTCCTCCTGGGCTATGATGTACACAGACAGGGGGAGGATAAGCCGGGAGGAGAGAGCTCACTCACAATGCAAGAGCCGTGCTGAATATTTGAGGTCCGTGCAATGCTAGTTTGTGGATAGGGGAGAGGGATGGGGGCAGATAACAAGATTGCACACAATGTGAAGTGGGGGGTGTGTGGTGTATTTCAAATCTACCCCCCTCTTTCCCCAAAGGAAAGAGATGCCACCTGCCCCTCTCTGCTCTCATCCCGGGGGCCCCACTCTGCCCCCATCCCAGGGGCCCCCACTCTGCCCCATCCCAAGGGTTTCTCTCTGCCCCCATCCCAGAGGTCTCTCTCTGCCCCCATCCCAGGGGTCCCCACTCTGCCCCATCCCAGGGGTCCCTCATCTCAAGGGTCCCCCTCTCTGCCCCATCCCAGGGGTCCCTCTCTGCCCCATCCCAGGGTTCCCTCTCTGCCTTCATGCCAGGGGTCTCTCTTTGCTCTCATCCCAAGGGTCCCACTCTGTCCTCATCCCAGGGGTCCCTCTTTGCTCTCATTCCAGGGGCCCTCATCCAAGGGGTCCCCCTCTGCCCTCATCTCAAGTGTCCCCCTCTGTCCTCATGCCAGGGGTCCCCCTCTGTCCTCATGCCAGGGGTCCCTCTCTGTCCTCATGCCAGGGGTCCCTCTCTGTCCTCATTCCAGGGGTCCCTCTCTGTCCTCATGCCAGGGGTCTCCCTCTGTCCTCATGCCAGGGGTCTCCCTCTGTCCTCATGCCAGGGGGGTCCCTCTCTGTCCTCGTCCCAGGGGTCCCCCTCTGTCCTCGTCCCAGGGGTCCCACTCTGTCCTCGTCCCAGGGGTCCCACTCTGTCCTCGTCCCAGGGGTCCCACTCTGTCCTCGTCCCAGGGGTCCCACTCTGTCCTCGTCCCAGGGGTCCCACTCTGTCCTCGTCCCAGGGGTCCCTGCTCCTGTCTCACCCTGGG
>BLSH010247087.1:91418-103203 GCA_018402905.1 Glandirana rugosa
TGACGATAGTTCTTCGACCGACCATATCTCCTATAGAGCTTAGGATTAGAAAGGGGTCAGGTCCGCTGTGATACGCTCGTGGGAATCCCCCCGGATGGCGTATCGTGGGTAAGGCACGCCCCCCGGTCACCGATTTTGGGTGATCTCGGGTCACTGACCAAGCGGACGGGTCACCGGACCGGTCGTCGTACGGAGAGGCACCTCTCCATCCAGACGAGGCCCACCGATGGGCACCGTGGGTAGCCTCACCACTCACCTTGGGAGAAGGCGGAAATCCCCGTACCGGTCGGCCACGAACGAGCGGTGCTCCACACTCCAATGGCGGCGACCCGCCTTACACAGTGCTCCGGTCGGTCGGTGCAGATTCGAACGGTAAGTGCAAAGGTGCCTGCGGGGGATGGGGGGGGAAGGCCTCAAATGGACCCCCACCGGCTGGCCACCGCCAAAGCTGCCCAGGTGCCACTCTCCATGCCCCTAAAGGCGGAAGAGGGTTCCACTCACCACTCCGATGGGTGCCACGGGTAGCCACCCGGAGCAGACCTACCTCTCCACGGAGAGGCATGCTGCTGGCCAGGCCACTGGGCAGGCGAACCAGTCACTGGGCTCTAGTGGGTTTTAGCCACTGGCCCCCCGCACGGAATGGGTGCTATGCGGTAGGCCCCCCTAAGGGTGCTCGCATAGTGTCGCCTGGACTGGGGAAAGATTAGGATTCGAGATATCCTCTATACCAGCCAGCTTCTTGATAGCAGTCTTCATCAGACGAATCTTCAGGAGACCGCCGATCCCATAGGGAACCAGGTCTAGTCCTTGCACTAGGCAAATAAAAACTGATGTGCTGTACAGGGCAGGGGGATTATACGCTAAGGTAAGGACGGCCCCCTGGGAGGGGCCAGCCTATGCTTTTGTTTGTTTTGCCTAGGCTACTCCTAGTAGGATGAGCATAACCCCATGTGTCATAAGAAGGCTGCGTCTGTCAGTGAACGGAAGATTCATATTCTCTGAAAAATGGCAAAGAAAACGAATTCTGCCAGGATATGTAAACTTATGAGTACAACGGTACATAAATATAAATCTACTATATCATTTTTTTATAGATATCTAATTTTTTATATTTTTTTATATCAATAGTCTTTTAATACATACATGAATTTGATTTTTAGACATGACTTTATATACTTGTCATATGTTAATGAAATGAGCCATGATTGCTATTTTTTTTTAATAACCTTTATAGTACTGCTGTACTGCCAATGAGCCTTGGCTGATATCAGCACTAGCAAGTACAGGGTTAATGGAACTCATGCTGAGTGGCACCAGCTTTTTCATAGCTGATCTCATGCCCTGTGGTTCTTGCTCTTCAGTTTGCTCCATGGAGAGCACCTGCTTAAGCCTTCTGGAAACAAACACACTCAGCCAGGTTTGGCACTTACATCTTCTTTGGGAAGACACAGGAGTGCTGCATGGACTGATATAGTACCATCTTAATTGCACCCAGGAAAACAAATCAGGACTTCTGCTTGATCATTACTGACGAGCTTTTCACACGTTCCCCTTTTGCGAGTGCAATGAATTAGGTTTTTAATTTTGTGTTTGCTAATAAAAGGTTAACTGCACTAGAGTCTGTGTGTGTTTTGCTTTGTTCATTTTGTCTCCACCTACTTTCACTAACTGTGAATGTACTTAGCTTTAAATTATTGCACTTTAAGTTTTAATGCGTTCCTTTAAACACCAAAGTTAGAAGACTTGTGGGAGAGATGTTGGCTCAAGGAAAGTGCTTAAAAATCTTTGAATTCAGCATATGAACTTCAGCATAGAATGCATCCATCCTGGTGAAGGATATGGGTTATTCAAGGATAGAACTACATCCATCAGCTGCAATAGGGGCTGAGTTCAGGAAGGAATTCCATCCTAGTCTGAAAAGCGAATGTATATAAAATAGCTCCTCACTTGCTGTATTCATTGACTGTCCCTCTCGGTTAACCACTGCTGGCTCAAGGGTTGAGGAACACAAACTACGCTTACACATATTTTACTTACCTGAATTAGCTTAGGAAAAAGGGACAACAAAGGAGAAGCTCAATGAGGAGGACATATATAGTAGTAGTAGGAGTAGCTATAGCTGCACCAAAGAACATGAGACAATCAGAATGTCTAATTACATAACTATAGTAACAAGGGGTATAAAAAGGGTATAGGTTGTCCACTCCAGATCAACAATGCAAGTAAATGTAAATAAGGTGTATTATATAGGTCACCTGTCATGTTACTGTGGTAAATACTGTTTTTTTTGTGATCTGAAAAACACACCTAAATGATTATGAACAGCTATTGTGATTTAGGACACCATTGTTAACTCTGTGATTCAATGAGGGAAAGGGTGAACCCTGGAAGTTGCACATCTATGGTGTGCTGCTACGATGAATGGAGTGGCAACATCAGCCTCGACTCCGACCAGTCCATGCCCCCAATACGTTTCACTCCGCCCCCCTGAGCTTAGTCATGGGAATAGATGAGCAACTTCCAGGGGTCACCCTTTCCTTCCTTGAACCTTTGCAGGAGCCAGGATATGCTCCATGCCCTGTCAGCACTCTAGTAGCAGCTGCGGATGCACAGTCTACATACCTTCCTTCCTGAGCGGCACACACTTTTCCCAGGTCATAGTTAACTCTGTGATATTGGTTTAAATCACTTACTGAATAGTAGGCCTTTGCCACTGTGTTCTTTTAAACTGATGACTAATATAATACGTTCTACCAAGGATATCTTGTCTCTCTTCCCAGCCAGGAGGTAGTGGAGAATCCTGCTGTTGTGGTTGGCAAAGAACATCTGGTTGGTCCAAGATAATCCAGCCGGGCTAAAAGACAAACAGGCATTGTTACTCCTGGAAAAAGTGGTTCTTTGGTCTTATAATCAAAAGTGAGGGAAATGTTGCAATCTGAGCTGCATAAAACATCTATAAAGAGTTTCCGTAGGAAGAACTTTTTGAAAACATTGTAGGAATTAGCCTAGATTAAGCACAAACTAAACAGGTCAATTAGAAGCTATTTTGAAAGATGAATTTCAGGTACTGTATAATTTTACATAATTACATTGATCCAGTTTGGATAATAGCACCTATGTATACACCATACCTGGCTGATGTCCCTGGAAGCTGGAAAGACTGAAGTAGACACTGCTACTCCAGTGACCTCCATTCTGAATGAATGCTAAGTGTTCTCTAATTGAAGAAAAGGTGGAATGTGTGGCATCATCTCCCCACCTGTCCACCCCTTCCAATCAGAGAATGCTTTGCATTCATTCAGAAACTACAAAGCATTCTCTGAGCGGTGCACAAGCCGAGCAGCCAACCTCCTGTGTTTAGAATGCATCATGCCAGCCACTCAGCACAGGGCCCAGAAGTAAGTGATCACTCAAGTAGCAGCGTCTGTTCCAGTGATCTTCAGCTTTCAGGTGCATCAGCTAGGTATGGTATACCGGGAATTAATCTATCAGCCCGAACTCTGAACCAGCCAGCCTCTCAATTCTCTCTGAATTTCTACCAATACACGATTCCTGAATTTCTCTAATATAATTGCTGTGTGATTTATCTTGAATGATGGCAACAACATAAAAATGTCTAGAACAGTGTTTCTCAGCCTTTTTTTAGTCAAGGCACCCTTTAAAATTATGGACAATCTCGACACACCCTCCAAAATGATGGGCCGTCTCAAGGCACCCTCCAAAATGATGGGCAGTCTCGAGTCACCCTTTAAAATTATGGACAGTCTCCAGGCACCCCATCCAAAAATGTAAAAACTACTCTAATAGTTTTTTACATAACGCAGCAACATCCACACACCTAGAAGACCCAATGTTAGAGGTGCAAACTGGTACTGACTATTATGCCAATGTTTCTATTCTTCCGCAGTTTTTTGCCATCACTCAGCTAATGTGACCCCAAAGCTGATGGAGAGAGGCAGAGGAGGGTCAAACAAGGATGCTATGCAGGTGACAGGCACCCTCTTTATAGACTGATGTCATTGGTCGTTAGGTGGCCAGCAGCTAGAAGGTCATAATGTTGCACAATAAAACCTGTGGCTTTGTGCAACTAAAAGTCAAGCTTCATCCATCTGCTGCATTGTATACAATTTCTGGGCCATTTTTAGGCATTTTGGCAAGACACCCCTGGAGAGACCTCAAGGCAACCCTGATTGAAATAGGCTGGTATAGAAGTTACAGTAGATGTCAATGGTGGTTAGGTTGGAGTGGTTGACTTCAGGAATCAGTCTTGGGAGATTTACATTTGGACGGCTGAAAATCACTTCAAACTGTCTTCCTGTTTTAAAAGGCATATCTATTACACACAAAAGATGTGCCGTTAGGGCAGCAGATTGCATGTCTACTTGCCGTGTAAAAATAGATTGTTCCAAATATCAGACCTTTAGGTAGTGTCTGTGAATATGCTGAAGGAGAATTGCAGGCTATACACGTTGATTTTAACCACCTAAAGACCAAAGCACCCCCCAACTCCATGTCACAGGAACATTTTGCATTTCATTTTGGATATATGGGGTTTTCTAATAATTATAATTTTATCATGGTGTAATCTATCCTAACATACGGTGCATAGTATTTCAAAGCTGCACATGCACGTTGTACATACAAAACTTTACAATGGGCTTTAGGGGCTTGTTTGGATGATTATTTCCTGTATTTGACATGCATTTAAACCACACGTCAAACACAGGCCAGCAAAACACCACTGACTATTTACATGCACACAGTATGTAAAAAATGCTGTTTTTACAGGAGTTGGACTATTTTCAGCCTCTATACACCCCTCTATGTTAGCCTATGTGGCCATGTGCACATAGGCGTTTACAGGTATATTACAAGAGGAGTGTTTAGAGGCTAAAAAAAAAACCCGTCACTTGCACGTTCAGGAGAGGAGTGTTTGGGTAGAAAAAATGCGTAAAGCATATAAAAATGCCCAAACGCTAGGTGCTTTTATGCAAATGAATGCATTCACAGTGGTGTAGTGGATAGCACTTTTGCCTGGCAGCAAAAGGGTCGCTAGTTTGAATCCCAACCACGACACTACCTGCCTGGAGTTTGCATGTTCTCCCTGTGCCTGCATGGGTTTCCTCCGGGTTCTCCGGTTTCCTCCTACACTCCAAAGACATGCTGGTAGGTACATTAGATCCTGTTTAAATTGGTCCTAGTATATGTAAGAATGTGAGTTAGGGACCTTAGATTGTAAGCTCCTTGAGGGTAGGGACTGAGGTGAATGTTTAATGTATATGTAAAGCACTGCGTAAATTGACAGCGCTATACAAGTACCTGAAATAATAATAATAATTCCAATGGACAGAATAATATTCTGGCCAATAGAATGCATTGATGTGTGTGCAATACACAGCTTTTACCACATTTTTAAAGTAGTTTTTCCCTGTCAGGGTGGGTGTTCAGTGCAGTAAATGCTCAGTGTTCATGAGCCCTTATTAAGGAAAACACATCGCAGTTCTGAGACTGCGTTTACACTGCGCTTCAGGCAAAGCAGATCAAAAAGCAGCCTTTTCATGTTTAATTTTGCGTCTGTCAGTTGAACGCATGCATTTAGTTTGAATAGCAAACACAGCGTTTGAAAAGAAAACCCATCAACATGAGCCCTAAAGCGAATATTTAGCCACCCCAATAAAGTTATGTTTAATTTTTCAATGCCCAGTTATGTTTTAATAATTTAATAGTAAGAATTCTAAGGCATTTTTATACACAGGGTTGGCACTCCGTGAGAACACGCTCTGTGTTTTGTGGGCCTAGACTATGTTTTTTCTGTCAATTCTAAGGCTTTGTATTTGAAATCACTTGCATCTTTCTCTATTGATAGCACATGCAAGGTAGCTGGGGAACGTCTGTAACCACTGTGTGGAGAAGCCCGTGTGTGTCAGAACAAGGCAGCTACCATCACGCCTTCAGATGTAATTTGGATATTATTTTATATTCACCTTTCTCTCCTCAGGGGGCTGAATCAAGCTATGCAGAAGCATTGTAATTACACTGTATTACACAGAGCGCTCCAATTGTGCTATCAGAAGCCCAGACGCTGAACAATTAATCTCTTGGACTGTGTGCTAGACCCCATCTGTCACTGACAGGCACTAGTTCTCAGATGTACACTAGCTGGGACATGTAGCTAGCAGCTACAGCTATTTTAAAAAAGTGCACTGACTGAAGACAGTAAAGTTAAATCTAGACAAACATGTAAATAATCAGATGAAATATGTATAAGGGAATGGTTTTACCTGTCAGAGGATTTGCATTTCTTGCCCATTCAGTCAAATTTACACAGGTGTGCCAGAGAGCACAGTCAGGAAGATGGGAACACTATCTTTATTAGCCCCAGTTCACACCAGTGTGACTTGTCATGCGTTTTGACAGGTCCAAATTGCACGACAAGCCGCACCCTATTGTCGGCAATGGAACTGTTCAAATTGGTGCGACAACGACTTTGGGGTGCCACACCGATTTGAGAAAGAAGTTCCTGCACTATTTTTGCCAATTTCAGGTGCAACTTGCATAGACATCTGTGCATAAAGTCACACTGACATGCGGCTTTTAAACTGTGCAATTTAAAGTGAAGTCGCACTCCAGATGAAGCCACGTGGGGTGGTGAAACATGTAGAGGCACAGCCTGGCGGGGGTACATGCTATTGACACGGGAGACCTGTGTGTGCTATACCAGTATTTTTAGTGGATTTTAATGCTGATTCTTACTTAAATAAATGTGAGTGCATTTTAAGGAGGGGTCTGTCTTTTGTTAGCCATTACCCTGGCCGGACATATTACACTAGTGGAGGTGTCTGTTTTTCTATTTGCATGGTAACGTATTGTCGTGGAACATTGGGAACCTCAACTACAAGCCTAAAGGGGAAGCTACCCGGATATATATTGCCTTCTGATATGTGCGACTAGGACCGCTGGGGTCTTAGTCTGAGGTGAGCCTCCAATTTATCTGGTTGTGGACACGGTTTCTTATTTTCTGCTAATGAAATTGACACTGCATGAATTTCTATTTATCATCACTTATGTCAAGCTAGACCCGGTGGGGTCTTTCCCGGAGGTGAGAGTTCACCCCACCTGGTGAAGGGAGCACGTTTGCAGTCCAGCCTGCACACGCACCTAACCTGTTTATAGTTATTGATTGCACAGTGGCACTAGCACTTTATTTTTAGCGCTGTTTGCACATTCATCGTTATATCTAAGAAATTACCTTGTATGCACTTTATGATAAGCACCTTGGTGGTTATGTATGCATTTTTACCTGAAGTAATATTGCTATCTATAAGCATCAGTCAAGACTACCTATTAGGATTGTTATAATTCTATAACTTTGAACACTAGTATTCATTCATCGATTGTTTTTTCACGTGACTTTGTGATTATTTCTTTTTATTCATTATTTCAGCCCTATATTGCATTTCTTTAGCAGCGCTTCCACACTTTTATTTCATGATATTAACCACTTCCATACCACAGGCCATCATATGACGTCCTCGGCTTTCAGTGTTTCAGCTGCAGGCATCATTCAAATATTGGCTTTTTCAGCCGGCAATTCCCTTCACCATAAGAACAATTATATCGGCCGTTCAGGGGCTTGATTATTCTTACCTGCGGCAGGAGGGGACATCCCCCCCCAACCCCCGCTGCTTCTCTGGGCTCGTCTGTGCAATCAGCGCTGGATGAAAGTCACAGAGAAAACCCCGGTCCCCGGAAATCTCTATGACTCTGGGAGGCCCGTGCGCGACGTTATGATGTCACGTCTGGGCCGGCAGAAGTAAACAAAGCAGGGGACATGGATGGAAAGCATCAGATCGTTCATTTGTTTTGTTTTATCTCATGCTTTTCAGCCTGGAGGAGAGATGTGGGGTCTTATAGACCCCACATCTCTCCATAAAGAGGACCTGTCACGCGCTATTCCTATTACAAGGGATGTTTACATTCCTTGTAATAGGAATAAAAGTGATCAAAAAAATTTTTTAAAGGGAAAGTGTAAAAATAAAAAAAATAAACAAACAATTGCTGCGCAAATACCGTGTGACATAAAAAGTTGCAATGACCGCCATTTTATTCCCTAGGGTCTCTGCTAAATATATATATGGGCGTGTCAAGATGTGCATGGAGGGAGAAGCTCCCGGTATCCTGGTCGCAATCCGCAGCCATCCTGCCATCCACGTGGTAGATGAGCTTCAGAGACCCCTCAATCAGACCCTCCTCACCCCTTGCTTGGTCCTGGGCAGAAACTTGCCTCGCCCTGCTGCCCACCTGCAGCGCGATCAAGGCCGCCATAGTGCCCACCCCACCCCAGCCGCTGCCCTCTTGTAGGCCTCAGCCCGGCCGGCACACATGGATTCAGCCCTGTCCTCAGCCTCTGAGCGAGGAGGTGATAGCTCTCCCTCTCCCCCTTGAACCAGGTGCCTCCCTGCTGCAGCGTGGCAAGAACAGCAGCAGCGCCGGCCGGTCAATCTAGCCGCGACCTAGTGAAATCTGCTGGCGGCCGCCATTTTGTTACACCCAGCCCTGCCATTAGGACTGTGCTACATCCACCCTGGGCCCCGATTACGTCAGATATGGCGGGACAGAAGGAAATAAGAGCGGCGTCCTGCCACCATTCAAAGTCTGGCCGAGATACAGGAGAGAGGGACGGTTCGGGTCCCTGCTCTCCCTCATTCAGAGATGCACAAACAGCGAGTCTAAATTATAGGTTGGTAGTCTCCTTTATACTTTATTGTTTGAATTTGATTCAATGGGGCTTACCTTGGTCTTGCATCTCTCCTGGGTCCCATTATGGTCCATAAGGGAGACGAGAGCTGATGCCCGCTGGTGTTCAAATTCCCTATCTCAGATAATAATGCTTATTTGTATTGTTTTCATATTCTAAAAGGTCCTGATTGCTGAAAAAGCAGTTTCTCACTATCTGGCCATTATTGCGCTGATTATAACCTATTCCGCAACCTTTTTGCTGGATTAACTATTGGGTGGACTATCCATTTTTTTGCTCCCTCATTTGGCTAAACCATCCTGATTTTTTATCTCCATCTGATGATAAAGTCCATCATCTCGATCCAACTTTTCAATCCTATACCTATCAGGTAATACATATTTTGCTATAAGCATGGGTTCTATTGCCATTCAACATTGTCAACGATTATGGCTAATTTAACTTTTTTAATAAGACAAATACTAGTTATTGATTTGTATTATTATTATTATTATACAGGATTTATATAGCGCCAAGAGTTTGCGCAGCGCTTTACAATAAAGAAGGGACACAGTACAATTACAATACAGTTCAATACAGAAGGAATAGGAGGGCCCTGCTCGTGGAGCTTACAATCTAAAGGGAGGGGGGAGGTGGTACAAAAAGTAATGGCTACAGGGGATGATCTGATAGAGGTGACTCAAGTACAGTTCTTAGGTGGAGGTGGGGTAGGCTACCTTGAATAAGTGAGTTTTCAAGGATCGCCTAAAGGCGGACAGGGTGGGGGCTGACTGGATATTCTGGGGCAGGGAGTTCCAGAGAATGGGAGAGGCTCTGGAGAAGTCCTGTAAGCAAGCATGGGAGGAGGTAACAAGGGAGCTAGAGAGCAGGAGGCCCTGGAAGGAGCGAAGAGGACGATTGGGACGATATCTACAGATGAGATTGGTGATGCAGCTGGGGGCAGTGTTGTGGATGCCCTTCTATGTTGTGGTTAGTATTGTGAATTTTACACGGTGCGGTAGGGGAAGCCAGTGAAGCGATTGGCAGAGCGAGGCAGCAGTCGCGGATCGGTTAGTAAGGTGTACAAGTCTGGCAGCAGCATTCATGATAGACTAAAGGGGAGATAGCCTGTGTAACGGTAGGCCAGTGAGGAGGGAGTTGCAGTAATCAACGCGGGAAATAACCAAGGAGTGAATAAGTTGTTTTGTGGTGTCATTAGTCAGGAAGGGGCGAATTCTGGAGATGTTGCGGAGGTTAAGGCGGCCAGATTTAGCCAGTGATTGAATGTGGGAGCTGAAAGAGAGGTCATAGTCTAGGATTACACCCAGCACCCTGGCATGTGTGGAAGGACCAATGGTTGTGCCATTGATCTTAATAGTAAAGTCATGAGGAGGGGACCAGGAGGAGGAAATATTACAAGCTCAGTTTTAGAAAGATTAAGTTTGAGGAAGTGGCGTGACATCCATACCGATATGCCATTTGGTAAGTTTGTGATGCGTGAGGAGATTGAGGTGCAGAGTTGAGGAGTCGAGAGATAGATCTGGGTGTCGTCAGCATAGAGGTGGCAATTGAAGCCATGGGAAGTTATCAACTGGCCCAGGGAAGAGGTATAGAGGGAGAATAAGAGGGGCCCAAGGACAGAGCCTTGGGGTACCCCAACAGAAAGAGATAGAGGAGCGGAGGAGATGTTGTTGTATGTGACACTAAAGGTGTGCTGAGATAGGTAGGAGGAGAACCAGGAAAGAGCAGAGTCACGGAGGCCAAGGGAGTGGAGTTTATTGAGGAGAAGTGGGTGGTCAACTGTGTCAAAGGCAGCAGAGAGGTCTAAGAGTATGAGTATGGAGTACTGGCCATTGGTTTTAGCAGTTAGCAGGTTGTTGGTGAGTTTTAGTAGGGCAGTTTCAGTTGAACGTTGTGGGCGGAAGCCAGATTGTAGGGGTTCGAGAAGGTTGTTGTCAGTGAGATAGTAACTCATATGGTTGTGGACAAGGCGTTCAAGAAGCTTGGAGGCAAACGGGAGCAGGGAAATGGGTCTTAAGTTATTCAAACAGGTGAGGTCCAGTGAGGATCATTTAAGTATGGGGTAACCAGCGCATGTTTGAGTGGAGAGGGAAAGGTGCCGGAAGAGAGAGAGAGGTTGGAGACGTGGGTTTGAGAGTTTAGGACAGAGCAGGAGGGTGGTCGAAGAAGTTGCGAGGGGACAGGGTCCAGGGGACAGGTGGTGGGGTGGGCTGTGGAAAGGAGTTTGGAAACTTCCTCAGAGCTAACAGGATTGAAGGAGGAAAGTGTTGAGTGGGGGTGTTGGACTTGGTGTGTTGGTTGGTGTAGGAAGCTGGGCGCAGGATATGTCATCACGAATTGTATCAATTTTGTTTTTGAAGTGATTGGCAATCACCTGGGAAGTGAGCAAGTTGGTGGGTGGAGGCAGTGGGGGGTGGAGTAAGGAATCAAGGGTAGAGAAGAGTTGACAAGGAGTGGATGAGAGGGATTTGATGAGAGTGGTGTAGTAGATTGTTTAGCGGAGTGGACGCAGGAGTTGTATTTGAGGAGGGCAGATTTGTAGAGGGTGAAGTCTTGTAGAGTTATAGTTTTATGCCACACTCGCACAAGAGCACGGCTGCGTTTGAGACTTCTGGTGTCATCTGTTTGCCAGGGTTGTAGCAGACGAGGCCTGGTTCTGCGTGTAGAGATGGGGGCAAGTGTGTCCAGGGAGGATGACAATATGTTGTTGTAAACAGAAGTGGCCAGGTCTGGGCAGGACACAGGTGTGATTTCATTATAAAGGCAATCGTAGCAGAATGAAAAAGGGAAGGGTTGAGTTGGCAAAGGTTCCTGCGGGTAACTGTTTGCAGGTTGGTGGCATGGGAGGTAGGAGACAGGGAGAGTGTGAAACTGATGAGGTTGTGATCGGAGAGAGAAAAGTGGGTGTTAGAGAAGTTGCAGGGAGTGCAGAGGTGGGAGAATACAAGGTGAACTGGAACATAAGAGGGTGGAGACGTGAGGGACGTTGAAGAGATTGTGGGTGAAAAGAGAGAGGCTAGTGTTGGG
>BLSH010247087.1:120619-145762 GCA_018402905.1 Glandirana rugosa
CCTCCCGTCCAGGCCTACCCACTATCTCACATCCTCCCTCATCTCAACACTTTGGTGTACCCAACCCCCCCAGTCAGACTTCATCGTCTAGTAGTTTCCGTCACCCCACTCGTTCTTGTAGACCATTCCTACCCTCCCGAGCATATATACTAAAATGAACAACGTAAACCTCGGTGGCGTAGTCACATACCCCCCCTTCGAGGTCACCCTAGAAGACATTAGTCCCACATCTGACCCACCTCATAGACCCGGACCTCACCTGAAAACATTGACAATCTGGCATTGTCTAAATTCTTCAGGGCCCATTACTCACCCTAAGGGCCCCATGACACCCCTGTTCGGGAACCTGATTTTACTCCGGTTCTACATGGACAAAAGTTTGGTCCCTGGACTAAAAAGGACCACTGATGTCTAGCCCAGATACTCCACCCAGTCTACACCCTGATTACAGAAGATCCCACTGGAGCTTCCCCCCCATACACTGATGCGGTGGCTCCAAATGCAACAAGTAAAATCATATATACGAGCCCTCCCATCCTTACCAGATGTTCTTGCTCACCCCACTGCCTTTGATGATCTGCTACTTCAGACTGACCCCCCCAACCCATGTGGTTTCACAACTCTACTCCCTCCTACACTCTATCACCCATCCGGACCTGCCCTCCTACACACGGACCTGGGAATCAGACCTTGGCCACCCCATTTCCCCTATCGACTGGCAAAAATGTTTCATTTTGACCTATAAAATGTCCCTAGCTTTTTAGAACTAGGAAAAGGGGTTCAAGTTGCTGACTCGATGGTACCGATGCCCCTCAACTCTGCATATCATTGACTCTAAACTCCCCAATACCTGCTGGTAATGCTCCTCATCTAAGGGGACCATCCTACATATTTCGTGGGAGTGCCCCCGGTACGCAAATTCTGGCAGGCGATTTTCGATTTGTACTGCAGACTCATGGCGACCTTGATCACCCCTTCTCCCAAACTAGCATTGCTATCTATACTTCCTGGCCCGATAAAATCGGCCAAAAAAGATGTGCTGTGCCACTTTTTGGCAGCAGCTAGAATGGTGATACCCAGGCATTGGAGATCGACGAGCATGCCTTCCATGGGCTTGGCGATTGAAGTGGTCAAGATCAATTGACTGGAACGGCTGTTGGCACATGAATTAGATAGAGAAGAGCAATTCTCCAACATCTGGACCTCTTGGTCTATGTCCCGCTATTCTACGGGATTTATCTCATGGGCAGAGGGTGACTCCACTACTGCACCGATGTAACCTAGGTGGACTGCTTCTCTTTCTTGCCATACTTTTTCCTATCCCTTACTCTATACTACATACTCTTCCTCATTAGATATATTTTCCTTTTCTCCCTTTCTTCTCATTCTACCCCTATTATCTCAGCTAAGCAAAATTATTTTGAAACAGACAATTCCTGGACTCTGGTTTCACTCTAGAGAGGGCAGGAAGGACTATTTCTTCTCACACTTTTTGCTCATGTGACCATTATGCTTCCATCAACTTTGTAAGAGGCCTTTTTGGGATACCAAAGTTAAGGAAATCCCCTCTGCTTTGTGGGTCTAAAGCCTGCCACACATGGATCGAAATTCAGCTGGTTCGACAGGGACCGGTTGAGATTTGATTCATCTAATGGCAGGCTGATTGGACTCAAGTCGATTCATTGATCGACTTGAGTACAATCAGCCTCTCAGATTTTTTTACAGGCAATTACTGCCAGCGGTTATAAATGCTAGCAGTAACCGTGTTCTGCCACCTGGGAAGGCTCTCTGCTCCCCCCGCCCCACACCCTTGCCTGCAGAACACAATAGTGATGCGGGAGGAATTCCCCCATCAACAATGGCTAATGAGGAATCAAGTGATTTTCTTTCCTTCCACCTGTGGTGGAAGGAAAGACAATCCAATCATCTATGGGCTGCTTTACAGATGAACTTCGCTCATCAATACTGATGCAATTCTCATAGCTAGCATTTTGGCCTGAAGACTAAATTCAGTAATCCATATCCTCTCATCAATGTGCACCAAACTGATTTAATAGCTGGTCATACAAGAAATATTAGACTCTCAACCAATCTCAATTGTTTCCCCTAGGCCCAGAGCTATCACAGCTCTAGACATGCAGAAGATGTTTATTTGGTTGGATTGCAATACAGGACTCAGTCCCTTTCTGAAATTTAGCTTCATGTACATGATAAACTAATATTGATAGTAAAGGAGTGTGCAGTAAAATTTGTATCCGAATTTCAGGCTATCCCAGATCCATAGGTTATGTTTGGTACCAGGGCATGTTATCACCTCCCGAATCCTTTCAGGAAAGCCAAAGGAGGTTGTCTGTTGAAACTGTGACGCAAAGGTATGTTTCCAAGGAGACACATAAGGGGGTCCCCTAGGTGGACTGCCCCTGTATCACTTGGGTAATATGGGCTGCATGGAAGTACCTATGGAGAACAGGGAGGCCTAGGCCTCCTAGGAGTTTAGGTCTATATAAAATTATTTTGGTTCTCGCGGAAAGGTACCCCTTCAAGACAAATTGTAAGATCTGCCTCTGTATTACTCAAAGTTGCTAGCAATGGAACAGGGATGGGCAAGACTCGGGCATTGTAAAGAAATTTAGTTAACTCAATCATCTTCACTGCCTTGATCTTACCCAACAAGGATATGTGGTAGGCTTCCCAGAATACCAGTAAAGAAATTTAGATCTGTGGACAGTTTGGGATAGTTGGCTTGATAGAGGGTGTCGTATGACGAAGTGAGATTAATGCCTACGCAAGGCAGAAAGGGAGAGGTCCAAGAGAAGGCAAAGGATTGCTGGGTGTATGCACAGTATCAGCAGGCAAGGAGACATTTATGGCCTTGGAATTGCTCTTGTTAACACACAGACCAGAGATTTGATCATTCATCGTCAACAATGGTTTATGATTTTTGAAAGTGATTGGCCAGACAGACTGGCACATAGTGGGAATGTTTGGCATTGCAAAAAATATACAATACACTCAAATATTAAAATCAAGTAATTATATCTCATTGCCTTCTATGACGATATTTTGGACCCATTTTTTCCAGGACTATGTCAGTGAGTCCTTTCTTATTCCCTTTTTTTTCCTTTCAGTGAGTCCCTCTCCCCTTTTGGGATGCATTAAATATTGGATGCTCGGTTATTTGTTCCTTCTGGCAATGTCTGGGCCTCAATACGGCTCTGTATGGGTGAGGTTTATACTTTGGTCTGCTCTATTACCTAGCTACAGTGTCCCACGACCCAAATATTATGTTATGTATATGGATATTGCATATTTGAGACATTGATTTGTTATTCTCTATTACACGGCAGTGAGACATCACCTTTTCCCTGAGGAATCTGGATAGACGGCGAAACATATTGGGACATTCTCAATCCACACCAGCGGAACCGGAATAGCATCTAATAATTGTATATGCATCCTATGTCTATAATGAACATGTCTGTTGATGTTAAAATTACATCTATTTAAATATTTTCTATTAAATGTGATTGATTTTAATATTTGAGTGTATTATATATTTTTTGCACCGCCAAACATTCCCACTATGTGCCAGTCTGTCTGACCAATCACTCTCAAAAATGTATTCTAGGGAATGAGGTGCATGTGATTTATAATTGCCATCCAAGGGTCATCTCTATCCAATGATTTATGATATTGAAGAGAGATCAACAGCTGGGCTAAGGTAAAAAGGGCATCATCAGCAAATAAGCAAATTTTTTGGTGGTATCTTGCCATTTTAAACCATTGCAGGTCCCTGTGTTGGCGCATAGTCTAGGCCATGAGTTCTATTGCATAAGCAAACAGGCTTGAAGGCAGGGGGCACCCCTGTCCCATTCCTTTGTTAACTGGGAAGTCATCTGATCAAAAACCAGAATATCTAATGTGGGTCTCTGGAGAGCTAAATAGGACCCCGATCCAGGTAGGAAACTGAGGGCCACACCTCCAGTGTCATAGCACAAACTGCAGGTAATCCCAGCAGAGGGAATCAAATGACTTTTGGTGTCCACAGAGGGGAGCATTAAGGGCTCTTCCTTTGACACTATATATGGAGAATAAAGGAGATCTGTTGTGCTCTGTCTGTTTGCCTGGAATGAACCGTACCTCTTCTTTAGAAATGTGATGTGTGAGCACAAAATCTACCCTGGCTGCTAGTACCTTGGACAGTAGTTTGAGGTCTATGTTTATGAATGAAAATAAGATGATAGTCTAGGAGGTATGGTCTGTACAGTCTAGGAGGTACGGTCTGTACATGGTTTAGGAAACAGACAGTTGATAATATGGAATCAGGGCTAAAAGAAGATCCCTTCCACAGTTCTATAATTAGCCTAGTCAGATATAACGAGAGAAGGTTGGTGAATTTTTGGTACTACAAGTTATGTACTTAAACTACCTTCCTAGTTTAAGTCTTTAAGGCTATCAACTTATATTTCCAACAACCTGAACCTGCTCATTGTATTATTTACTTTAAGACTACAATCAAGATTTAACCCTATTGCTGCCAGTGACCAAGCTTTTACACACACACGCACACTCCCAGCCGGTACTGTGTTTACATTTGTGCCTACTGTTGGCTTCACATGGTGGAAGTGATCTGAGCTGCTGTAAAGCTGAGGATTTTGTAGCTGGTGATGGAAAAGATTTTTCCCTGACTGCTGTAATATCTTCCTGAGCTAGTGTCACACGTCATATCAGCAGTATTTTTAGTCTGTTTTTCAGTGTAAAAGAATTGGATTTTTCTTTAAAGCGGAGTTCCACCCAAAAGTGGAACTTGCGCTTTAAGTCCTCCTCCCCAGCTCCAGATGTTGAAACAGAGCTTTTGGGGAGGAGGGGGGTGGGGATACCCTATTTTTTGGGGTACTTCCGTCCCGGTCGCCTTAGGCGATCGGAAGTGGAAGGACTCCTTCCCCCTCCCTCCCGAAGTCTTCTGGGACACAGGACAGGTCCTAGAAGACTTCGGGACCAATCACAATGCGCAGCGCCGCTCGCGAATGCGCAGTGTGCGCCCGGCCGTGAAGCCGCGGCCGGGTGCCCACAGTAGCAATGCCGGCGCCGCGGAGGGGAGGGGGAGAGGAGCGAGGCTCCGTGCGTGCGGCTCCATCGCTGGACCGGGAGACAGGTAAGTGTCGGTTTATTAAAAGTCAGCAGCTACACTTTTTGTAGCTGCTGACTTTTAATAAACCTAAGGAAAGGGTGGAACTCCGCTTTAAAGACAACTTACATAATTGTGATTTTTTTTTTCCAAAAAAAATAATTTTGCACATTAAAGATTAGCTCTTCTGCTCTTAATTAAAACACATTCATGCTATAACACCAAATTGGGGTTTGGCAGTTTTGTATGTAGTGTAATGCCAACTCATTTTTCTTTTGTTATTATGGTTTCTATAATAAAATAAAAGAATGAAAACTGAGAAAAATTAAGAAAACTACTGCATTAGATCACAAAAGTGGAAACCATCAATGACATCTTGGGTTCTTAAATAGTTAGACATATTTAATTTACTGGGAAGCATTATTTAAAAGGTGGCTGTGGAACACAGCAAGCTGACCAAAAGTGTTATGTGAAATTGCATACTATTCTCTGAAGCATAAGCAATATTTTTTTTTTCCACTTCAATAACTGAGCCTGTTTTTGGGGTTTGGTGTTTACAAGTTAAGAACCCCCAAACATTATATATATATTTTTTTCTAACACCCTAAAGAATAAAATGGCGGTCATTGCAAAACTTTATGTCCCACCGTATTTGCGCAGCGGTCTTCGAAGTGGGATTTTTTGGAAAAATTCAGTTTTTTGAGTTAAAAAATAAGAAAACAGTAACGTTAGGCCAATTTTTTTCCATATTGTGAAAGATAATGTTACGCCGAGTAAAATGATAACCAACATGTCATGCTTCAAAATTGCGTCTGCTCGCGGAATGGGGACAAAATTTGCAACTAAAAAATCTCCATTGGCGATGTTTAAAAAATTCTACAGGTTAGCAGTTTTGAGTTACAGAGGAGGTCTAGTGCTAGATTTATTGCTCTCGCTCTAATGATCGTGGCGATACCTCACATGTGTGGTTTGAAGACCATTTTCATATGCGGGCGGGACTTGCGTATGTGCTTGCTTCTGCGCGCGAGCTCGCGGGGACGGGGCGCTTTTTTTTTTTCAATTATTTATTTTACTTTACTTTACTATATTATTTATTTTATTTTTACATAGAGTATTCAGGATAGCTAGTAGGAGGGGGTAGGGAACATTTTTAAGAACAGTTATGGTTACGCATGAATTCCATTTATAGAAATAAAAGTACGACCCTTGACTGTGCCTTCCTCTACTTCTCTTTTCTCCCGAATGATGGTGCCATTTTTGTTCAGGCATCAACCTGGGTGAGCATAAACTTTCTGGATTAAGATGCGAAGTAAGATATGATAGCCATGTGAATCCAGGTGTCTGTACAGTTCTTGACTGTGTTCACAATTGTACACAGATCAGACCACCTTGTGACTTCTACTAACTTACAATGTTTAATCACAAACACTAAATAACCTTAAGCCCCCCCTTCCCAAGAGTCCTCACAAGAGTCATCTGGGAGTCCCTAGTCATATCAACATGAAACATCAAAATCTACAGTACTAGTTTATGGACTCAACCAGATCTGGAAAGGGTCTCCAATCTATATGTATGGAAACATTTCTTACAGCCAAGGCATATATCAATCCTCTTTAAATGCGTCATAATCCCTAATCCAATATATTGTTCTGGCGGTGTAATGACAGCTCCGTGTAAATGAAGTAATACCCTCTCAAAAAAATCAAAACAAAAAAGAAAAGAAAAAAATGCCCATGGAAACTTTGTAAAACATATCATGCATAGAATTATATCAACATTAAGGATGCAATATCTATAAGCGTTGGTGTCCGTTAAGTCATAGATGGCTCCATGCATGTACCACATAAGCTAAAGAATAAAGTCACTGTTGTAGAGTTAGATGTACAGTGTGGTCTAGAGGAGGGCCCAATATCTTAGGGCCATACGGATCTTATTCTGCCTCCCTCACACACCGTACTCCGATGATATGTACTCATATACATTTGAACAAGTTGTAACTCCTTAGCAATAAAGATGCATTGATTTGTAGCAAGTGATTGAAAGCATGGCCCAGAGGAGGACTTCAATGTAATAAAACCTCCCTCACACACTGTACTCAGACAATGTATACTTATGTGTGTTCCAGCAAACTATAGTTCAAACTTCTTAGTATTGGAAACGCAGGTAACATAAGTTGCAGGCAAAGAGCTTATTGCAACACTATAGGAGTGGTCTATGTTATTCTCTGCACTTGCGGGTCATTCTACATTGGCAAGAAGACACGGAAGATATGAAAAAGGCTTCAGGACCATCTGCATGAGATTTCCACATACCATGTAAAATTTCCTCTAACTAGTCACGTGTGTTTTTGAGCACAACAGTGATCCTAAATTAAGTGCTGGGTCCTGGAAGTCGTCCACCATAACAGTGGGGGGGGGCGACAACTTCGACAAGTTGGTACTTCAGCACAAGACCAGGTGGATCACCAGACCACCTGGATTGAATGATAGCCTTAGTTTTGTCCCATTTCTGAGGAAGTAATTGGGACTTGCTCTGTGAGTATGCCATGGGTCCGTATTTAGTAATACCTCCTTCTTTCTTGTATATATGTATATAATACCTTTTTTTTTGGATTGGGTCTATGATAGAGAAAATTAGGCCTTTACTTATTTTCAAGGATGCACTTGTAAATACCGTGTATACCTTAGGGCCATAGGCATTGTTCAATCTTTTCTTTTCTGGTACAGATATGGATGGGTTTATTGTCCTTTGGCATGTGTCCACTAGGTGTATTTACCTAGTGGACAGTCTGGAGTGGGGCGATCAATGTGTAATAGTCACGAATAAGCAAAATTAGATACAGTATGATTGAGCTCTAGGCACCATTATATTTTGTTATATTTTGGTGGTTGTGCCCTATTCTGCCCACTAGATGGTGGAGACTGCAGCTATTTATTTATATATTTTTGTACCTTTATATTAATGTACCGATTGGTGCGCAGATGCGTGTGACATCATTGCGCATGATGTGTGTCAGGTCATGACGCAACTCGCAGAAAAGACTGGGCAGCCATTTTAGGAACCATGGGATACATGCCAAACATTGTAGCCCTACCTCTGAGGCAGCTGGGAGTATCCCATGGACCCAAAGAATCCTATGGGAATAAGTGACTGCTATCACCTTCTGTTTGATATATGACTTCCATGGGATTATCTCCCTGCTGAATTTGACAATTACTCCAGTAATGAGACATTTGTATTGCACATAGGAGATGTTTTTCCAGCCAGTTATGGGAGAACCTACAGAATCCCATAGACCCAAAGAATCCTATGGGAATCAGTGACTGATTCCACCTTCTAATGTTTGATGTATGACCTCCATGGGATTATCTGCCTGCTGAATTTGATGATTACTCCAGTACTGAGACATTTGTATTGCACAAAGGAGATGTTTTTCCTGCCAGTTATGGACATATAGTTGCTAGTTATGAGCGTATAAAGGGAGGTAGAAAAGATTTGCTACACTGGAACCCTCCTCTGGACCACGCTTTTCACTTACCTACTATATATAAGCAACATACAGTATGTGACTTGCATTTCCAATGCTAAGAAGTTTGAACTACAGTTTGCTGGAACACACATACATTGTCTAAGTACAGTGTGCGAGGAGGTTTTATTACATTGAAATCCTCCTCTGGGCTTTGCTCTCATTCCCTTGCTACAAATCAATATAGGTGACCTACATCTTTATTGCTAAGGAGTTAAAACGTGCTCAAATGTATATGAGTACATAACATCGAAGTACGGTGTCCGGCGGGAGGCAGAATAACATCCATGTGGCCCTAGGATATTGGACCTGCCACTAGACTACACCGTATGTCTTACTCTACAACAGTACCTTTATTCTTTAACTTACGTGGTTATCGCATGTCCCATGTTGCATGGAGCAATATATGACTTAATGGACATCAACCCTTACAGATATTGAGTTCTTAATGTTGAAGTAATTCTATGTATGATATGATTTACAAAGTTTACACAAACATTTTTTTCTTTTATTTTTTTGTCTTGATTTTTTGAGAGGGTATTACATCAGTTACATTGGGTTGCTTTTGCACCACCATCTAGATCATCTGATGTGGAGATGATCTAGATCTAGCAATATATGACTTAATGGACATCAACCCTTACAGATATTGAGTTCTTAATGTTGAAGTAATTCTATGTATGATATGATTTACAAAGTTTACACAAACATTTTTTTCTTTTATTTTTTTGTCTTGATTTTTTGAGAGGGTATTACATCAGTTACATTGGGTTGCTTTTGCACCACCATCTAGATCATCTGATGTGGAGATGATTTTAATATTTGTATTTTAATTTTTGTGTACAATTAAGTGGATTGATAACTACCTTGGCTATAATTTTTTTTTGAATACATACAGCATCTCACAAAAGTGAGTACACCCCTCACATTTTTGTAAATAATTTATTATATCTTTTCATGTGACAACACTGAAGAAATGACACTTTGCTACAATGTGTCAAAGTAGTGATTGTACAGCTTGTATCACAGTGTAAAGTTCCTGTCCCCTCAAAATAACTCAACACATAGCCATTAATGTCTAAACCGCTGGCAACAAAAGTGAGTACACCCCTAAGTGTAAATGTCCAAATTGGGCCCATAGTGTCACTATTTTGTGCGGCCATCATTATTTTCCAGCACTGCCTTAAACTGTTTGAAGGCTTTCTTGTGCATCATCTTTAGAAGAGGCTTCCTTTTGGGACAAGGGCCATGCAGACCAATTTGATGCAGTGAATGGTCTAAGCACTGACAGGCTGACCCCCCACCCCTTCAACCTCTGCAGCAAAGCTGGCAGCGCTCATACGTCTATTTCCAAAAGACAACCTCTGGATATGACGCTGAGCATGTGCACTCAACACCTTTGGTCGACCATAGCGAGGCCTGTTCTGAGTGGAACCTGTCTTGTTAAACTGCTGTATGGTCGCCGTGCTGCAGCTCAGTTTCAGGGTCTTAACAATCTTCTTATAGCCTAGGCCATCTTTATGTAGAGCAACAATTCTTTTTTTCAGATCCTCAGAGAGATTTTTGCCATGAAGTGCCATGTTGAGCTTCCAGTGACCAGTATGAGAGAGTGAGAGCGATAACACCAAATTTAACACACCTGCTCTCCATTCACACCTGAGGCCTTGTAACAATGAGTCACATGACACCGGGGAGGGAAAGTGGCTAATTGGGCCCAATTTGGACATTTTCACTTATGGGCATACTCACTTTTGTTGCCAGCGGTTTAGACATTAATGGCTGTGTTGAGTTATTCTGAGGGGACAGAAAATTTACACTGTTATACAAGCTGTACACTCACTACTTTACATTGTAGCAAAGTGTAATTTCTTCAGTGTTGTCACATGAAAATATATAATAAAATATTTTCAAAAATGTGAGGGGTGTACTCACTTTTGTGAGATACTGTATATATAGGTTGGAGACCATTTCCAGATCTGGTTGAGTCCATAAACTAGTATTGTAGATTTTGGTATTTCATGTTAAGGTACAATGTTTCAGCCCAATTACTGGGGAGACAATACTGGGGAAAGTCTGCCTCCTGCTTGCAACAGACTTATGACATCATCACAACTTAGACAAAGTCACTGACTGCAGCTCAAGCTCAGCTTTTTAATAACAGGTGCAGCTTTTCTGAAAAATTATTATGTTGCTTTATATTGCCAGGAATTTATCCATGAACACTTGTAAACTTACCCCACTTTCAGCAACTGCTTTAGAGAATACATTAATGTTTTGTTAAAATTTGTTTCTAGTTTCTAAGTACTAAATATTTCTAATTATGCAGTCATGAGTCATTCAAAAGGACAAGAATTGATGTGCATTATAAATAAATTCCAGTTTTAAAAAATGGATGTGTTAAAGATTTTATAATATATTTTAACAGCTCGCTGCAATCATAACAGAAAAGCCATGATCACAGAAATTTGTTTCAATAAGCAACTAAATTTAATTTTAATAGCTTAGAGCTCTATCATAAATAATCAAATATACAGATGCAAATAAAATAATAAAGCTATGAAACCAACCTCAATCTCTTCACCTTGCTCTGTATTTTCTTCTTCTGATCCACTGCTTTTCGGTAAGTAACTCATTTTTAACCTAAGATTTCCCTTGACTTTAGATTTATGACTGTTAAAAAGAAAACAGACATTACTCATTATATAAGACATGTTTATACTAACACCTCTATAATAACAAGTAATAGAAAGCTACAGGGTTTAGCCATTTTATAAACAAACTGTCACAAAGACATCATTAAACGTAGTACTAGCCAGTGTGTACTGTGCTTCTCTGTCTGAGGAAAAAAATGTGGCCAGGCAAAAAGGAGAGTCTTCAGGAAAATCACTTAACAGTTGTGTCATGGTCTGTCATTGCTAATAAGCCATCAAAGCAATAAGCATGAAGTATTACAGGTCAAGTTCCCATCTTTAAAATGCAGTATGCAATTAAAGTGATATTAAAGGTTACATTTTTATTTTTCTAAAATAATAAACGTTATACTTACCTGCTCTGTGCAATGGTTTAGCACAGAGCAGCACCGATCCTCCTCTTACTGAGTCCCCCACCAGCAAGCCGCTTGCTAGGGGGGTACTGATGGAGGCTTGATCACGAGGCGCACTGTGTGCATCTACTGACACACAGTGCAACTTGGCCCCGTACCCTGCTACCTCATCACTGGATTTGATTGACAGCAATGGAAGGCAATGGTCTCGTGAACAGGTCTGGACCGAGATCGGGCTCGGGTAAGTACTTAGGGCTGGCTTGTGGGGGTGAGCAGCACCTAAGAGGTTTTTTTTTTACCTAAAGTGATTCCAACCACTCTTCCAACCATGTACAGGAGCCTGCGGACATGCCCTTCTGCCCTCCTCCTTCATCCTCACAACCACATCAGCACGCATCTCTCACCTAACATGCCTCTCTGCCCTCCTCCTCCATCCTCACAACCACACCAGCACAGATCCCCCACCTGACACGGTTCTTCGCCCTCCTCATCCATCCTCACAACCTCACCAGCACAGATCCCCAGCTTGAAACACCTCTCCGCCCTCCTCCTCCATCCTCACAACCACACCAGCACAGATCCCCAGCCTGACACGCCTCTCTGCCCTCCTCCATCCTCACAACCACACCAGCACAGATGCACAGCCTGACATGCCTCTCCGCCCTTCTCCATCCTCACAACCACAGATCCCCAGCCTGACACGCCTCTGCGCCCTCGCCCTCCTCCTCCATCCTCACACCCACACCAGCACAGATCCCCAGCCTGACACGTCTCCAAGCCCTCCTCCTCACAACCACACCAGCTCAGATCCCCAGCCTGACACGACTCTACACCCTCCTCCTCCATCCTCACACCCACACCAGCACAGATCCCCAGCCTGACACGCCTCTGCGTCCTCCTCCTCCATCCTCACAACCACACCAGCACAGATCCCCAGCCTGACACGCCTCTCTGTCGTCCTCCTCCATCCTCACAACCACACCACCACAGATCCCCAGCCTGACACGTCTCTCTGCCCTCCTCCCATCCACACCAGCACAGATCCCCAGCCCGACATGCCTCTCCGCCCTCCTCCATCCTCACAACCACACCAGCACAGATCCCCAGCCTGACATGCCTCTCCGCCCTCCTCCTCCATCCTCACAACCACACCAGCACAGATCCCCAGCCTCTGGACACGCCTCTCTGCCCTCCTCCACAACCATGGAATGGTTTATTAGTATGGTTTATTAGTACAGCATTCACATGTGCTGTGTGTGGGCAGAACTTTTAAATATGGGCAGATGAAGCTAGCACCTGTGTCTTCCGGGATATGGATGACAGACACACACACTCACACAGACATCGACATAGACCCTTGCCAGTAGATGTGCCATTCTAATTCATCTCACTGTGCCCTGTGGATGCTAATCACATGGATGAAAGGCCAAGCTTGCTCTTCCAACCATGTACAGGAGCCTGTCGACATGCCCTTCTGCCCTCCTCCTACATCCTCACAACCACACCAGCACAGATCCCTCACCTGACACGCCTCTCTGCCCTCCTCCTCCTCCTCCACCCTCACAACCACACCAGCACAGATCCCCAGCCTGACACGCCTCTCCGCCCTCGATCCTCAGAACCACACCAGCATAGATCCCCCACCCGACACGCCTCTATGCCTCGATCCTCACAACCACACCAGCATAGACACCCCTCCCACTCCCCGTGTCCTCCTCTGCACTTTGCAGCATAGATTCCCAGCCTCTGGGCACACCTCTCCACCCTCCTCCTCCACCCACTCGAGCACTGAGATCTAAAAAAAAAAAAGAAAAAAAAAAACCTGTCTGAAGACTTCTGGGATTTCTGATGATAAGATTCCAGGAGTCACTGGAAACAAACACCTTGCCTAGGCGATCAGAGCAGGAAGTACAATGGGAGAATTAAAAAACGTAGATAGAAAGCCAAAATGTTTTTAATGCTATCCAATAGTGTTATAAGAGAGGTACATGATTCCAATAACAGGAACTTTAAAAAATAGGCTGAAGATCTGCTTTAAGTGTTAACAAACAACCCAAAACGTTTACATTTAATTCATAAGGGAAATTTCACATCACTCTGACCACCGCCAAGACATTGCTTACCTTCCTTGCCACAGAATCTTAGAGGACTCATGATCCGGCAGCAGCTCTACATGAACAGACCACTAACATCTGTCCTTTAAAATCCTTGGCATTGACAGGGGCCATGTGATCAATGCCTCTTCAATGTGTGTGCAAAAAGGCAGCTGGTGGTTGTAGAATTCCCTTGGACGGAAGCTGTCAAAATTTTATTTTCCTATTAACAAGCTGGTGATTGGTTGTTCGGAGCGCTTGGCACCCAATCACCAACTTGTTGATAGGAAAAATTAACTTTGGCAACTCCTGCTCCCCTGTCCAGTGCTGTGCTCTGCTGTAAGCCTCTGCATCCTAAATTAGTGAAAGTGTCATTCATCGGTTTTAATTTTCATAATGCTATATTTAATATAGCATTAAAAGATTTACTTAACAAGGCAGTAATGATATGTAGTGTCTATAGTAGCCAATCATATTTTATCGTCATTTTATGTATTACAGTCAGATCAATGAAATATGCTTTATCTTAATATTGTTACAGTTGTTGTTGTTAATATTTATTTTTGTAACTTAATTCTGCATAAAACATTAAACAGTGTAATTTCCTGAAATAATTTATGAGGGTGTGTTTAGGGCCGGAATTAGGGGCAGGGCAGGGAGGAATTGGGTGGGGCAACTGGTGGTGAATAATTCTTAAGGCCTGGCTAGTAGTTTGTTTGTTATTTAAAAAAAAAAAAAATCTGACTTTAATACCATACTAAAATGCAAACTTCCTAACTGATGGTAAATGCAACATGCATTCAAACACTTTATAATAATGTTTTTTTTTAACACGATCCAGCATTTTAAATGCATAGTTTATATCATCGTTTTGCCCTTCCTTGCTTTAAACTAGAATTGTCTGCTGTCAATAACTGATACTATTTTGAAACCTTCACAAATTCAGCTCCACAAATAGTTCTAAAGCTTTACTTTTTCTACTGCAAAGGTTAATATCTACAAATTAGAACTCCTCTGTATGCCAGAAAAAATACACTGGTGCAGAGAATGCCTTTATAGAGTTTACCTGCTGCACATTTCCATTACTTTATATAGCCAATTGTAAAAGAAAAAGCCAAATGAAAACAAAAATGAAATGAGGACAAAATTAAACAGTAAGGGAATTAAGCAAATGTTTTTCAGACTTCTGCAGAATTGGTCAGAAAGTATGCAAAGAAATTCCATCTCTGTGCCCAGTGAAACCAGAATTATGAAACACTGGAAGCTTTGCCTGAAATAAAGAGCACTGTGTTATGGATTTAAAGCTTGGCAAAAAGGTCCACTACATAAAATGAGCAGAGGTAAACTCGTTAGACTGTTTAATTGATAACTGAGAAAGAAACATTTCTCTCCTATAAAAAAAAATATACTATGCCTATTCCATGCAGCTAATACTAAAAGATATTTTTATGAAAGTTATAAAATTACAAGCTTCAACTACTACAATTTATACTATTAAAACGGTTAACAGAGGGTATTTGCTTACTCTTGCAAAAACAATGTTGGGAACAGAATGTATTATTTATCATTGCCTGAGATAATAGGATAATTCAGTGAAGCAGGTGGCACTTTATTGCAGATTCACATTCTTCTGGACTTTTCTGGAACTGAATTCCTTAACTCTTCAACAGTCTACATTTTTTGGAAATTGCAAGGTGGGCCATGGGAACTAAACCCAGCATGGCTGCACAGCTGTACTAGGAGTATAAAATATTTCTCTTTAAGCTTGCAATTTGAAGTAAAAAATAATCATTTTATTAGGTTGGCACAGCTATTGCAAGCAAAAACACCACAGGAATAATGGTTAGGTTCTTAAAATGCTTAAAAAGCATTTATTGGGCAGCCAATGGATGACTTTACCCAACACAGAATCCATCATTAGCCAAAAAGTAGAAATGAACCAGTGGCGGGTTTATAGAAACAAGAAAACGAGTTGTCAAACAGAGAATTAAAGTTATTATAGTCTTTTTTTTTTAGTTAAAAATAACAAACATGTTAGGCTACTTTCACACTGAAATGTTTTTCAGGCACTGCGGTGCTAAAAATAGTGCCTGTGCACCGCCTGAAAAAGTGGATTTTTTTGACTTAGGCCCCTTTCACACTGGGTCGTTATTACAGCGGTAAAGCGCTAAAATTACCGCTGCAATAACGCTCTAAATATTATTTTTATGCATCTCTATGGATGCTTTCAGACTGAGGCGTTGCGCTAGCGCAGCGCTGAAGAAAATCATGCAAGCATGATTTTTCAGGAATGTGGGGAGCGGTGTATTCACCGCTCCTCCACCGCTCCTGCCATTAAATTGAATGGGTAGCGCTCCCGTAGCGGCTGTACACCGCTCCGGGAGCGCCGGCACTTTTAACCCCTGTTTAACCCGTTGTGGGGGGGTTAAAAGTGCCGTGCTGCCGCCCGAATAGCGGCGCCATAGCGCTGCTATTACAGCGGTAGATCGCCGCTAAATTAGCGGCGGTTTACCGCTGAAGCTCGGGCGGTCCCAGTGTGAAAGGGGCCTTACCGTAAAATCCATTTCCCTGAGTTCATTGACGGACGCAGCAGCTCTTCATGACATATGGGGTTATCCACCTTATCACTAGGAGTGGACTAGGCAGAACACAGTTCAGCTAAACGCAGACACAGCCCCTCCTAGGGGGCGGTCCTCACTTGGTATAACCCCTTCGCCTTGCTAAGCACACTCAGTTCGTAACAAGCAGTACAAACTCAAGAAAAGAGGGGTGGGTGCTGCGTCTGTCAATGAACTCCGTCAATGAACTCAGAGAAATGGATTTTACGGTAAGTCAAAAAACCCAGTTTTCGCTTTTGTTCATTGACGGACGCAGCAACTCTTCATGACATATGGGGACATCCCAAAGCAGTGTCAAATCGAGGGGTGGGCAACATAACAACAAACCTTCACCCAACAGAAGAGCACTCTTGTGAGAGACTAGACATGCCTCACACAATCGCTTGCAAAACCTTGCAGCCAAAAGCAACATCCGAGAATGCTAAAAACATCAATGTTGTAAAACTTTGAAAGGGAGTGCACAGAGGACCAAATAGCCGCACACTCGAGAGACCGATGCCTGATGTCAGACGACCCAGGAAGCGCTAAACGCCCTGATAGAGTGAACCGTGACCAAAAAAGGGGGCTCCAAACCCCTAATAGTAAAAGTACGGTTCACCTCCTGTCGAATCCGACAACAAGTGGCCAAACGAGGCCGCCAAATCCCTGCGTGGACCATCCACCACGACAAGGGGTGCATCCGACCTCCGAAAGCAGGCCGTGGACGCCAGGTATACCCACAAGGCCCTAACCACAACCAGGGAGTGCAAACAACCTTCTAAGGGTAAGATGGGCACCGCAAAGGAAGGACAATGCCCTCATTGACATGGAAAAATGATACCACCTTCGTCAGGAGGTAATGTGCGCAAGACCGCCTTATCCTTGTAGGACTAGATAACGGGACCTACAAGACAGAGCCGCCAATTCAGACACCCGCCGTGCGGGTGTGATCGCCACCAGTAAGGCAACCTTCCGCAAAAGCCATTGCAGGGAGATTTCCCCGATATTCTCCAAAAGCGGCTTCAGAAGCACCGAGAGGACCAAACTGGGGTCCCATGGCGCCAAAGGCGAACGCACCTGGGGGGGGGCGACATGTTGAACCCCCTGCATAAAAGTACAGATCACTGAATGTGTCGCCAAAGGACGCTGAAAAAAGATCGCCAGGGCAGAGACCTGCCCCTAGATAGTGCTCAACGCCAGTTTCTGGTCGAGGCCTTGTTGAAGGAAGGCCAGGACCCTACACCGAAAAGGGATGGGGGTACCACCCCCCTGCTTCGCACCAGGTGATGTAAGTGTTCCAGGTGCGGTGGTATATCACACGTGAAGTGGACCTGCGCGCCGAAAGCACGGTGGGAAACACCGATTCGGAGATCCCCCAATACCTGGGAATCAATAACCAGGCCGTTAAAGCCAGGGAGGGGAAAGCAGGTCCTCGCAAAGCAGGAGTCGCCAGGGCCCATCCAACCACGTTGGCGTATCAGGGTCGCCAAGGCCAATCTGGCGCTACGAGATTGGTATGGTCGGTATTTCATCTGCTTCTATCCTGCGCATTAGGCGCGGGAGCAGCTTGAGATGGGAAAAGGCATAGATGAGCCAATACCGGGTCCACGGAGCCACGAGGGCACCCGCCGCGTCAGCCAATGGGTCCCTCGCTCTGTTCACAAAGGTCTGTACCTTCCGAGTCTGACGGGACGCCAGCCAGACCATGTCTGGCGTACCCTACCGCAGACAGATCTGCCAGAACACATCCGGATGCAGGGAACATTTCCCTTGGTCCAACCTCAGACGAATAAGGCAGTCCGCTAGCAAATTCTCAACGCCTGGAATGTAAACGGCGGAGATCACCGGCACGTGAAGTTCTGCCCACCGCAGAACGTGATCCACCGTCGAAGCAGCAGCCGAGGGACTTGTCCCGCCCTGATGATCCACATATGCCATGGCCGTGGCCTCATCCGACTGAACTCGGATGGGACGACCCTACAGCCTCCTCGACCAGCGGGAGAGGCAATGCCTGATGGCCCGAAGATCAGGAACGTGTACCTGGACACGAGCCTCCTCCGGGGACCGGCGACCCAACACCCCCGGGCCTCCAGCCAGCCAGACTGGCATCCGTAGCGACCACCGTCCAAAACAGGGAAGAAAACGACTTTCCCAAATGCAGGGCCGGGGCCCTCAACCACCAGAGTAGTGAAGATCTGGTTTGGCGGTCCAACCTGATCAACCGAACCAGGGATGAGGGGGAATTGTCCCACTGCAGAGAACAATTTCGCCGCAGAGCATGAGTGTGACCATGAGCATACGGGACCGCCGCGGAGGAGGACACCAAGAGCCCCAGAACACACATGCAATCCGCAGGGGGAACCACTTCTGGGACAGCAGGGACTGACCCGCCAACAGACCCAGAAACTCCAAACAGCGTGACGAAGACAACACAGAGTGTAGGAGAAGTACCCAGCCAGACTCCCACAGCGTGCACCTGGTGATTGTCACTTTACCCCTCAGGGCTGGAGCCAACTCCGCTCACCAGAGCAGGTCGGCCAGATCCACCGTGATGCCCCTCCGGCCATCAAGCTGGCGAAGACCCGAGGTGCAGAAGCCAGGTAAACGGGAGAGCCACGACCTGGTAGTGATGCTCCCCGACCGCCAAAGCGCAAGAAGGCTAGTGCAGGGCACATACGGCGATATGCAGGTGCGCATCCGCCATGTCAAGATAAGCCAGGAAAAACTCCCTGGTGAACCATCGCCACCATCATGGTGGCCAGATGCCATCTCGAACCTTCGTACATGTACAAGGCAGTGGAGGGCCACCGCGCCAATACCAGCCAGGCCCCGTTCCTCTCCGACCACAAACAGGACGGAGTAAACCTGGGGACGTCCCGAGGACAGGACAGGGGTATTTACCCCTTGACAAAACCGGTTCCCAGTCAGGCCTGCGGCCTGCCCGGGAGGAGCCGCATACATGGGGCAAAAAACCTGCCCGGAGGACAGGAATGAAGACCCATTTTGTACCCAGACAGAATCACCCCAGCACCCAGCGGTCCGAAATTTACAAAGGCCACCGACCGCAGGCATCCCCACACCCAAATCATGGATGGGAGCAACCCTTCACACTGAGAATGACTTGTCTCCTGGCTTGTCACACCTATGCTACCAGGGACGCTTCCGCCCACCTGCGGGATCCTGAACGGGCTGGGAGCCCTAACCCGATGGGCGGGAGGAACGAAGGAAAAGGGGCCTCTCCTGGGCCGCAAAGGAGTGACCCGTGCAACGGGGCTCCCTACCTCCTAGCGGAAGACAAAAGCTCTTCCCCACTGTAGGATCCTCACCATCCAAAGTGGCTCCAAGAGCCGCCTACCTGAAAAGGCAAGACCGCCAGGGCCTTCCTAAAAGAAAGGACCCTACCGAAGACCTAGTCAACAAGGTACCAGGGGGGCACGTCCAGGGCACAGATATCTAAGCCCTGAAGGGGCCAGTCAGCCTGCCCACACATGCAGGAGGAACTCTGCATTAGTGGCTTCGCGGTGCGAAAGCTCAGCCCGTTCAGAGGGCGTTTACAACACCCGAGTGGAAGCCAATACAGGGCGATAGCTGACCCTGCCAGAACAACCCAGATCTGGCGGCAGACTCGGCGCTCCTGTCAGTTGTGGCCTAAGTACGGAGTGCCATCCCCGAGATCTTGGTCGCCACGATCAGGCGAGACAGTGGATTCAACCACGGGCCGCCACATACAAAAAAAGGGGACTGAGACCGCTCCCAGTCCCCGCAGCTCCACTCCAGGTAAGACATCTGGGGGACCCACAGCCACACGGGCCGGGCTATGCGGCACGACGGTGACGGTCCCTCTTTTCAAGGGTCCAGCCGTATCCCCCAAACAGGGAGCTTGTGGCCCTGACAGAGGGAGAAAGGGGCTGCTGCCGGGTGGATCGGTGCCGGCCCACCTGCGAAGCGGGCCAGGCTACAGGGCTTCCCACTACATGAAGTAACATGTCCGAGAACACAGGACATCTGCGATGGTAGACCGAGTTGCTACCCTTTAACCCACGGCTTACACCGCTATGATCAGGGTGCTGACTGGTGCCTTTCGGTGCGCTGCAAAAACCGCCACATACTCCTCCAAACTATTCAGGGACACTGGGGGCAAACCATCCTATATCTCAAGGGGGGCCCCGTCATAAAGGGGCCACCGTCAGGGTCCGACTCTTCCCAGAGGCAGGAGGGGGGTGCGGTCCGCCATCCGCCCGCGACCCTGCCCAGGAAACCCAGGGCCACCTCGCAGTCCCCAAGCGCCATGGAGAGGTCAAGTGGGGAGGCACCTGCATTGGCTGCCATTGTAACCCACCCTGGTAACATGGCCCTCAAACTGGGACCTGCAGTACCAGGAGACCAGGCACCCCCCACCCCAAGACTGTGCAGGACTTCCACAGGAGGGTATCCCCGGGGGGACTCACCACCTACCCGCTCCCTCCTTCTGAAAGGAGCCGTGCCTGCCGCTGCAGGCTGCCTTCTCCCTGCACGTGCCGCTGCCAAAACAGGCCTGTGCACACCAAACAGTCCCCCAACCCATGCAGGGACAGGGCTGTGACCAGTATCAGCTACTGTGCGGGGGTTAAACCAGCGGCAAAAGGCCAGGGAACCACCCCCCACACACATACAGGTCGAACTGAAAGCATGGGCCACCGCAAGATAGCCGCCATGCACCCTAGAGGCCAACACATGCAACCGGCCACAACAAAATGGCGGCCGCGATCAGCAATAGAGGCCGAACATGCGGCCAGCTACAGGAAAATGGCGGCCGGACCACCGCAAAATGGCGCCGGCCGCAGCTACCGACCGAACTGGCCACCACACAGCCGAAGGTAAAGGGTGCCACTAAGCGCCCCCACGTCCCAGGGAACCCCCGGAGTGGGTGGGTGGGGAAAGGACAGCGGTAGTGCAGCACCGGGGGGGGTGGGGGGAAGAAAAGGAAGGAACCAGTCCGCCAGCCTAACTCCCCAGGGGGTAACCCGTCTGCCCCCCACATCCCAAAGGGAGTGGAGGGGTGTATTTACCCATCCTGACGGGCGGAGCGGGTATCCCACCAGAGACAGACCTGCTACACCCGCTATTCTGGAGGAGCTGCCGGCCAAAGCGACACCCGTGACCCGGGTCCGACACCCGGTCTTAAGTGCGCCAGCGGGACGTTTAATCCGCAGGCCGCCCCGCACGGAACGGGGCCTGATGCAGCCGACCCAGTGCGTAGCTAAGGTCAGCTCGCGTCCGTTGACTGCGCTGGGGAGACTTCCTGGATCAAGGATATCCAGCCTGTCACCCAGCAGGCTACTTGATTGAAGTCTTCACCAGAAGCAAAAATTCTTAAGAAAGAAAGAAACAGGGAACACAGGTCCCAGCAGGGAGCCAGGTCCTACTCCTTGCACTAGGCAGAAAAACTGAGTGTGCTTAGCAGGGTGGAGGGGTTATACCAAGTGAGGACCACCCCCTGGGAGGGGCTGTGTCTGCTTTTAGCTGAACTGTGTTCTGCCTAGTCCACTCCTAGTGATAAGGTGAATAACCCCATATGTCATGAAGAGCTGCTGCGTCCGTCAATGAAAGAGAAAACTCTCCCCCCATTTTCCCCAGTGTGAAAGCCAGAGTGCTTTCACACTGGGACGGTGCGCTTGCAGGATGGTAAGAAAAGTCATGCAAGCCGCATCTTTGGGGCGGTGCGGTGAGCGGTGTGTACACGGCTCCTACACCGCCCCCTCCATTAAAAGCAAGGGAAGGCGCTCACAAAGCGGCTGTACACTGCCACAGAAGCTGAGAGCGGCGGAGCTTTTAACCCCTTGTTTACCCCTTCTTGGGGGTTAAAAGTGCCCCACTCCCGCCTGCATAGCGCCGCTATAATAGCGGTAAATGTGCCGCTAATTAGCGGCGATTTACCATTACGGTCCCTCTCCGCTCCAGTGTGGAAGTAGCCTTATACTTACCTGCCCTGTGCAGTGTATTTGCACAGAGCAGCCCAGATCCTCCTCTTCTCGGGTCCCTCTTCTGTGATCCTGGCCCCTCCTTGAATGTCCCAACAGCAAGCAGCTTGCTATGGGGGCACCCGAACCGAGCCACTACTCGGTGTCCATTCAGACATGGAGATGCAGCCCCGGACCACCCCCTTTTGCTCCTCAGTGGCTGACTGATTTTGATTGACAGCAGCGGAAGCCAATGGGGAGAGGAGTCCCAGGCAGCCGAGACAATCCTACAACATCGATGGTTCCAGATGAGGATCAGGCAAGTATTGGGGGGCTGAGTGGGGCTGCTGCACACAGAAGGCTTTTTATCTTCATGCATAGAATGCATGAAGATAAAAAAACCTTCCGCTTTTAGAACCACTTTAAGCTAACCATACATTAACCAGTTTCCAACCGCCCGCCTGACAGCGATTTGCGATATCGATCCAGGTTGCCACCGTCAGGTGACGGCGGCTGCGAGATTGCGCACTTTGAGCGCGCTCGCACGCTCACTGTGTTTCGGGAGGCCGTCGACTACCCGTGATTGTCCCTCCGGAGTGACAGAACGGGGATCCGTGTATGTTAACAGAGGGGGAAGGGATGTGATCGCATGCTCCCTGGGTATGGGAGCCGCAATCACTCTCCTCCCCCAGCCAGCCCAGCCCCAGTGAGTGTAAGCAAGTAGCTACACTTTTTGTAGCTGCTGACTTTTACATGGGTGGAACTCTAGTTTAAGCCAAAAAAATCTCTCCTCCTCTAGCATTTTTTTTTTCTGTGTACACAGCATTGGCACATTTGACATGCAGTGTGCACTACCAGCTCATGCTTGGCATCCGTGGGATACAAAGAATTGGTGGTGGGGAAACTGCAAATCCTGTGGCACAAGCAGGAGCTACAACATCAGTGGCTGCCGAATGAAGGACAATGGGAGACCCAGAAGAAGTGACAGAGAAGATGGCAGCGCGAGTGGACAAAATGGCAACGTATAGCCTGGATTAAACAGCACCGAAAGAGGGCACTCTTGTAGCTAAGTGAGCCATAACCTGCAAGTATGCTCTGCATATTTGCACATTATGGCAACAGCCCTTTCCCACTGCTTACTTTAGTTCAACTTTAGGCTGGTTTATATTGATTTTCATTCCACCTACTTAACCACTTCAGCCCCGGAAGGATTTATTCCCCCTTCCTGATCAGAGCAATTTTTGTGATACGGCACTGCATCGCTTTAACGGACAATTGCTCGGTCATGCGACGCTGTACCCAAACCAAATTGATGTCTTTTTTTCCCACAAATAGAGCTTTCTTTTGGTGGTATTTGATCATCTCTGCGGGTTTTATTTTTTGCACTATAAACAAAGAGCAACAATTTTGAAAAAAAAAACAAACTTTTTTTTTGCTATAATACATATCAAAAAAACAAATTTTCTTCCTCAGTTTAGGAAGATATATATTGTTCTGCATGTTTTTGGTAAAAAATTTGCAATAGTAATGGCAGCGATCTACGACTTGTATTGGGACTGCGACACTGCAGCGGACAGATCGGACACTTTTTTGGTACCAAGGACATTTATACAGCGATCAGAGCTAAAAATAGCCACTGATTACTGTATAAATGTCACTGGCAGTGAAGGGGTTAAACTCTAGGGGGCGATCAAGGGGTTAACTATGTTCCCTATGTGTGTTCTAACTGTATGGGGGCTGGGCTGGCAGGGACATGGCAGATCTCACTGTTCCCAATCACTGGGAACAGTAGATCACTGTCATGCCCCCTGACAGAATGGGGATCTGCCTTGTTTACAAGTCTGCCCAACCCGTGGGCACGCTCATGCAGGGTGTGCGAGCCGCCGCCGGCATGCTCCCACCCACCAATGCGCGAGTCGCCGTACAGCTACAGCGATTCACGCAGGAGAGCTGACCTGCCGCCGTATAACGGTGGCGGCTGGTCAGCAAGCGGTTGAAGTGTAACTTTAGTCAGAAAATGAAGTCCTGCTAGATCACTTCAGGCTGCCCCTTTTGCAGGTATAGCTATGTAAAACATTAATAATAAGCACACACTAATTTTGGTAGCATAATTCTTAATGTGTAATGTAAAGATAAAGAACATTATTCTCGATTCTCAGAGCTCCCTGAGCAGAGAGAGCTGGTGACTGTCAGTCATCGGCTCCTTGCTCTGCCCCTCCATGTTCACTGGAGCGATGGGCTGTGGAGGGGGCAAGAGCGGGCAGCTCAGGCTCTCTGCGGCTCACTGAGAGGTTGAGCCAGTCCAGACATGTGGGCGGATCCTGACCATATGGTCGCAATCTTCCCTGAGTCTGGACCAGTTCTCTGATGTCAGCCGACAGCGTGCTGCAGCCCGCTGTCTCCTGAAAATGGATCACAGGAGTGCAGAACGAACTGCACTCCTGTGAGCCACTGGAGAAGTACAGCCAAACTAGCCTTGGCTGTACTTGTCCTTTAAATATGATCGGGTGGTATGGAATACTGCAACTTGCAGACTGTTATCTAATTTTAAAATAGTCATACACTGAGGTTTGTTTGATATGTATGTATTTGAAACATAATTTGAAATGAACATTAAAAGTTAATGTAACCCTTTATTATAAAAATAACTTTTCCACAGCAGATTCCATATTAACCACTTGCCGACTGCCAACCGCAGGTTGACGGCGACAAGATGGCTCTATTAGGCAAATCGCCGTCATATGACGGCGGCTGCCAGATCGCGCACTGGGAGCGCAGGCGCGCTCACTGTGCCCGGGGGAGGGGGGGGGGGCAGGG
>BLSH010247087.1:148740-164993 GCA_018402905.1 Glandirana rugosa
ACCGAAACAAAACCCGTTTATGGTGTCGAGGGGTTATAAACAACGTTAGACGTCGACCATATTGCAGGTATTATGCTGTGTGTGTGTGGGGGGGGGGGGTTTAAAGTTATGGACGTTATACCAGCTGCAGATTGCAACAAATATTGGGGAGCTGTGGTATTTGCCCAAAACAAAGCCATTATCACAGTATACACGAGTGGTTTTAAACACTAACCAGTAGGTAGATAAATACAGACAGTCCCGGGGTTACAAACAAGATAGGGTCTTGTAGGTTTGTTCTTAAGTTGAATTTGTTTGCAAGTCCGAACAGGTACATTTTTTAAGTGTAACTCCAGCCAAAAAAATATTTGGATAGCATTGGGAAGGGGTAACACCCCTGTAAGGTTTGTTTTGCTGTATGTGCTTCTTTTTAGAAGATTTTACCTCACTTTCTGTCCCTATGACAATTGAATTTTGAAAATTTTGAGTTGTTGTGGAAACAAGGATTGGCGATAAAGCTTCAGTGGAGACGTCTTTTTTCTCATGATAACTCTTACAGGAATGAATTCCCCTCCTAGGGGGAGATTTCCTCTTCCTTCCTGTCGTCACTCTCCGTTTGTAAGCATGAGTTGTTTTTAAGTCAGATGTTTGTAACTAGGGGACTGGACTGCCTGTATAATAGACAGCTGAACAGTAACAACAAAACTCTGGTGAGGTAAGAAAGATTGTACACAGCTCTTCTGCTTACCTTCTGGGATGAAGAATAAAGTCTTTAAATGTATATGGTCGCTCCAACCGGGGATTTTCTGTCTGGATAAAGCAGTGATAACTGGTAAAACCATATAATACATACATACAAAAAAAGGAAAGCGTTAAGTACCAGGTAACTCATTTTCTAGGAGTCTTCCAGGGCAGCATCTGAGAGATAGGGCTCCCCCCACCTAAAACAGGAAACCCATCATTCACCATTATAAAATGAAAAGTGCCACGTACCTCTGTGCCTCATTATACCAAAAGAGCCAACCAAATAAAAGTTATAATCCTGGACCCCCTGGGATACACTAAAGTTATATAAAAAAAAATATTCTGTCTAGATTAATGTCGGGTATTTGTGCGGTCTTGGAAGACTCCTAGAAAATGAGTGATCAGAAACCTCTTTTTTTCTCGAGTTATCTTCCAGGGCAGCATCTGAGAGGATTGGTAAGAAAAACTTGCTTAGGGGAGGTCAAGAGCTTGAAGGACCTTTCTAGCAAAAGATTGGTCTATTACAGGACTATCCTGTAATGCTTTACAAAGGTTTTAAAGCTTGAGTATGAAGATGCTTAAAGTGGATGTAAACCCCCCCAAAAAAATGTAATTAATAATTCTGCCTGGTAGAGTATAGCATGTCATATCATCTGTGCCCAGTCTTGCCACAAAGAGTTAATCCAACTGTGAGTAATGAGCTTATCATTTTCAGGAAGAGAAAGTCCGACTAACAGGGAAATACACAGTCGATCTGCCCCTTGCTCTATGAGTGACAAGCAATTTGCTTATCTCCTTCACGCAGCAGAGAAAGTTTTACACACCCCCCTCCCTCCTCAATGTCTCAGTATAGAGGTGGGTGGGGAGGCTTGTGACATCACAACTCCACCCACCAAACTCCAGCAAACACAGACACCCTCTGATTTCAGAGTTTTACAGAGTTGCTAGTGCTTACAGGAAGGACATTTGAAAGGTAGGGGTAGATGCAGGAGGCTTGCATGTATATATACATTAATACTGTGCCATTAGTTTATACTGGGTGGGTGGTGGGTTTACATCTACTTTAAGCCCTAGTAGAGTGGGCTGTGATTCCCTTGAATGATACCTGGTTCTGAAAATAGTAGGGGTGTGCAATTTCTAGTTTGATCCATCTGGCATTGGTACTTTTAGAAGCTTTCTGTCCCCTTAGAGATTGTCAAAATTGGAGTATGTTTCTTTTGTCACTGTTTGGTTTGCGGAGAATGAAGGGATTATGACACCTTGAGATCTGTGGAATGTTTTGCACGGGAAAGCTGGGTCTGGTCTTAGGACCACCTTGTTTATATAGATGGTGTAGTACAGTTCTAGGATGGAGAGTGCCTGGATTTTGCTTATTCTCTTGGCTGACACTAAGGAGACCAGCAGAACTCTTCAGGGTGAGCGTTTTTTTTTCCCTGAACAGTCACCTATTGATTCAAATAGAGTTTTAGAAAATCCTTGAAGGACTGTAGATAGGACCCAGGCTAGAAAGTGTTTGGATAAGGAAGGTCTTGCTCTGGCTATGGAGCAAAGAAATCTTTTGACCAAAGGGTCTTCGGCAAGTTTAATGTCCAAGAAGGAAGATCGTGTGGATTTCTGGACCTTTAGAGTGCTGTGTGACTATTCCTTGTGTGCCCCCTAGCAGCAATTCCAGTATAGTAGGAAGGATTGGCCTTCTCTTCTTTGTTGTGTTCTATGTACTAGGATTCCAATTTCTTTCAGACATTTTTTGTAGGTGGCAAGTGTGACCGTCTTCCTGCTGGAAAGAAGTGTATTGATAATTCTATCTGATCGGCCTTTGTGCTTCAATAAAGAATATTGTTTACTGGTGCTGTGGTTTATATTTTTTATTTTGTGCTTCAATATTCCCCTCTCAGTACCCAAGCTGAAAACTTTAGGATTCTGATGTGAGAATGAGTGGCCAGCCCCCGTGTTAGGTGATTCGTTTTGAGGGGTAATGGGATGTGTGGCTGAATGTTGATGTTGTTCAAGTGCATAAACCACGCTGTTTGTGACCAATAGGGTGCTATCAGGATGACTGTTGTTTTCTCTTTCTTGATGCTCTGGATTGCTCTCGGGATCAAGTTTGTTGGGGGAAAAGCATAAGCGAGACCAGCTCTGAGAGATACTTGCTTTCAATACCGCATTTCCATTGCTTGGTGTTAGCGAGAAGAACTTTGGAGACTTGGTGTTTGTTCTTGCTGTGAAGAGGTCTACTGCTGGGGTCCCCCAAATGTGTGTGATCCAGTTAAAAGTTGTCTGATCCAGAGACCATTCTGTTTGTTTTAGGGTCTCCCTACTGAGAAAATCTGCCAACATGTTTTGAACCCCCTTCAGATGGATGGTTGGCAGAGAAAGTAGGCTTTCCTTTGACCAGGTTAGAAGGGTGTTTGCCAGGGTCATCAGCTGGTTAGACTTGGTAGCTCTTTGTCTGTTGATACTATCACAACAGCTGTAACGTTGTCTGACTGGAATTGAACATGTTTGACCCTCATCTGGAATTTGAAGAACAGGAGAGCTTGTCGTGCTGCCCTTCATCTCCCTCAGGTTGGATGATTTTTTTGCCCATAGGGTAATTCAATCTGCCATGGTCCTCTTGGTGTGCACTTTATCCTCCTGTGCTCGCATAAGTGGTAATCCTGATCACCTCTGTTTGAGACAATAAGAAGTTCTGTTGGGGTCTTTTGTGTAGTTGGGCCCATGTGATCATGGTAATGAATGCTGTAATTAGGCCCAAAATCCTTTTCCCATTCCTTATGGTGGTTGACGTTGATAAGTTTCTGTTCTTTTTCTTTTGTGAGGAAGATTTTTGTCACCTTAACATCTATGACATAACCTAAGTAGGTTACTGTCTGGTTGGAAGTTAGATGTGATTTTTCTTTGTTTATTAGACACCCTAGATCCTGAAGATATTGTGTTCCAACATTTCCTTCATGTTGGCGAAGAAAAGCAGGTCATATAAGTAGGGTACAACGCCAATATCCTGCAATTATAGTTTCATGGCGGCTTCTGCCAAGATTTTTGAAAATATTCAGGGAGCCAATGAGAGGTTGAACGACAGGGAGGTGTATTGTAGGTGTACCATGGTCTGTGGTCCCTTGATTGCAAATCTCAGATACCAATGGTGGTCCTTTCTGATTGGGATATTTAAACAAGCATCCTTGAGATGTAAGGTAGCTTCTGGTGGGAGGATATTCCTTATGGAATATATAGATTCCAACTGGAACCTTTTGTATTTTACTGCCTTATTTAACCAGTTGCCGACCACCCGCCGTTGGTTGGCACTGCTGCGCGAACGCCGTAGCTGTACAGTGGCTCGCGCAGACGCAGTTGCAAACTGGAGTGCGGTGGCACACTCTCGCGCCCGCTGCGTGAGCGTGCCCGTGGGTCAGGCTGACGCGATCGCCTGTTACAGAGGCAGAACGGAGATCTGCCAGAGTAAACGCGGCAGATCTCCATTCTGTGAGGGGACACATGACAAATAGACTGTAATCAGAAAAAGTCAGATCTGTCATGCCCCTGGCAGCCCACACAGTTAGAACACACTGAGGGAACCCACTTAACCCCTTGATCGTCCCCTACAGTTTAACCCCTTCCCTGCCAGTGACATTTATACAGTAATCAGTGGCTATTTTTAGCTCTGATCGCTGTATAAATGTCATTGGTCTCAAAAAAAGTGTCAAAAGTGTCTGATCTGACTGTCGCAATATCGCAGTCCTGATAAAAATTGCAGATCGCTGCTATTATTAGTAAAAAAAAAAACTAATAATAATAAAAATGCCATAAATCTATTCCCATAGTTTGTAGACGCAATAACTTTTGCGCAACCCAATCAATATACGCCTATTGCGATTTTTTTTTTTACCAAAAATATGTAGAAGAATATATATCGGCCTAAACGGAGTAAGAAATTTGTTTTTTTTTACTTTTTTTTTGAATATTTATTATAGCAAAAAGTAAAAAATAGTTTTTGTTTTTCAAAATTGTCGCGCTTTGTTTAGAGCGCAAAAAATAAAAAACGCATAGGTGATCAAATACCACCAAAAGAAAGCTCTATTTGTGGGGAAAAAAGGACATCAATGTTTGCTTAGGTACAACGTTGCACGACCGTGCAATTGTCAGTTAAAGTGACGCAGTGCAGTATCGCAAAAAGTGCTCTGGTCAGGAAGGGGGCAAATCCTTCCGGGGCTGAAGTGATTAAGGGTTTAAGGTTTAGGATTAGTCTGAACTTGCCTGAGGGTTTCTTCTTGGCAAAGATGTGAAAATAAAACCCTTTCCTACAACTACTTGTTGTGTTAGTAGTTCTCCCTTAGATGACAGTAGGCCGATCACTGATTGCGACTAGAGACCGATGGATCCAATTCAAAATGCTGCACAGGATTTATTACACGCCACAGCGCTTGCACCGCATATACCCCCGACTCCTCACCCAGCTGCTGGAGATGCTCCCATGCCCCTGCTGGCTTTACACATATATTTTGGGAATGTCCATTGATCCAGAATTATTGGCACGAGATGACCCAGTTTATTCACAGGTTAACCACCTACCTATTCCCTTGACAATTAGCATATGCCTATTTGGATTGGTAGACTCAGTAGCTTTTGCTAGGGCGACACGTACACTGCTGGGTATCCTCCTATTCTATGCCAGGAAGGTTATATTACTCCAATGGAAGTCAGCCAGACCCCCTGCCTTGTCATTCTGGAAACTGTCAACTCTGTGGTGCCCCTCTACAAAGCAACATACCTGTCCCGGAGTTGCCTGGGGAAATATGAAAAAGTTTGGCATCTGTGGACAGATTATGACCAGATTAGGACCAGGAGCCAGAAGATTAGGTTACGTGGGCCTCTCGAGTAATTGTCATAGTCTGTAACGAGCAAAGGACCTGTACTTGAGGTACAAGGATGATTATATCGGTCTAGATACTGAAACCATAACACTTTACTCCTGTTACAAGGCCGTGCTATGGGGCACAAGTGGGAGAATGACTCCTCTTAGTTATATTATTACTTTACTATGCTCCTTTTGTGGTGAACCTGAGCAGATTGTTGTTAGAGTTATAATGTTTAGACTTATTGAGATTTAGTGTTATAAGACAACTGTGAGTTGGACTATGTTATGCACAGGGCTCTGTGCACTTGTTAGCCGGGGAATGCCCCAATACTCTTCTAATAAAGAAAACTTTCAGAAAAAGAACAAAAAAAAAAAGATGACAGCAGCCTTGCTGCTTTTGCTTTGTCTCTTGGGAGACGTGATGAATTAACTGCTGGGGGGAGTTCCGGAGAATTCTATTGCATGTCCCTCTGAGATAGTGTTGAGGACTATTTTTTTCTGTGGCTGCTGCCATTGCCTTGAATATGCAGCTAGGTTTGCTTCTTGGTAGTGGTAGCAGGGGGTTTGAGGATGAATCCCACTTTGCCTCTCCCTTTGGTAACCAACTTTTCTTGGATATTGTTTGCTTCTTATTGTCCTGACACTGCGGACAAAGGGAACCTTTGTTTTGTTTTTCCTAGGGTAGGGGGAACCCCTTGTTCCTATCCTCTGACCTGTCCATTACTGATTCCAGTTCGGGTCCGCATAGCAGTTTTCCTGAGAATGGCATCCCAGTCCAGGCTTTAAGCCATAGTGCCATACAGACTGACTTAATGAGAGCCGTTGATGGAGCTATGATCTTCATGACTTTGGCTGAAGTGTCCGCAATAAAATGCTGTGGCTTTGTTTATCAGTATGGTTTTTAACAATCCCTCTCTGGATGATGCAGCTTCCAGGTGGGTCTAAAACAGTTTAAGCCATAGAATAAGAGGCCGGGCAATGCAAGTAGTGGCAATGCTCAGGTTGAATTTGGCTGCTCCTGCTTCCTAGGCCTTTTTTTAGGCCTCAGCCCTCTTGTCCATTGGGTCCCTTATGGTATCTGTATCCTCAAAAGATAAGTCAGTCTTTTTCAATATTTTGGATAAGGAGGCGTCGACTTTGGGGTATTTGACCCAGGGGTCCATGTCCTTTTCCAAAAATGGGTATCTATGCTTTATGGAGGTTGGGGTGAACATTTTCTTCTCAGGGTCTGCCCACTACTGTTTGATATCCTTCAATGATTGGTGGGCTGGGAATGTACAATGCTTTTTGGGTTGTAACTCTTAGTACGTTTTGTCATGAAGAGATAGCTTGGTGTGTTCCTCTTTGAGACCCAGCGTTTCTGATATAGCTGTTAACAATTCTTACGTCTCCTCTGGGAAAAGGAATTTTTGTGAACATGTTTCCTCTTTGCTGAAAATATATGCTCCCGCGTCAGTGGCAAAGTATTTAATTTAGATAATATAAATAGTATTAATTATATTCATTTATACTATTTTTTTTCTGGACCCACATAATGGAACTATGAACTATTTAAAGTTTTGCAAAAGGACTTTAATTAATTTATGATTTGCTTTAACTTGCATATTGCACAGCATTGTTTTTTTGTACAGATATTGTGTATTTTTGGATTCATATACTGCACAGTATCACTTGTTCTACACAGAAATCTTGAAGATCAACATATATTACACAGTAAAGTGGTATTGGTCCTCATAGTATTGTATACTGGTTAACAGAGATATTACCTGGATTACTTTTATACATTCACACTTCATCACGTATTTGCACATTGAGATTGTTTACACAGGTTACTATATTTGAGGCAATTCATTATTTGATTTATTGTATATATACACATATGATTCATATAGCAAGTGCTATCTATATATAGGTATCCTATATGTCTATTGCATTAATATGTTTCCTCTTCGCCAGAATTGGAGCATTCACCATCTTCTGGATCTGACTGCATCTCCTACCAACTACATGGTTGTATGGTGGGTTGGTTGACCAGAGGCTCTGCTGTTGTTCGCTCGTCATACCCTTCTTGTCCTCCCTCTTAGGCCTTTGTCTGCAAGGGAAGGACATGAGGAAATGAATGGAAAGACACCGTTATCATTACACAGTAAAGACTTGAATAATGGATAGGTAGGAGGATAGACTCCTGAAAGTGACTGCTGGCTTACCATAGAGCTGTCCTGACAAGGAAAATCTGCAAAATGGTCATCCACATGATGCACTTTAAGCTTCCTGCCCTTGCTCTGGCCCACCGCATATGCATAGGTGGAGTAGTACATACAGGCTGGGGTGCTTCTCCCCAGGTGCCACAATGTGGAGTGATGGTTTTTCATGTTCCTGATGTCCCCATGAGGATCAGGGGCAGGCAGTTGCTGAAACCGGGAGTGGAACCGGAAGTGACGTCACTCCGGATGTCCAATGGATGCCCCACTGTAAAGTAATGTGAGCACTCATGAGACTCGTGCCCATGCCCATACCCATGCTGGTATCCCGTAAGTGATGACTGCCAGAAGCATATCATTGGAAGTGACAAAAACGGTGTCATGAGGGTACTCCGCTGCCATCTTGCCCTCCTGGGAAACAGTCCAGGGGAACTACGCTGACGGAAAAAATGACTACCCCCCACACTTCTTGGAACCATTTTACTGCCCCCGGGGTCCAACGCCAGACCAGATCAGCACATGAGGTTACAGGAGAAGCACAGGGGAGGCTGTTCAGAAGAGCCTGTGGCTGGGGGGATGGTTGCATACTCCCCGGTGGAGGTGAAACCTTGGACTGAAATGATAGTAAGGGGGAAACCAGAGTGTAAATCCCCCCCAAAGCCCTGCCTGGGCATGACTGGCCTCTGCTGAGGCTGTAAAAAAACAGGCAGCCAGACAGGGAGTCTCCCGCAACAAGCATGGCAGCCTGGGCATTAGAAAATAAGAACTGAAGCACAGATGTACCAGGCACTTTTTTATAAGGGTGGATGATGTGTTTCCTTTTGCATCTGGAAGGAGCTCTATCTTTCTGATGATGCCCTGGAAGACGACTGGAGAAAAAACTTCTAGTCATTAAAAAAACCATTAAACTGAGAAACTGAGAACAATGATAAATAATAAAAAAAAAATACAGCAGAGAGCACAGGAAGTTAGCTGACAAGATTTCTGGCATAATCAACACTTTCAGTTGTATACTTTAAAGACCAAATCGAAGCAAGGAAAATAAAGTTGTTTGCTAGGGTTTACATATACATTTAAGTCTATCTATAGCCTGAAATCCTTAGTTTTGTTTACAACCCCCAATCATTTTTTTTTGTTTTTTCTTTTGTGGCCCATCAGGAAGATTTTGTTTCACTTCCTATGTCTAGTCCAGGTGATATTACAGAAAGTGATTGGCAATCTCTTCAAAGTGAGGGGAAATCGCATTGTAGTCATTATCAGAATAGGTATTACATACCTGTTTCAGTGTCCTTGTTCCAATGACACTTTACAATTTAGAATGTCATAAAATTCCCTTTAACAAACCTAAACCTTCAAAGATGAACTTCAGTAAAAACATTATCCACAGATATATATATATATATATATATATATATATATATACACATATATATAGCAAACTGAAAGGAAGAAATGTGGAAAGCTAATTGCTTTTAAAAACTCCTTCTCCTGTGAACACCAACACGGCATAGAAGATAACCAAGGCTGCTATCTAATCTAATAAAACTACTGTACATGCACCAACTCATAAAAATAAAACAAGGTAATTGGAGGAGATTTCGATAAAGTGGAAAACAGAAAAATACCTTCATCAACTCTTCACCTACTATTCTATGTCAAACCTCCGATATTCTTGAATACATTAGATGACAATTGGTCTCTTAGTGACTGACTTTAGGATAGGTAATATATTCTGGTCTGATCACACCTCTGTAGCGATCTATGTCACAGAACACAGCCTCCCTATCCTAAATCAACTATGGAGGCTTAACACTTTCTTCACGGCACAGCCCCCATATGTACACCAAATCTTTGAAATGCAGAAGTTATACTTTGAGGCAAATGACTCCAGTGACATGGATCGCTACACGATATGGAATGCTTATAAAGCCTACATGCATAGCATTCGACTTGGCACATCCACAACAAAACAATGCACACAACACAGAGGAGATGCTACAGAAAATTAAGACTGAGATAGTAAAATAAAAAAAAACACCCATCACCCATTCTAGCTCCAGAAATTATTAAAAACAGACAAACACTCTGTATACTCTTTGTGATGGTCTGCGAGGCGAAGCGGTAGACGGACGCTACCTGTCGCCTCACAGGCGTTCATTTGGACTGGATTAAACGGAGTCTGGAACGGATTTTAGCAGCCACCGTGGCAGGGCTGGTCCCGGTCCGGAGTCTGTGGTCCACTGGAGTCCACCAGCAGGTGGCTTAAATAATCAGGAAGAAATCTCTCTCTAGCTTTGACCTGAAACTCAGAGGGGAAAATCTGAGGGAGCTCTGTGTCTGTTTAGACTTTAAAAAGACAAGGTTTGCATTTTAGCTTATGTTTTCTGGGTGTTGGGGGCCAGCCCCACACCGAATAGTGAGCAAACTGTACTGTTTAGTTTAGTGACAGACGGCAAGGACTTATATTCTGTTTTGTTTGTTTTAACCTGCAAACCTATTTTGAAAATAAACCTGGCAAGCTGCCAGATTTTAAAGAAAGTTGCCTACATGCTGACTATTTTCCTCAGGAAAGATGATCCCCACAAGCTAATCTCCCACATGTGGCAGAGTTCAGCAGGCACCTTTCCAAGATGGAGGAGATGTTGAAGGCCTTGCTACAGGTGACTGCGGCCCAGCGGGAGACCAACCTCCAGGTCGCACAAGCCGCTGCATCACAGCGGGAGGAAAGTCGCCAGGCCGCTGCAGCACAGCAGGAGGAAATTTGCCAACTGCACGAGGCGAATCGCCAAGCCGCTTCAGCACAGCAGGAAGCGATTGGCCAGGCCCTGGCGGTTCAGCAGGAGATGAATCTCTGGTTTACGGAGGCTCTAGTAGAATTAAAGAAGGGGCCCGCACCTCCAGTGAGAGTGGAACCAAAATTGGTAAGCGCCACTTAGCTCATGCAGAAGATGACATCTGCGGATGACATAGAGGCGTATCTCACGACTTTTGAAAGAGTCGCTCTTCGTGAAGGATGGCCAAAAGAACAGTGGGTGGGACTATTAGAACCATTCTTGACCGGTGAACCCCAAAAAGCCTAGATTGTGGAGCGTGTGGTCATGGACCGATATCTACGTGCGCTCCCTACTGCGTTAAGGAAATGGGTCAGTCATGGGGACTCCAAAACCGCCAACCAAATCGTGGACCTCGTGGAGAGATACACTGCTGCTGAACACTTTCTGCACCCATCTGTGCTCCACTCCAATGTATCTAGGGGTGAAAGATCGCCCAGCGACTGTTCCAGGGCTCAGGGGTGTGGGGAGACTGACCAAAGAAGCCAGGAAGGTCTTGGGGACCCTTGAGTGGACTAGGTGTAGAGCACATAAAGTGCTACCAATGCCATGCATTGGGCCATATTGCAGCCAATTGTCCACTGAATGATGAACCCATGCAATGCGATTATACTTATGTGAATAGACGCCTTTCTCTTTTTGCACAGGTCGCATATACCACATAATGTTCAAGTTGCATGGAGAAGCAAATGTGTGTGATTTTTGTTGATGAGAAGCCAGTCGCTGCACTGCTTGACTCTGGTAGTGTGGTAACATTGGTAAAAAGCAATTGTGTAGATCCTGAAAGGTTACACCCTAGCACTGTCGGGGTCATTTGCATCCATGGGGACACTTGTGACTACCAAACAGTGGTGGTTGAGATTGACACCCTTTGGGGCAGTGTGACTCATTCAGTGGGGGTTGTACCTTCACTGCTTTATCACGCCCTAGTGGGCAGGGATTTTCCCAATTTTGGAGGTTATGGGAAGGCACAGGGAGGCTGGAGGATAGAGCTTCCCCTGCTGCGGAAGCACGGGAACTCTCATCAGACCCTTTTTGCCAAATGGAAGGGGAGACTGGTGGCAGGACTGAGGAGGGAGGAGACCCTCTTCCTTTACCTGTACTGGCTGGGGACACGGAGGAGCTGGAAGATAGCACCCAGCTCGGGGCTATTGACCCAGAAAATGTCTCTGACCCTGACCGTGAGAGTGAACAGAAGGTCCGGAGAGCGGACTTCTGTACATAGCAACTACGGGATGTCACTCTCCTTAGAGCCAGAGAAAACGTGAAGGTGATGGATGGGGAACCTGTGGACCCTAATTGGGGTGTTTTTTCCCCTACATGGCTCATAAAAAGAATTTGTTGTATCAGGTGGTGAAACGCGGGGAGGACGAGGTGGGACAGCTAGTGATTCCCAAACCCTTTTGCAGGATGGTGCTAAATCTAGCCCATGGACATGTAATGGGGGACATCTGGGTATGGATAAGACCAGGGAGAAAATAACCCAGAGATTCTTCCGGCTGGGTTGTATGCAGATGTCAGAGAGTATTGTGAATCCTGCCCTGAGTGTCAACTCTCTACGCCCTCACCCCATTTTTGCAGTCCACTTGTTCCACTGCCCATAATTGAAGTGCCTTTCAAAAGAATTGGCATGGATCTCGTGGGACCCATAGTAAACTCTGCCCGGGGACACCAGCACATCCTGGTAATACTAGATTAAGCGACCCGCTATCCGGAGGCCATACCCTTGCGGAACACCTCCACTAAGACTATCGCCAGGGAGCTGGTCCAGGTGATTAGTCAGATGGGGATCCCTAAAGAGGTCTTAACGGATCAGGGTACCCCGTTTATGTCCCGTGTAACCAAGGAATTGTGCAGGTTGTATAAAATCTCCCATCTCTGTACCTCGGTCTCGGTCTACCACCCCCAAACGGATGGACTTGTGGAGAGTTTTATTAAAATGCTCTAAAGCATGTTGAAAAAGGTAGTGAAAAAAGATGGGAGAGATTGGGATATGTTGCTGCCGTATCTCGTGTTTGCCATACGAGAGGTTCCGTAGGCCTCTACGGGGTATTCCCCCTTTGAACTCTTGTATGATAGACATCCCAGGAGGCTGTTAGATGTCGCAAAAGAGATGTGGGAATGAGAGGCCACCCCATATATTAGCGTCATTGAGCATATTTCCTTGATGCAGGATTGAATCGCAGCAGTCCTGCTCCTCATGCGAGAGCATATGGAGCGAGCCCTGGAAGCCCAGAGAAGGGTTTATAATCGGGGTTCCAAAGCCCGGACTTTCAACCCCGGAGACAGAGTGCTGGTGCTAATCCCTACGGTTGAAAGTAAATTCCTAGCAAAGTGGCAGGGTCCATTTGACATTAGGGAAAGAGTAGGGGAAGTGAACTACAAAGTTTACCAGCAAGGAAAAAGGAAACCCGAGCAAATTTACCATGCAAATCTCTTAAAACCGTGGAAAGACACGAGAAACTTTATTGGCAGTGCCCACTCCTCAAGAGGACAGGCTAGCTATGACTTCGGACGTCCCCATAACCAAATCCTTGTCATTGATGCAACAAATGACGTTAAGGAATTTATCAGTAAAACTAGAGATATTTTCTCTCCCCTACCCGGACTGACCACCATACTACAACATGACATAATTTTGCAACCAGGGGTCCGCGTAAATGTAAAACCCTACCAAATACCTCAGGCTAGAGGGGAGGCAGTGGCGAAGGAAATAAAAACCATGTTGGAGTTAGACGTGATAGAGGAGTCCCACAGTGCCTGTTTGAGCCCTATAGTGCTGGTCCCAAAGCCCGATGGCACTATCAGGTTCTATAACGATTTCAGGAAACTGAATAACGTGTCTAAGTTTGATGCATACCCGAAGCCGCGGGTTGACGAACTTGTGGACAGATTGGGAGGTGCCCGGTACATAAAAACCCTAGACCTAACTAAGGGCTGCTGGCAAATCCCCCTAACGGAGTCAGCAAAGGAAAAAATGGCCTTTTCTACCACCGAGGGGTCCTTCCAGTACAAGCGAATGCTGTTTGGTCTGCATGGAGCCCCTGCATCCTTCCAGAGAATAATGGATAAAACCTTGAGGCTGCATCGCCCCTATGGAGCCGCCTATTTGGAAGATGTGGTCATCCACAGTTCAGATTGGGAATTGCATCTGCCCCAAGTACAAGCAGTCGTAGATTCGCTTAGGGTAGCAGGTTTAACAGCCAACCCAAAAAAGTGTGCCATAGGCCTGGAGGAGGCCAAACACCTTGTCTATGTTATTGGTCGGGGACTGATCAAGCCCCAGACCAATAAGATTGAGGCAATTCAAAAATAACCCCAACCAGTGAATAAAAAACAGGTTTGCGCCTTCCTGGGGATTACAGGGTATTACAGAACTATCTGACAAAGGGGAGAGGGTCGGGCATGGTTAAGTGGAATTCCGAAGCCGAGAAGGCATTCCAGAAGTTGAAGCAGGCCCTTTGTATAAAACCAAAGCTTGTGACCCTGGACTTCACAAACGGAGTTGTACAGACAGACGCCTCTGAGGTGGGACTAAGTGCTGTTCTGTCTCAGATCAGAGATGGTGAGGAGCACCCAGTTGTCGACTTAAGCAGGAAGCTTAACAGGCATAAGAGGAACTATGCCATTGTGGAGTAGGAGTGCCTGGCTATCAAGTGGGCCTTAGAGGCGCTGAAGTACTACCTTTTAGGAAGGTCGTTTAGGCTAGTCACCGACCATGCCCCCTGAAGAGGATGTGTGACAACAGGGAGAAAAATAGGGTGACTAGGTGGTCCCTGGCCCTACAGTAATTTAAGTTCACAGTGAATCACCGGGCAGGAAGACTCCAGAACAATGCAGATTGCCTCTTCCAGGTCCACTGTATGGTTGGGACAGTTGCCCAGCCGCAGGGGCTTGAGCAGAGTAGGAGGATATGCAATGGTATGTGAGGCGAAGTGGTAGACGGATGCTACCTGTCGCCTTGTATGCGCTCATTTGGACTGGATTAAACGGAGTCCGTTGCAGATTTTACCAGCCACCATGGCAGGACTGGTTCCGGTCCGGATTTTGTGGTCCACTGGAGTCCACAAGCAGGTGGCTTACATAATCAGGAAGAGATCCCACTTAAGCTCTGACCTGGAACTTAGAGGAGAAAATCTGAGGGAGACAGAATCAAACAGCCTTGTTACACAATGTGCATAATTAACCCCTTAGGTTCCACAGTGAGTATAACCAGCATCCATTACTGTAGTTACAGGCTGATTTTACTGTTGTGGGTTTAGTAACACTTTAACACTAACGCACTAACACTAACCTACTGGCACGTTACTCATGTTACTTACCCCTGCTGTTTACCGCTTGTTTATGATAACTTTCATACTAAGGGCTTGTTCACACTTGACTAAATTTCTAACGCTTAACAAACGCTCCTACAGCATTTGTATGGGCTTTAGACTTGCGTTAATGAGCTTTCCTATGGAAGCTAGACTGGCATTCTACAAGCGTTAAAGTGACTGCAAAGTCTCTTTTTTTTTTTTTATAAATAACAAACATGTTATACTTACTTTCTCTGTGCAGATGGTTTTGCATAGAGCAGCCCAGATCCTCCTCTTCTCGGGTCCCTCATTGCTGCCCCTGGCCCCTCCCTCCTATCAAGTGCCCCCTCAGCCACCAGCTTTCTATGGGGGCACCCGAGCCGAGTCAGAGCTCCCACAGCCGTGGGAGCCAATGGCGCAGCTGCTGTGTCTCAGCCAATCAGGAGGAGTGTCCCGGATTGGCATTCGTGGACATCCCTGGAGAGAGAAGGGGCTCACGTAAGTAATTAGGGGGGTGCTGGGGGGGTGGGGGGCTGCTACACACAAAAGGTTTATCTTAATTAATACAGGGTGGGCCATTTATATGGATACACCTTAATAAAATGGGAATGGTTGGTGATATTAACTTCCTAAACCATAAAGTGTAGCGCTAAAGAAAGAAAACACCGCATATATTGCAATGTTATAATCACAATGGTGAAGCCAAATATAGTAGTGATAATAAAAAATGAAATAAGTGAAAACAAAAGGAAAATTTAAAGTCCAAATATATGTATATAGTATCCTTCTGTCCTGTCAAGACACCCGATACTGTGATAATAAATCTTCAACAACTGTGAAAACCTGCGTCATGCACTGTGCACTCCCACCAAGTGAGTAAAGGGTACTCTTACCAACGATAAGAGGAATATGCGCATAACGTTGATCTTAAAACGACATCCAATAGACCTCACTGTGTGGTTCCGATCCCACCGTCTGAATTCATATGTGTCCTGGATTAAAGGGATGATGTGGCAACCCTAACTGGGTTGTCTTTCAGGGATGGATCTAGGGACCCACGGAGGAAGAAGTGTTACCAGTGGTTCCCCGTATGGTCGGACCTAAGAGTGTCTGGACTTAAAAGGCATATTGTTGCACGGTGGTACCGGAGTCTGGGATCTGGCTGTGGACCCTCAAAAGTTCCTGACAGACGGTGGGATCGGAACCACACAGTGAGGTCTATTGGATGTCGTTTTAAGATCAACGTTATGCGCATATTCCTCTTATCGTTGGTAAGAGTACCCTTTACTCACTTGGTGGGAGTGCACAGTGCATGACGCAGGTTTTCACAGTTGTTGAAGATTTATTATCA
>BLSH010247087.1:176590-193488 GCA_018402905.1 Glandirana rugosa
ACGTGTAGTGAATCTCTTGTGGTATGGGTGTCACTTCGTACCGCCACCGTCGAAGTACGAAACCCCGACAAATAGAAGTCGACCTTCTCCCCGGAATCAGTTCCATCTCCTGTAATACTTGTCAAGGTTTATGGTCAGTTATAACTTTGTTTTGGAAGTCCGAAGACGATCTTCTGACTTGTACTTCTCTTTTTCCCTAGGCCAGCTGATTTCTTTTCCCTGCCTAGTTAACTCCTGGTAAGACGAACATAAAACCCACAAAGTCATGAAGAGCTGCGTCTGTCAGTGAACTCGGAGAAAAGGATTTTACTGTAAGTTTTAATAAAATCCCTTTTTCTCTTCATGTTCAGTCTTCTAGCAGAAGCCTGAAGGTTTTGTTTCAATATTGACTGGTATTTGGAACTGTTCATAATGTCCTCTACCTTGACTAAGGCCCCTCTTCCAGCTGAAGATAAACAGCCCCAAAGCATGAAGCTGCCACCGCCATGCTTCACTGTGGGTATGGTGTTCTCTAAGTGATGTGCAGTGTTGTTTTTGCACCAAACATATCTTTTGGAATTATGGCCAATAAGTTCAAGCTTGGTTTCATCAGACCATAACACATTTTCCCACATGCTTTTGGGAGACTTCAGATGTGTTTTTGCAAAATTTAGCTGGTCTTGGATGTTTTTCTTGGTAAGAAAAGGCTTCCGTCTTGCCACTCCATAGCTCAGACATATGAAGAATACAGGAGATTGTTGTCACATGTACCACACAGCCAGTACTTACCAGATATTCCTGCAGCTCCTTTAATGTTGTTGTAGGCCTCTTGGCAGCCTCCCTGACCAGTTTTCTTCTAGTCTTTTCATCAATTTTGGAGGGACACCCGGTTCTTGGTAATGTCACTGTTGTGCTATATTTTCTCTACTTGATGATGACTGTCTTCACTGTGTTCCATGGTATATCTAATGCCTGGGAAATGCTTTTGTACCCTTCTCCTGACTGATACCATTTAAGAATGAGATCCCTCTAATGCTTTGTGAGCTCTCTGCGGACCATGGCTTTTGCTGTAGGATGCGACTAAGAAAATGTTAGGAAAGACCTACTAGAACAGTTGGGGTTAATCAGAGGCACTTCAAATGATGGCAAGTGTGTACTGACTCCTATTTAACATGAGTTTGAATGTGATTGCTTAACCGGTTCAGCCCCAGTGCCGTAAATAGGCGGCGGGTGGTTTTGAGCGGCTGTGCCGGGACATAGTCTGCATCCCAGAGGGCGGGAGGGGACACCCTCCCCCCTCCTTCCGCCGCTCTTCTCCGGCCTCCCGTCCCACTGGGAGACCGGAGCGACGATCCGGCGCCTCCGCCGGCTAGAAGGAGACCTGACAGAAGCCGTAATCGTCTCCGATCGGGTCTCCTTCGGCAAATTCTGGAAGCGACGTCACAACGTCACTTCCGGTTTACTCGGCGGCTAACGGCGCCATTTTTAAAAAACATTACAGTATTCAGAATCGCTGTTTTTGGTTCTTTTAGACCCCCCAGCCCTCCAAAAAGTGAACCTGTCACCATATATTACTATCACAAGGGATGTTTACATTCCTTGTGATAGCAATAAAAGTGATCAGATTTTTTTTTAAAGGAACAGTGTTTAAAATAAATAAATAAAATTAAAAAAAAAAATTTAAAGCGCCACCGTCCCCGCGAGCTTGCGCAGCAAAGAAAATGCATACGTAAGTCGCGCCCACATATGAAAACGGTGTTCAAACCACACATGTGAGGTATCGCCACGATCGCCAGAGTGTGAGCAATAGTTCTAACAAAAGACCTCATCTGCACCTCTAACCTGCTAACCGATAAAAAAATTTAAAGGGTCGCCTATGGAAATTTTTAAGTACCGGACTTTGTCGTCATTCCGCGAGTGCGCGCAATTTTCAACCGTGTCATGTATGGTATCTATTTACTTGGCATAACATCCTCTTTCACAATATACAAAAAAATTGGGCTAACTTTACTGTTGTCTTATTTTTTAACTCAAAAAAGTGAAATTTTTCCAAAAAAAAAATCGCGCTTGAAAGACCGCTGCGCAAATACCGTGTGACAAAAAGTATTGCAACGATCGCCATTTTATTCTCTAGGGTGTATGGAAAAAAATATATATATAATGTTTGGGGGTTCTAAATAATTTTCTAGCAAAAAAAAAAATGTTTTTAGCTTGTAACAAATGTAAAAAAGGGGCCCAGTTGGTAAGTGGTTAATTCTGAACGCCGCTACATCCCAAATTATAAGAGGGTGTGCACACTTATGCAACCACATTATTTTAGTTTTTTATTTTTACTTCCCCTCCCTAAAAGATTTCCATTTGTTTTCGATTTAATTATACAGTTTATAGGTCACATTAAAGTGTTCTGAAAAGATTTATCTTTGTCTAATTTTTTTACATCACAGAAACCTGGCATTTTAACAGGGGTGTGTAGACTTTTTTTATCCACTGTGTGTATGTGTATATATATATATACACATATATATATATTTATGAAAAAAATGGGCCAATAAGAAGTAGTCCATAATAGTGGTATCATAATGCAATTGTACTACATGCCTGTTTATCTTCGCTAACTTGAGTTTATTACAAATAAACCTGAATTCTACTAATCTATGCTGCACTCAGATTGGCGCCGCTCTGCTTTCTCCTCTCTTCCATTATAGAGTCTGCTTCTGCTCTGACAGCCGGTCGCCTATATCCCTAATCAGAGCTGTTTGGTCTGATTCAGGCAGCTTTGTGGACATTCCCCCACTGGACTTTTAAGTTGCCCTTTTCCCTCTGTGCAACCTCCCATCCCCCACACCCTGGCTGTATACCAGCGTTCCAGTTATGGTCCTTACATTTGTATTTGAACTAAGCACACATATCAGCTTTATTGGTCTTAAATAAATTTAAAAAACACATGGTTTTGAACTGCAGATTAAGTTTACAAAGGTTTAACAGTACATACCGGCAACTGGTAAAGAGGAACATCCACTTGACCAAGGAAGTCATCTCTGGTCTACAAATGAAAAAAAACAGTCATTAGAAATCATTAGAATTGAGCTGTATCCCATGACACTTTATGTAACTACATGAAGACTGGACTGTTACACCCCCTTTCCGTTCAGGCTATTTTTCAGTGTGGTCACTCTTTGACTGACATTTACTCAGGCAACACTTCTATTTAATTTTTTTGAAACAGAGCTTTTTTTTGGTGGTGTTTGATCACCAAGTTATTATATAAAGAAAAAAAAAATGAAAATTGTGAAAAGTTTTAGTTTCTGTTATAAACTTTTGCAAATTATCTTTCTTCATAAATTTAGACCAAAATCTATTCAGCTACATTTTTTAGGTAAATAAAAAAAAGAACACAAATCAGCATAGTGTTTATTCTGTATGAAAGATTTATATAGTGTACAACTACGGTACATATATTTAAAAATTGATCAATCCTGATCCTTACGGCCTATATGATTTCTTGAGGCCCTAAAATGCCAGGACAGTACCAATACCCTCCCAAACGACCCCTTATTGGAAAGTACATTAGTCAGTCCAAAGCATTTAGTAAGAGGCATGGTGAGTTTTTTTTGACGTTGTAAGCTTTTGTCACAATTTTTTGGAAAATCCCAGACTATGGGGATACCACGTGTGAGACTTTTTCACATCCTAGGGAGGGGTTCAAGGAGCACCTTTGGGCTTTCAAGCAGCATAAATTATGCATCTAATTTTCTGATTACGTATTATATTTCTTCAGTTCCTTAAGTGTCAGGACAGAAGAGACACCCACAAAATTACATTTTTGAGAGCAAACACCCCAAGTTACTTTCTGAAAGGCATAGTGAGTCTTATGGAAATTTCATTTTTTGCCACAAGTTTTTGGAAAATGCGGAAAGAAAATGAAAATGTATTTTTTTTAAACAAATGTGTCAACGAATAAGATATTTCTAAGACACAGCATTGGTATACATAGAATTACACCCCAAAACACAATCTGCTACTCCTCCTGAGTACGGCGATACCACGTGTGTGAGACCTTTTTACAACCTAGCCACACAGAGATGTCCCAAATCCAAGGAGCGCCTTTAGGTCTAGGAGCATAAATTAGGCATTTAACTTCCTGACTATCTACCACATTTTGTGACTGGCTGCACTACTCAAGCTCGTTAAAGTTGGAGGGCAGTAAAACCTTGTGCTGAGCTGCAGAGGCAGCAGAGCCGTGGCTGTGATGCTTTGCTATGCAGCCGTACTCAACTACACCCCCTGCCCTTTTTGGCAAGTGCAGCACCGGCCGATCGAAACCCATTCAAGTGAATGAGGGTGCATGTGCGCGGTCCATGGGGTTAAAGCAAGTGGCGAGGGGGAGCACAGGTATACATTTTATCTGAGGGTGCACATGAGGCACGCAAGTGTTAAGTATGGGTATGTCCACACACATCGGAGAAGCTCCTGTCCAGTTATGACATATAAATGGCAGGTTAAAGCCTAACTCTAGGCAAACAACTATACACACAAATTAAATTCAGTGAAAGAAGAAGCAGCAGATTGATGCGCTAATTTTTCTATCACTCTGATATCTCCCCCCATCAGCATGTCCCTTATTGGTACAAAAATGTTACAACACATAAAGTTTTAAATAGCAAATCTAAAAATCAGGTGAAACCAATCACTGAATTGATGATGGTATCAAGTAAAAACTGTACCTGTGCTAATATCAGAGTTCTATCTGATCTACCAGAACATAATTTCACACAACTCTCTCTATCCGATTCAAAATACCAAGGCAGATTTGAATCTGACTGGAAGCTTTGAAAAGCGTATTACCTACACTTCATTACATCCTACGTTTTATGAGAAAGCCAGAAAGCAGTTGCAGTGGATGTGTTTGGGAATAATGCTCCTGTATTACAAACATTAAGCAGCTAGGGTAGCCTGATTACCGACAATAGGGTGTGGTGCAGAGGCGGCCCATCCATCAGGGCGCACAGGCGCTGCCCCTCTCTCCAGCCACCCTCCCTGTCATGGATAGATTCATGCATAGCATGAATCTATCCATGGCCACCCGTGACCACCCCCCCATTCATGCAGCCGGCCCCTTTGTGGCGCCAGCCGAATGAATTACCGCGGTGGGGGTGTCCATAAAGCTTTTCATTAGAGCCGTAGGCTCTAATTGGCTTCATTAAAGTGTGGCTTGTGGCGCAAAGCGTGCTGCCACAAGCCCTTAGAAAGGCAAATTAACATTTGCCTTTCTATCTGGGAACCGCTCTCAGCCAATCAGAAAGCCCTGGTATATTACCAGTTTCCTGACTGGCGGAGAAGACAGGCGATCCTATTGGACGCCTATCTCGGAGAAGGAGGATGTTGCCGGAGCACAGAGAGCACGCTTCCCGCTTGCCAGACTCTGAACATTCTAGCACACTCCGCAAGCCGGGTTCTGCACACTGCCAGCATGCTTCCCGCTCGCCAGACTCTGCACATTGCCAGCCTGCTATTGGATGGGGTAAGTGCGGGACTTTGGGGGGGGCAATTTTACTCTTATTTACCTAACTTGGGGGTCTGTCGGTGCTGCAAGTCCCTATCTGGGGCTCTGTATACTGCTCTGGTGGCTCTGGATACCCTATCTGGGGCTCTGGTATACTGCTCTGGTGGCTCTGTTTACCTTATCTGGGGCTCTGTATACTGCTCTGGTGGCTCTGTATACTGCTCTGGTGGCTCTGTATACCCTATCTGGGGCTCTGTATATATCTCTGGTGGCTCTGTATACTCCTATCTGATGGCTCTGTACACTCCTATGTGGTGGCTTTGTATACCAATACCTGGTGGCTTTGTATACCAATATCTGGTGGCTTCGTATACCCCATATCTGGTGGCTCTGTATAGCCCTATCCGGTGACTCTGTATAGCCCTATCCGGTGACTCTGTATAGCCCTATCCGGTGACTCTGTATAGCCCTATCTGGTGACTCTGTATACCCCTGTCTGGTGAATCTATATACCTCTATCTGGTGATGCTGTATACCCTATCTGTGATGCTGGGCTGCATACTCCTGACACAATGGGTTTAAACTATAAGGGGTGTGGCTTATGAGAAGTGGGATGAGTCAACAAGGAAGGGTGGGGTCTGGCACCCCCCCATCCTAAAACGTCAGCAGCCGCCACTGGTGTGGTGTGGAGCAAGTTATACAGCTATACTTGACTTATTGACTCAAAGTAGACTAATACACAAGGGAGGTGAAACAGTGCACACTCAATAAAAGATACATCTCAGTGATGAATAAAAAAAACAAAAACAAAAAAACACATTCGTCAGAGCTAGATTTAAGGCACATGGTTATCACACACACTATCAAAAAAGCCATATCAATAGGAACTATTCTCTAAAATGGTGTGCCCTAGAGGACTGGATCTCCAAAGTTTTGTGATCCAGAGGCTTCAGCAGCAGTATACGGCCTGGTGCACTGTCCTGGTCATCTTGACTACAAAAAGTGAGTAAGGAGAGTCCTGCTGTTCATACTCTCTCTTTTTTTTATCTATGCAATTTTACTCTTATTTACCTAACTTGTTGTATGAAAAAGGTCTATTATTTAGAACATTTTAGCAGATTTCACTTGTCATTCTTGTGCACGCCCCAGACTTCAGCTTAATTCATACCCCCTAAGAGTATCTGCCATAGCTCAGTGACAGTTAGAGAGGGTACCATACACAGATTGTTCATACAAGTTCAATGTGAAAACTCCTAAACTTATCATTGTAGTATTTAAATAATATAGGAAATCTGAGTTTCCCAGTCAAGTCCTTTAAGAACAACATTTTCAGATATATTTAAATAATTTGTTAAATGATTTGTTTTTCTTTCTTGTGTTCTTGACTAACACAGCTGTGCAAGTGCCTAGGATATCTGGTATGCATTGAGGTCTAGATATGGAAAACACTGCAGTAGATCATGCCAAAGTCATTGGCTTTATAACTTTTGTATAATTTAACACTGTTGAAGTTGCTGGTAGTATTAACTATACTGCAAATCAGCTTAAAGTGGTATAAAACTGTACCTTCCCTTTTAGATTGTAAGCTCTAACGAGCAGGGCCCTCTGATTCCTACTGTATTTAAGTATATTGTATTTGTACTGTCTACCCTCAAGTTGTAAAGCGCTGCGTAAATTGTTGGCGCTATATAAATCCTGTATAATATAAAAATCACTAGCATCTGTAGTCAATGCCACATGGTGAATGCATTAACATTGAATACAAATACATAGTCTGGTTTATGAAAATAATTCAGCAAATCTCAGATACTACAGCTGTAATAAAATGTATCAAGAACATTTGTTATTACAGTCATATAAAGGAAAAGCTGCAAGACAATAAAGATTGATTTGACATGAAGCAATTTTTACAGGTTAGGCAGGAACATTAGGCAGAGTTTCAAATGTGCAAAAGAAGGATCTGTTGACTTTACCTTTTATAGATAAAGAATAGAAAGCATCTTTTGAATGATGTACTGTATGTCTAGTGTTATGAACAGGAAATGTATTATAAAACTATATAGGATATGACCCTGGTATACCTATTAGAAATAAACTATCAAAGCTTCTAAAAATCTAAAAAGCTCACACACTGTCCTAGTTCTGTACAAATTTACTATAGTCCATGAAAATGATGGCTGCTGTTAATGACATGTATAACTAACTTGTAATACCACTACTTCAAAAACGTTTTATACAATGAGGAAAACAAAGTATCTGATCCCCTACTGATTTTGTAAGTTTGCCCACTTATAAAGAAATCTAGCATCTATCATTTTTATCGTAAGTGTATTTTAAATGATAGAGACAGAATATCAACCAAAAATCCAGAAAAAACACACGATACGAATGTTATAAATTGAGTTGCCGTTCAGGGAGTAAAATAAGTATTTGATCCCCAAGCAAAACATGACTTAGTACTTGGTGGAGAAACCCTTGTTGGCAAGCACAGAGGTAAGATGTTTTTTTTTTTTAGTTGGTTACCAGGTTTGCACACATCTCAGGAGGGATTTTGGTCCACTCTTCTTTACAGATCTTCTCTAAATCCTTACGATTTCTTGTCTGTTGCTTGAGATTTCATAGTTTCAGCTCCCTCCATAAATTTTCTATAGGATTAAGGTCTGGAGACTGGCTAGGCTACTCAGTGACCTTAATGTGCTTCTTCTTGAACCACTCCTTTGTTGCCTTGGCGGTGTGTTTTTTTGGTCATTATCATGCTGGAAGACCCATGCACAATCCATCTTCAGTGTTCTGACTGGGAATTTTACAATACATGGCCCCGTCCATTGGCCCCTCAATGCGGAAAAGTCAGCCTTTAGCAGAGAAACAGCTCCAAAGCATAATGTTTCCACCTCTGTGCTTGACTGTAGGGATGGTGGTCTTCGGGTCATTGTCAGCATTTTCTTCCTCCAAACATGGCGAGTCGAGTTAATGCCAAAGAGCTCAATTTTGGTCTCATCTGACCACAGCACTTTCTCCCAATCCTCTGAATCATTTAGTTGTTCATTGGCAAACTTCAGACGGGCCTGTACATGTGACTTCTTGAGGAGGGGGACCTTGCGGGTGCTGCAGGATTTAATTCATGGCAGCGTATTGTGTTACCAATGGTTTGTTTGGTGACTGTGGTCTCAACTGCCTTGAGATCATGCAAAAGCTCCTCCCATGTACCGTAGTTCTGGGCTGATCCCTTGCTTTTCTCATGTTCATCCTTACCCCATGAGGCAAAATCTTGCATGGGGCTCCAGATCGAGAGCGATTGATCATTATTTAGTATCTCTTCCATTTTTGTCTTCTTCTCATCAAGCTTCTTGCTAATGGTCTTGTAGCCCATTCTAGCCTTGTTCAGGTCTACAATCTTGTCCCTGACATTCTTTGATATCTATTTGGTCTTACCCATGATGGTGAGGTTTAAATGGAAGAAAGATTCTGTGGACAGGTCTCTTTTATACAAATAACAAGTTGTTGTTAGGAGCACCTTCGTAAATGGACAGGACTAGTCTGTGTACCACATAAGCACATAGTGTAGCAAGTCTGTGGGAGCCAGAATTATTGCTGGTTGGTAGGGGATCAAATACTTATTTTACTTACTGAACTGCAACTCAATTTATAACATTTGTATCATGTGTTTTTCTGGATTTTTGGTTGATATTCTGTCTCTATCATTTGAAATACACCTATGATAAAACTTATGGAACCTTCATTTCTTTGTAAGTAGGGAAACTTACAAAATTGGCAGGGAATCAACTAATTTTTACCACTGTATATTATAGATAGTGTTTGCTTCAAAGAAAGGCAGAAGTCCTGAAACTTGGGTTGAAATTTCAATTAAGAAAGATTTTCCATGCCTGACAAAACTGGATATAGGCCTTACAAAAGAAAAAAAAAAAAGTTTAAAATCGATCACTCCCTCTACTTCCCTAACCTATACTATTACCAATACAAACAGAATACTCTAGTGGCCACCAGTATCTCACATTACAGCCCCCTTTCTCACACACAAAAACTGCCCACAAAAGTACATACCCCAAATAACTAAAGTATAAACATCTATATTTCTTGAAGACAAAACACATCAAGATTGTATCTTGTATCTTATGTTCAGCACATTATACTCTCCAGCGAAGAGGCAAATTATACAGTGTTACTGGCCAAAATGGCTTAGCTTGTGAGTTGGCCTTGTTGCTGAAACTATCAGAAGTAACGACCATCATTACATAATTATTATCCTATTAGAAGACACGTTTCTTTGTGTCTTCTGCATATCCAACCTGTCCAGCTGCAAGCCATATGGAAAAGGATCACAAACCACTGTCTAAATTGCAACCCACAGGTTAAGAATATATGCCATGAAGGTATGATACTACAATTAAAGTACTATATCAGAAGACGTGTCTCTAATATGACAGTTGATCAAGGGGCCCTCAAAGATTTTCTTCAGTCTCTCTCCATTCCTATCCAGACCATCTGTAATAGGTTAGCAAAAAAAGAAAAGAAAAAGTTGAAGTAAAAAATCTAAGTGACCAAGACTAAACAATCTAGTTTTACTTCAATCAGTTCAGAAAAGAGAGAAATGAGACTATGATGGTGTAGACCTTTAGTTCCCGGGCCAGCACAGCTGCCAAAGCAATTAAAAGGAAAAGAACACAACTGGAAGAGTGGGAACCATGTAGGGTATGAACACCCAAAACCAAAGGAAGTAGAGAAAAGAGCTTCAACCCTCTGTCTCGGTAACTACTTAAAACTAAAATATTACTTTATGCTGGACTGAACATTTAGAGTACCATCTATAAGAGGAAAACTTGTTGGATGCCATTCTTGGGCTAATTTTCATAGTGTTAGCTGCAAGACTGGCTTCTAAAACATCACAGGTCCTCAACATGCATGCAGTAGAAGTTGCATAAAAGTCTAAATTCCTAAAAGGCAACCAGCATCTTCATATTCACAGTGCACACAATTATTAGGCAAGTGAGAACTTTGACCAAATCATCATTTTTATGCATATTGTTCAACTCCAAGCTGTGTAAACTTGAATTCTTATTGGATTTAAGCACATCAGGTGATGTGTGTTTGTGTAATGAGGGAGGGTGTGGCCTAAGAAGAGCAACACCATATAGCAAGGTGTGCATAATTATTAGGCAGCTTCTTTTCTTCAGGCAAAATAGGCCAAAAAGTAGATTTAGCTGAATTGTAAAAAAAGAAAAAAAAAAGTCTTTCAGAGGGATGCAGCACTCTTGAAATTGCTAAGCTACTGGAGCGTAATCACAGAACCATCAAATGTTTTGTTTGAAATAGTCAACAGGGTCACATGAAACTTGTTGAGGGAAAAAGAGGCAAATTAACTGCCGAAGATTTGATCAAATGAGAAGCTACTAAGAACCCATTATTGTCTAGTGCTATTTTATTCCTGAATTGCGACCTACCTGGGGTGCCCAGAAGTACAAGGTGTTCAGTGCTAAGAGACATGGCCAAGGCAAGGAAGACTGAAACCCTACCACCAAGACACATAAGTTGAAACGTCAAGTCTGGGCCAAGATATATCTGAAGACAGATATTTCAAAGGTTTTATGAAGTGATGAGATGGGAGGGACTCTTGACGGACCAGATGGATGGGCCTGTGGCTGGATCAGTAACGGGCACAGAGCTCCACTTTGCAAGGTGGAGGTGGGGTACTGGTATCGGCTGGTATTTTGACTGGTATTACAAAGTAGGGTGGCTATATTGGTCACTGATTTTATTTATTTTTTTGAAATGCCAGAAATGTTTATTTGTAAATTTTGCATTGTTTGTTTATTCTCACTTTAACAGATGAAAATAAACAAGTGAGTTGGGAAAATTTTCATTAAGGCTACTTTCATAATGGGTCGGGCAGGGCAGTAGCGGTAAAGCGCCGCTAGTTTCAGTGGCGATTTTCCGCTGTTATAGCGGCGCTATGGTGCCGCTATGCAGGCGGGAGCGCGGCCCTTTTAACCCCCCACAAGGGGTTAAAAAGGGGTTAAAAGTGCCAGCGCACTGCGCTTCCAAGGCGGTGTGAAGCCGATTCGAAAGCGCTTGCCATTGATCTCAATGGCAGGGGCAGTGGAGGAGTGGTGTAAACACCGCTCACCGCACTGCCCCAAAGATGCTGCTTGCAGGACTTTTTGTAACGTCCTGCAAGCGTACCGCCCCAGTATGAAAGCACTCAGGCTTTCACACTGGGGTGGATGGGCGGTGTTTTTCAGGTGCTATTTTTGCCCAAAAGTGCCTGAAAAATGCCCCAGTATGAAAGTAGCCTTAGTCGCATAATAATTCTGCACATTAAGGCCTCATGCACACAGGACGTTTTTACAGCTGCTGTTTTTGGCTGCAGACGTTTTTCTGTACAAGCAATAAACTCCCCATAATGTTCATGCACACATAGGCTGTTATCAACTGTTTTTGGCTGGGACGTTTTTGAGCTGTAAAAAAAAAAACGCAAGACCAGTGGGTTCTGAGAGACGTTTTTCAGCTGTAAAAATGCTCTAACGCTGAAAACACGCTATAACTTTGCTTAACATTTAATACACAGCGTTAAGCCTCGCCAGGCGTTTCTCTGTATCTATTCAAAATCAATGGTTCCCTATGGCCCATTGATTTGAATGGAAGCCGCACCAGAAGTCAGATCATGATGATCCGACTTGCGGCGCGACTTGTGTGCTGAGGATCTTGAAGGGGAACCCCGCAAAAATTTTAAAAAAATTGCGTAGGGTTCTCCCCCTCCCCCAAGAGGCCCTTTGGTCTGGTATGGATTCTAAGGGGAGCCCCGCTCCAAAAAAAACCCAAAAGAGGTTGCATGCCCTCAACATGGGGGGGAGGGGGGATGGGTGCTTTGGGGTGGGGGGGCCCAAAGCACCTTGTCCCCATGTTGATGATGACAAGGGCCTCTTCCCGACAACCCTGGCCGTTTGTTGACGGGGTCTAGGGGTGTGGGGGCTGATCGTAATCTGGAAGTCCCTTTAACAAGGGGGCCCCCAGATCCTAGCCCCCCACCCTATGTGAATTAGTATGGGGTACATTGTACCCCTACCCGTTCACCTGAAAAAAGTGTAAAAAAAATAAAATATTTTATTAAATCAGTTCCGGCGTCTTCTCCCTCTCCGGCTCCTTCTTTCTTTTGCTCTTTTAAGGGGTCTTCTTTCTTCTGAGGGATCTTCTGCTCTTTTGCCTCTGTCTTCTCCCTCTGCTCTTCTTCGCATGTTGACACAAAGTGATCTCCCAAACTAATGCTGTATGCGTGCTCTGCATTGATTTATATTGGCATGGGGCATGGCCACCGGGTGACGTCATCCCTAAAATCCATACCAGACCAAAGGGTCTGGTACAGTCTTGGGAGGGGCGAACCCACTTAATTTTTTTTTTCATTTTACTGCGGGGGGGGGGGGTTCCCCTTTAAGATCCTAAGCACAAAAGTCGCTCCACAAGTCGGATCATCATGATCTGACTTGTGGTGCGACTTCTATTCAAATCAATGAGCTCCCATAGGGAACCATTGGTTTTGAATAAAGACAGAGAAACGCAACTTAAAGCTAGCGTGGAAAAATGTGCATTAACACCAATGCAAAACGCTGATAAAATCCTGTTTTTAATGCACGTTTTTCCTGGCATCGGTAATAGCTTTTGGCCTCATGCACACGGACGTTTTTTGATGCCGACATTTTCTGGCGTTTTTTTCAGCTCTCCATGTTAGTCAATGGCCCCATAAAAACGCCAACGTTTTTGAGCTGTAGAGGGCATCGGCGTTAGTCAGCTGAAACTAGAACCCACAGCCAGCGCGTTCTGAGGCTGTAACGTCTTGGCGTTTTTGATGCTGACGCCGCAAACGCTCACTAATGCCGTACCGGCGTTAACCGGCGTTTTTGACGCGGACGTTTTTAGGTTGAAAAATAGCAGAGGGTTTTTTTTTCCCCCAAAGACGCCTACGCTCACTAACGCCGATGCATAACGCTGAAAAACGCCAATTTTTTACCCTGACGCCGGGCCCGACGTTTTGCTTATTTTTTAAGATGCGCCCATGTGTATGAGGCCTTACAGCTCTTTTCTTTTTTTTTTTTAACGTCCTGTGTGCATAATTGTGCACACATAGATATTCTCCTAAGAAAGCCAAAATTTTTTTTTTTTTTTAATAAATATTCAGGTTTGAGGTTTATTAACATTTTGGATTCACTGAGAGCACCACAGTTGTTCAATAATGAAATGGATCCTCAAAAATACAACTTGCCTAATAATTGTGCACACAATGTAGAAAGGTTGGCAAATGCAGCCTAAATATTTTTCTCCAGATAGTTCTCCCAACCACTTAACGACCACCCTATAGCAGATTTACAGTTAAAGGGTGGTCATTCTGTATATATACATGTGATAATGCACTTCCATGTAGGGGGGCGCACCTCTTCTGCTGTGAGTAGTCACAGCAGAAGCCGATCAGTAGGTTCAGGCCAATGGATGTCTGCTGCCACCCGCTGATCATTCGGAAGACGCACAGGACGAAGCTCTGACTGAGCTCCATTTGAAAGGGGATGTGATGGATTTTCTTTCCCTGCTAAGCAGGGAAAGAAAATCCATCACATCCCTTAGTAAAATCACCTCACACAGTACACAAAAACACTGATCACCCTAAATGTTTGACCCCTTCCCAGCCAGTGTCATTAGTACAGTGACTGAACATGTTTTTAGCACTGATCACTGTATTAGTGTCACTGGTTCCAACAAAGTGTCAAAAGTGTCAGTAATAGTGTCCGATTGTCTGCCACAATATTGCAGACCTGCTATAAGTCGCTGATCGCCGTCATTACTAGTATAAAAAATTAAAATTCCAGTATATATCCCATAGTTGTAGATGTTATAACATTTGTGCAAACCAATCATTATACGCTTATTGGGAATTTTTTTTGCCAAAAATAAGTAGCAGAATAGATACTGGCCTAAATTTACAAAGAACCTTGATTTTTCTATTAGATATGTTTTATAGCAGAAAGTAAAAAAAATAAAAAATAATATATATATATATATATATATATATATATATATATATATATGTATATATATATTCAGCACAAAAGGTAACAAAAAAAAAAAACGGTAAAAGGTAAAAAAAAAAAAAAAAGAAAGTTCGATTTGTGGGAAAAAAGGACTTCAACTGTGTTTGGGTAGTGTCGCACGACCGCGCAATTGTAAGTAACACAGTGCCGTATTGCAAAAAAATTGGCCTGGTCATAAAGGGGGTAAATCGTCCGGAGGTCAAGTGGTTAAATAAAATCAAAGGTGCTATTAATATATAAAACTGTGGCAGTAGCACACTGCTTGCATCTGTGAACTGTTTGCTTACGAACTGTAGAGTGCCTCCTTGTCCTTAAGACTGGAAAGAAAAACAGAAAGTGTACACACCTGTGGCCACTAATTACCAAAGCCTTCAACAAAGTTTTATTCTGAGGTGTTATGGACAAGGTCATTCTGCGCACTGAAATATTTTCATTCCCAACTTTCCTTATTAAAGTGAATGACATTTTTTCAATAAATGTGCTATTCTACATACAGAAAATGAATCTGCCCATATGGTTTGCTTATTTTAAGGCTTTGCCTGTAGTAAATGCAGACTTAGCTGGTCTTCACACAGAAGTCTATAGTTGCAGAGAAGAACTCAATTTTTATTGGAGGGCATAAAAATAACATCACGCACAGCAAAAAATAAACAAAGATGTGGACTATTGCTCCTGCTTATAAAAATACAGACTCAATAGATGTCTTTTATAGACCAACATTCTTTCTGCTAAAACATCCCAGACATAACTGTACATTCTGGACTTCTACTGCATAAATGGCTTCTCAGAAGACACAGTAGGAGTGACCCTCAAGCAGTTATTTTAATCAACACAGAATGTTTCTCCACTCCATCTAAAAATAAATCTGGCTGTCACAATTTTCACACAACGCACAACTCTGAATATATCAATATTTGGCACAGTTGACCTACAGGTGTTGCACAGATTAAGCCCCCGTAGCACACTTCGATACTTGTTAAATTAAACAGTGCAGTTAGCGCACACGTAGCAACTCATAGCAACTAGATATCAACTAGGGATGCTGTAGCATACAGTACACTACACATTTCCATTACCTGCATACATTTAAAATGAGAAAACCATAATCCAGTGAGGGTAAATTTTAAGACTTTTCAGAGCTCAAAATTTTTGCCCTATTAACCACTTCAGCCCCGGGAGGATTTCCAGCTTTAGGACCGGAGCCCTTTTTGTGATTCGGCACTGCGTCGCTTTAACTGAAAATTGCGCGGTCGTGCGGCGTTGTACCTAAACAAAATTTGCGTCCTTTTTTTCCCACAAATAGAGCTTTCTTTTGGTGGTATTTGATCACCTCTGCGTCATTTCTGATCGCCGCTATAAACAAAAGAAGAGCGACAATTTTGCAAAATGCACCCGCTCCCTGGCCCTCCTCGAACACAGTGAGTGTGCGTGCGCGCCTCCGGCGGCGCGCGCTCACTAGGCTCGATGCCGCAGCCGCCGTCATATGACGGCGATTTGCGCAATAGAGCCACTCTGTCGCCGTCAATTGCCGACCAGCAGTCGGCAAGCGGTTAAAGCAGAAGTATAGAAACTTTACCTTCACTTCCTGTCACAAAAGAGTGAGGGGAAATTCCTGCAAGTTAAGGGAATCTTTTGACCCCCCTCCCCCCCCCAAAGGTCACCAGAACTAGCATCTCCATTGGAAGATTTCCTCTCTATTACGATTCTGGGGGCAACCCACAATTTGGGATTTTCTTTTTCTATCAATGATAATGGATAACAGGGTGAATCTCCCTAGCAGGGCCAGAGGAAGCAATTAAAAACTGACAGGTATTCTAATCCATTCCCTCTATCCAAAACTAAAAAAAAAGTTTTGCCTTTGGTTATACTTTAACCACTTCCCGCCCGGCGCATTGACAAATGACGTCCGGGCGGGGGGTTCATTATCCTGACTGGACGTATATTGACGTCCTCAGGATAATGCGCGATCGCGCGCCCCTGGGGGCGCGCATCGCGGCGATCGGTGGTGCCGTGGGTCAGTCTGACCCACCGCACTACCGACCGAGGTAAAAGGCTTCGATCCGAAGCCTTTTACCATGTGATCAGCCGTGACCAATCACGGCTGATCACAGTGTAAATAGGAAGAGCCGTTGATCGGCTTTTCCTCTGCTCAGGTCTGCAGACCTGAGCAGCGGAGAGCCTAACGGCTGCTCGGCTGATGAGGGGGGGCTGCGCTGAACGTTTATCAGCGCAGCCACCCTCAGGATCACCCCACTGGACCACCAGGGAGCCGGATCAAGACCCCAGGGAGCCCCCCCCCCCGCCGGACAGCGCAAGGAGGTCGC
>BLSH010247087.1:193845-209895 GCA_018402905.1 Glandirana rugosa
GTCTGGCGGACACACTTTGGTCTGATTTAGAGAGAATAAAAAAAAATATGTACGATTAAAAAGTGTATTTTCTGAGGAGACCACGTGATAAACTAACCATATTATTCGAATTCTTTATCAGTCACCGACTCTCAAGTGGGATATTTTCGATGAATTTCCACGCACACTTTGTTTTAGTCAACATCTCGTTTCTTACACGTTATAATATCGTTGGTTTATATTAGACGGATGTCATTTCCCTCTAGTCTAACCAACCAAATATCATAACGTTTCACGTGTAGTACTGACTAACAAAAGATGGAAGGATCTATTCGGATAAAGTATAAACGCAGCGTCGCACGACCGCGCAATTCTCATTCGAAACGCAACAGCACTGAAAGCTGAAAATTGGTCTGGGCGGGAAGTGTCCTAAGTGCCTGGTATTGAAGTGGTTAAGTATTTTCACAAATATGAAATAGGCTTATCTAGGAAGGTAGAAAACAATCAGTCATGATGTGCACTTTGCAATACTATAAACCAACCAATCTGATCTCCCTTTACTGTAGGCAGATTATATTTGGTTGCTATAATATTGCACATTCTTTGCTCTACAACTGATTTTGTTTCACACGCACCTTTAAGTAGCTTTTATAGGGTGAACTCTCAGCCACTGACTATTTCTTAAGCTTATTATACCAATCAAATAGTGCACCAGAGGAGTCTTTTATGTGAAAAATTAGCATGTATAAAAAAAAATAAGAGAGATTTAGTCTGGTTTCACACAGGCGGTCTGATCAGGTCCGCTTGTCAGTTTTTCAGATGGACCTGATCGGACCAGCCATTGTTCTCTATGGAATGCTGGATGTCAGCGGACGTGTCCATTCCACATCCGTTTAGCGGATTGGATGACAGTCAGAAGGAAACAGACAGGCGATCTGTTTCTATCCAACCGCACCACAGAGAACAGTGGGGCGGATCGCTCTGCTGAGCTGGTGGATGCGCATTACAGAGTCCGTCCCGTGTAAAGGGGACCTAATGGCGATTTAGGCATACATATAGATCCATGAAAATATTAATGTTGGGTGATAAATGTTGTCTATTGAAAATATCAATACCAAAATAATCTAAAATGTGTTTTACTGACTGAATGCTTCAGGCCTGGACAGTGTTAGATGTGGGGAGGCTGGCTACTAATACCACCTAGGGGCAAAGGTAATCAGCATCGGTGTACATTTAATCACAATGCATACCATTCATTTGCTCACTTTTGAACAAAGGCAAGCATATAAGGCAAACAAAGTGCATAGGCATGAGACAAAGCAAAGCATAGTAAAGTTGGCCACAAACAAGAAATAAGTGGCCAGATACAAAATTTTATTTTGGCTTTCTTCACCCACAACCTTAATTTATGGGTACCCTGTAGATGACCATAGTTGGCATTATTACATTTTTCAGTGTAGCAAATTCGAGCATTACTGGCCACAATCAGGCACCTTTATGGCTGGATCACATCTAAGCGATTTGCGATCCAACTTGAAGTCGCCTCAAATCACATGACATCAGAAATCCCATTGAAATGAAAGGAGCCGTCTTAATATGCACTACTCAAGTCGCTCCGACTTCAGGGCGACTTCGAAAAAGGTTCCTGTACTATTTCAAGATGACTTCTAGGAGATTTGAGCCCATAGAGGTCAATGGAAGTCATTTCCAAGTCAGATCACCGTCTATAAAGAAGCAACTTTACAGGAAAAAGAAAATATTTTTTTTTAAGGCAACACCCCTCCCTCTCTTCTCTGTATGTTATGTTCCCTCGCCAAGCTAGAAAGAAAACTGCAGTAGGTTCCTGTGGCATGTGAGTTATTTTATTTGAGGATGGGCAGATGTTTCACTGCCTCTAACCTTCTCTGTCAGACATCCACCCATGTCTTACCAAATTATAACAATCTTTTTTTATTTTTGTGGAAAAATATAAAGTACACAAATATAGATATACTGATTTTCTACAATAAGTGAAAGGGAGTCATGCTCATTTTATAAAGATTTGAGTCTACACTTCTATGTAAAGAATATATATTTACACCCGTGCATGAAGACAGTTTTACTTCTTCTATAACAAATGTTTTCTAAAGGCTTAAATGTTTTTACTTAGTTATTTGGATCCAAAAACATTTTTGAAAAATGATTTTTGTATACAAGTTAAAGCGTATCCAAACCTAAGAACAGAACTGTCATACATTGCAGGTTACCAAGCCTTAGATATAATGACTGCATTAGCTTTCTTTTTTCAGGCCTTTTGTCCTTCATTTTTACCCGATGATCGTGTGAATAACACAATTCCTGTCCCATGGTTGTCACCCAGAGTTGACTTCAAACATGCCTGCATTTCTTCATCTTCATTACATTGGAGATGATGAGAATAGTAGCTGACACAAATAAGATACATTTTATGATTTCAGGACAGCTCACACAAGTGACAAGGACATTGCATTTCTGGCAAGATCAACGGGTATTTTCTCTATTTGCTGAAAACAAATGCAGCCACCACAAGTGAGGAATGGTGAGCCACAAAATCATACATATTTATTATTGTTAGTTGCACACCAGCCTTGTGCATTATCTAAGATTTACTGTAAAAACACAAGTGGATATACTTGCAAATTAAGCTGAGTGAAAAACAAACATGAACAGAAACCAACTTCAAGAACCACCTCGAACAGTACTCAAAGCAGGTGTAGATGATATCATAACAGAGGCAGAAGCTTTTGAGGGTTATACCTTCCCCAGACTTGAGTGCAGAAGATGTTTTTTTTGTTTATATTTTTGTTATTGGGTCTAGTTATGCTATAGACCCCTTTCACACTTGTACGAGTTGTCCAGGGATTAGGAACTGCAAAGTCCCATGACAAGTCGTTCCCCATTTTTTCCAATGAGTACCATTCATATCTGTACGACTTTCAAGTCGTGTCGACTTCAAAGTAGTGCCTGCATTACTTTGGTCCAACTTTGATGCAACTTGAGGTCCAAAGACTTCAATGTTAAACCCTCAAAGTCTCTTGCAAAATGCACCTGAATAATATAGATGTGATTTCTGTACTACTTCTGTACGACTTTGTAATATGTTTTCATTGGGCCAAAGTTGCAACAAAGTCGGACCAAAGTCTTACTGATCCCAAGTCGCGTCAAAATCGCTGTAGCACTTCCTCGCTGCCTTTCCAGACTGGGGAAACCAAAGTACTATAGCATAAAAAGAACAGATGGCGCGTGGGCCTAGTGCATTATACTACACCAAAGGCTTCATTCATATACGAAAGCTGGTAATATACTCACAAAGACTTGAGTAAAAGCATGTAAAATAATTCCTCCACCTGGGTCCATACAACCCTCCACATCACATGGGACTGTCCCTGTAGAGGTATCAACTAATGTGTTTCGAGTGGTTACTCTTCTGCAGAGCCTGACAAACATGTCTAGCTTGCCTGCATATAAGTGGTGTACTGGATTAGTAGTGCCTACCCTAGGGGTGTGACCCATCTCTCACATGGGCGTGGCCAAGGCACCACCGACCACAATACACCACAACTACATCTCAACGTAATAATCATGGAATGTTGCTCACATTAAAAGCAGCAATGATCTCTAAAACTCGTACACTTAATATATATATATATATACATACATATACACACACACACTATCTCACAAAAGTGAGTACACCCCTCACATTTTTGTAAATATTTTATTCTATCTTTTTATGTGACAACACCGAAGAAATGACACTTTGCTACAATGTAAAGTAGTGAGTGTACAGCTTGTATAACAGTGTAAATTTTCTGCCCCCCTCAAAATAACTCCACACAAAGCCATTAATGTCTAAACCACTGGCAACAAAAGTGAGTACACCCCTAAGTGAAAATGTCCAAATTGGGCCCAAAGTGTCAATATTTTGTGTGTCCATCATTGTTTTCCAGCACTGCCTTAACCCTCTGGGGGAATGGAGTTCGCCGGTACTTCACAGGTTACCACTGTAGCAAGGGGTGTACTCACTTTTGTGAGATACTATATATATATATATACACACACACACACACACACACACACACACACACACACACACACATATATTTATTAAGTGTATGAGTTTTAGAGATCATTGTTGTTTTTAATGTGAACATGTCATGAATATTGTAATATACGTTGAGATGTAATGGTGGTGTATTGTGGTCTGTGGAGCCTTGGCCACGCCCATGAAAGATGGGGCACACCCCTAAGGCAGGCACTACTAATCCAGTATACCACATATATGCAGGCAAGCTAGATGTGTTTTGTCAGGCTCAGAAGAAGGGTAACCACTCGAAATGCGTTAGTCGATACCTCTACAGGGGCACTACTAGGAACACGATAAGAAATGTAAGATCTCAATCAGGGCAGCTAAAATAGACCAAGAGACACATTGCAGGGGAGACTAAATAAAAAAAATCCCCCTAAATCTTTTGAATATACGAATAGTAAGAAAGTGAGGTCAGAGCATATTGCCATATAAAGGATGATCAGGGGAAATTGGATACAATGCCAAGGAGAAGGCAACTGTACTAAATGCATTCTTCTCTTCAGTTTTTAAAAATGAAAAGGGGGGGCACAATAATCAAGACTTAATTGTAACACAACACAGAATGCACCCTTGTGGCTAATAGAAGACGGTATCCAAAAAAAGACTTGAAAGACTTAAATAAATCACCAGGACCAGAAGGCATAAGCCTGAGAGTCCTCAAAGAACTTAGCTAGGTTATAGCCAGGCTGTTATTCCTAATTTCTAAGGGCAGCTTAGTGACTGTAATGCTACCAGCTGATTGGTACTATTTTGGCTTATCACCAATGTTTAAAAAAAGGGCCAAGATATAGACCTGGTAACTGCAGGCCAGTCAGCCTAACACCAAAAGTATGTCAATTATTGGAGGGGATGATAAGGGACTATATACTAGATTTTGCTCATGAAAGCAGTATCATTAATAGTAGGAAAAGAGGGATTTTAAAGGTGTCAAAACACATATAACAGTATATGATAAAAAAGCAAGTCATTAAAACCAACAAAGAATATTGAAGTAGAGTATCCATGCAGTTAACATTTGCTGGACATGTTTCGCCAAATAGGCTTCCTTGGGAGCTTCAAAGCACTACATATTGATACAACTGAAAATAAAAACAAAACAGCATGCTTATGTATAATAAAGAACTCATTTTTTTTTATCATATGTGTGTTTTGGCCCTCTTTTTCTAAAACAATATAATATGTACTGTTGTGGTGCCCTTAATTTCCAGATTTAATAGTAATCATGGATTTATGGATGACCATTCTTGCCAGGCCAATCTATTAACATTCTATGAGGAGGTGAGTTGTCATCTAGATAGAGGAAGGCAAGTGGATGTGATTTATCTAGATTTTGCCAAAACATTCAATACAGCTCCCAATAAACGCTTAATTTACAAAAAGAGATCTGATAGCATGGATGATAATGTATGTATCTGGATAGAAAACTTGTTAAAGGGGCGCATCCAAAAGATGGTGATAAAGTGTGTGTGCTTAGAATGGTCTGAAGTTGTGAGCTAGGTACCCCAAGGCTCTGGTCCTGGGACCAATTCTGTTTAATTCGGTATAACTAGGTTGGTACAAATAGTTCAATCTCAGTGTTTGCTGATGATACAAAGCTATGCAGGGCAATAACTTCACAGCAGGATATAGAAACTTTACAAGAAGACCTCAGTAAAATAAAGGGATGGGCAACTACGTGGCAAATAAGGTTTACAGTTAAAAAATACAAAGCAATGCACTTGGGAGGTAAAAATATGAATGTTAGTCACTTGCTAGGGGGAGAACCTTTGGGGGAATCAAGGATGGAAAAAGATCTGGGGGTCCTAGTAGATCACTCAGCAATAGCATGCAATGTCAAGCTGCAGCAAGCAAAGCTAGGAGACTAGATAAGATTATAAAATTCCACAGATGCCACATCTTGAATATGCTTTCCAGTTCTGGTCACTGGTCCCTGGGAATGATGTGTTGGAACTGGAGAGTCCAAAAAAGGGCAACAAAGCCAATAAGGGGACTGGAGAACCTCAGTTATGAGGAACGACTACAAGCATTAAACATTCTCCCAGGAGAAGAGATGCTTAAGAGGGGATATGATCGCAATATACAAATATCTCAATGGTGATTCTAGCATAAGGAGGAAACTATTCAGTCTCAGGTTGTTTAAGAAAACACATTGCTACTCAAAGTCGGATGAGAAATGGTTTACCCTTAAACTGCATAAGGGGTTCTTTACTGTCAGAGCAGTAAGTATGTGGAACTCCTTCCACAGCTGGTGGTGTTTGCGGGGATTATCTATAGTTTCAAAGACTCTTAGATGGGCATCTTATCGCACGCTATATACAGGGATATGGGAAATGGTATTGACAAACACACACACACACCCACCCACACAGGTTGAACAAAGGTCTTTATTCAACCTTACCAACTTTGTAACAGTGCCATCTCGCTGTAACACATTACTGATGGGCATGTTGACATACTCTGTGTCGCTAGGATGCCATATTACACATTGCCCTGTTATCATACACCATTTGAGTTTTAACCACTTGCCGACCGCAGTCTGACGGCGACAAGATGGCACGATATTGCAAACCGCCGTCATGCTGCGAGATCCCGCACTGTGAGCGCGTGCGTGCTGTCGGAAGCGCGCTCAACGTGTTTCCGGGGGGGCCAAGGAGCGGGTAGGGCAGACTCAATCGCCGCCGGCTACCCGCGATGCCCCCCTCACGCAGTGAGAGAACGGAGGTCTGTGTGTGCAAACACAGATCTCCTTTCTGACTGAGGTGGAAGGGCTGTGATCACAGGCTTCCAGTATATGGAATCTGTGATCACTTCCCTCCCCCTGCCAGCCCAGCACCAATACAGTTAGAACACTGTTAACCCTTAGAGCGCCCCCTGCAGGTTAACCCCTTCACTGTCAGTGGTATTTATACAGTAATCAGCGCATTTTTATAGCACTGATCAAATGCCAATGGTCCCAAAAGAGAGTCAAAATGGTCCGACATGTCCGTTGCAATATCGCAGTACCGCTAAAAATCGCTGATTACTAGTAAAAAATAAAAAAAATTAAAACCCCATAAATTAATTCTCATCATCTGTAAACGCGGCAACTTTTGCGCAAACCAATCAAACTCCGATTGCGATTTTTTTTTTACCAAAAAATATCAGGAAGAATATAACATCGGCCAAAACCGAAGTTTTTTTTTTGCAAAATTGTCACTATTCTTTTGTTTATAGCGGTGATCAGAAATGACGCAAAGGGGATCAAATACCACCAAAAGAAAGCTCTATTGGAAAAAAAAGGACGCAAATTTTCTTTGGGCACAAAGTCCCACAACCGCGCAATTGTCAGTTAAAGCGACGCAGTGCCGTATCGCAAAGAGTGCTCTGGTCCTAAAGTGTGAAATCCTTCCGGGGCTGAAGTGGTTAAAGGTGCTATGTTTCACCATGGCAGGTTTTATACTTGACAGCCTTGGCTGTCCTTAGCCTTTGTGTTCCAAACACCACTTACAGTATCTCACAAAAGTGAGTACACCCCTCACATTTTTGTAAATATTTTATTATATCTTTTCATGTGACAACACTGAAGAATTACATTTTGCTACAATGTAAAGTACTGAGTGTACAGCTTGTATAACAGCGTAAATTTGCTGTCCCCTCAAAATAACTCAACACAGCCTAAACTGTCTAAACTGCTGGCAACAAAAGCACCCACCCCTAAGTGAAAAATGTCCAAATTGGGCCCAAAGTGTCAATATTTTGTGTGGCCACCATTATTTTCCAGCACTGCCTTAACCCTCTTGGGCATGGAGTTCATCAGAGCTTCACAGGTTGCCACTGGAGTCTTCTTTCACTCCTCCATGACAATATCACGGAGCAGGTAGATGTTAGAGACCTTGCGCTCCTCCACCTACTGTTTGAGGATGGCCCACAGATGTTCAATAGGGTTAAGGTCTGGAGATGCTTGGCCAGTCCATCACCTTTACCCTCAGCTTCTTTAGCAAGGCAGTGGTCGTCTTGGAGGTTTGTTTGGGGTCGTTACGTTAGAATACTGCCCTGCAGCCCAGTCTCCAAAGGGATCATGCTTTGCTTCAGTATGTCACAGTACATGTTGGCATTCATGGTTCCCTCAATGAACTGTGGCTCCCCAGTGCTGGCACCACTCATGCAGCCTCAGACCATAAGACTCCCACCACCATGCTTGACTGTAGGCAAGCAACACTTGTCTTTGTACTCCTCACCTGGTTGCCGCCACACACGCTTGACACCATCTGAACCAAAGAAATGTATCTTGGTCTCATCAGACCACAGGACATGGTTCCAGTAATCCATGTCCTTAGTCTGCTTGTCTTCAGCAAACGGTTTGCGGGCTTTCTTGTGCATCATCTTTAGAAGAGGCTTCCTTCTGGGACAACAGCCATGCAGACCAATTTGATACAGTGTGCGGCTTATTGTCTGAGCACTGACAGACTGACCCCCCCACCCCTTTAAAGTCTGCAGCAATGCTGGCAGCACTCATAAGTCTAATTCCCAAAGACAACCTACGGATATGATGCTGAGCCCGTGCACTCAACTTTTTCGGTCGACCATGGCGAGGCCTGTTCCGAGTGGAACCTGTCCTTTTAAACTGCTGTATGGTCTTGGCCGCTGTGCTGCAGCTCAGTTTCAGGGTCTTGGTAATCTTCTTATCGCCTAGGAGATCTTTATGTAGAGCATACATTCTTTTTTTCAGATCCTCAGAGAGTTCTTTGCCATGAGGTGCCATGTTGAACTTCCAGTAACCAGTATGAGACCGTGAGAGTGATAACACCAAATTTAACACACCTGCTCACCATTCACACCCGAGACCTTGTAACACGAACGAGTCACATGACACCAGGGTGGGAAAATGGTTAATTGGCCACAATTTGGACATTTTCACTTAGGGGTGTACTCACTTTTGTTACCAGCGGTTTACACATTAATGGCTGTGTGTTGAGTTATTTTGATGGGACAGCAAATTTACACTGTTATACAATCTGTACACTCACTACTTTACATTGTAGCAAAGGGGTTGATTTACTAATGCTGGAGAGTGCAAAATTTGGTGCAGTTGTGCATGGTAGCCAATCAGCTTCTAATTCAGCTTGTTCAATTAAGGTTTGACAATAAAACCTGAAAACTGATTGGTTTCTATGCAGAGCTGCACCAGATTTTGCACTCTCCAGCTTTAGTAAATTGCTGTCACATGAAAATATATAATCGAGTATTTACAGAAATGTGAGGGGTGTACTCACTTTTGTGAGATACTGTATTACCTCAAAATCTGCTTTTAGAGATCCTAGTTTATTTTCTTTCATATGGTGTAGAAAACCCTACAGTGGTGAGCTCCCCCCTCTCCATCAAATGCTACCGTATGCAACATGGCCAGCATACTCCTATTGCTGACTGCCTGCATTACCACCCGTGGGCCATGCCCCATATACCCTCTTGCTATTAAAAACAAATTGCAATCGTGCACCCTGAAGCAAGTTACCGACAATTCACTAAGCTGTTTGTGTCTTTCTTTATTTTTATTTTCTTGATACTGCACCTTAGAAAGGTGCACACATTTTTTTTAGCTTGCTCTTTAAGTTATGGTGTTTTACAGCAGTCATTGAAACAATGTTTTTTTAAAGAATAAAGCTTTATTCTTTTTCCAACATTAAATACAGATAAAGAGCATAATCATATAAATTCCAGATAACAATCTCAATGTAATAGAAAGCGATAACGACTTTGCAGTATATAAATACAAACCAATAGGAGGAAAGGAATGGCCTGTATTGATTGAGAACAAAAGCACCCTATATGTATAGCCCTTCTGTAAGGAACCCAAAAAGGGATCCCCTCCTGGGTTTTGGAGCATGAAGAGTGACGAAAACAGAAACCTGACAATGCATTCTAATTCAGAGGAATGAAGATCTTACACCCATGATTAAAACTGGAAGTTAAATGGACTAAAGAGTGAAGCTGGTAAAAGAGTGTAGTGCAGTGGTTCTCAACTCCGGTCCTCGGGACCCACCAAGAGGCCAGATTTTAAGTATTACCTTGGGGAGATGCAGACTAGAACACTGCAATCACTGAGCAGCAAATGATATCACCTGTGATGTATTTCAGTTATCCTGCAAACCTGGCCTGTTGGGGGGTCCCGAGGACCGGAGTTGAGAACCACTGGTGTAGTGGGATAGAGAGGGAGGAATGAAAAGGAAAGTGAAGAGGAAGAGGGGGAAGGGAGAAGAGGGGTCATGGGTGTTTGAGTGAAGAAGGCATACCTCGACAATAGCACAGCAGAGTTCTGAAGTCGTATACAAGTGATTTCAGTAAGCCACTCGGCAATAGTGGGGGCATCCACTGGTTTCCAGTAAAAGAGTTCATAACAGAGATGTAAATATGAAAATAAATGTGCAACTGGAAGTTATGTATTAAGGTAACCAACCACCAGATGTGGAGCATGGAGTCATGTTATTGTCCATATTGCCAGCCAAACAGAAAGATGATGTACAGATTCTATGTAGCACCACTACACTAGGCAGTGATACCATTACGTAAGAATTTTATAGCTCCCAAATGATAGCTGAGGAAACAATGTTTGTTTAACCACTTCAGCCCCAGAAGGATTTCCCCCTATAGGACCAGAGCACTTTTTGCAATTCGGCACTGCGTCGCTTTAACTGACAATTGCGCGGTTGTGCAACATTGTACACAAACAGTTTGGCGTCCTTTTTCCCCACACAAATAGAGCTTTCTTTTGGTGGTATTTGATCGCCTCTGCGTCACTTCTGATCACTGCTATAAACAAAGAGCGACAATTTTGCAAAAAAAAAAAAAATATATATATATATATATATATATATATATATATATATATTCTTCCTCATATTTTTGGTTTAAAAAAAAAAAAATCGCAATCGGCGTATATTGATTGTTTTGAGCAAAAGTTGCAGCATTTATGAATGATGAGAATTCATTTATGGGGTTTTTATTTTTTACTCTTAGTTTTTAGCTGGACTGCGATATTGCGGCGGACATGTCGGGCACTTTTGACACTTTTTTGGGACCATTGACATTCATACAGCGATCAGTGCTATGAAAATGCACTGATTACTGTGTAAATGTCACTGGCAGGGAAGGGGTTAACGCTAGGGGGCGATCAAAGGGTTAACTGTGTTCCCTGGCATGTGTTACTAACTGTGTAGGGGCTGGGCTGACTGGGGGAGGAGAGTGGTCGCGGCTCCCATATACAGGGAACAGAAGAGCACTCTCCTCCTCCCCTGTCAGAACAGAGATCCGTGTGTTTACATACACGGATCCCGTTCTGTCACTGCAGGGGAGCGATCGCAGGTAGTTGGCGGACATAAAGTCCACCCTACATGCTCCCTGGCTCCCCCAATACACAGTGAGCGCGCCTCCGGCGGCGCACGGTCACAATCCGCGATCTCGCAGGCGCCGTCAGGTGACGGTGGCTTGCGATATCAAGCCAATTTGCTGCCTTCAACCCACGGCGGGCGGTTGGCAACTGGTTAATGGTATTTATTGGTTAATTATAAAATCAATGTAAAAGTAAATTTATAAAAGATAACTACACTGGTTATCAGTCCTGATCATGCTGCATTTTTTCTGCATAGAACTATACTGGAACATAGCAAATTGTATCAAAAACGCACTGGAACTGCGTGTGGTGTGAACTGTAAAGCAAAAACTGATCCAGAACATATCCGGAGTGCTGGTAATCACTGCGGGTTTCAATGGGTGCCTATTGAAAAAAGCTGCATAGGAAGCATTTTGAGGTGGCGAAAAACCCTTTGTGAGATCAAATAACTTATGACTTCCTAAAATTATATTTTCAACAGCCAAATGCACATTTTGGTGGCAAAATAATCAAACAAACCAGTGTGATGTTTGTGTTTGCAAGCTGAACATTTTGTGAATCGAACCTAAAGTGTTGGTTGCCTAACTAGTGTAGATAAACATCTGTCCTGATATACAGGGCCTCCTTGTAACAAATGCCTGTTTCCCCTTCCCCATTTGTATGATCTGCAACAACCTGGCCCGAATTCAGAAAATTCATTTACATGTGGTTGTGTTTTCTCCCAAGCCAGAAGCAGGAGACTAAACACTTTTGGCAGGATGCAAACTGCAAGATGACAGACAATGTTGATTGCTTTTCAGAAAGAAGCTGGCACTGTGCAGTCTACCACCTCGTGAAAGAGTGGGTCTGAAAACGGGCTCAAAAATGTTAATCAATACCCCTTAGAGCTTGCATTTTGAGGTTTTCCTCATCTGTTCTCGTATGTAGTTCCTGGAGTGTAGTATGGTTAAGCAGTGTATGCATTTATCATTGTAAAACACAATTGTGTCACTTATAGTGAGCCTTTAAAATTTCCACATGTTGTCATGTTACAACCAAAAACGTAAGTGTATTCTATTGGGATTTTATGTGATAGACCAACATAAAGTGGCACATAATTGTGAAGTGAAAGGAAAATGATACATACAAACAAGAGAGTACCCCTGGTCATGGGAATTTAAAAGCACTGACACAGTAAAATGTATAAAAGGTATCAAAAATGTATTGGTACATAGACTAGAAGACAGAACATCATTAAAATATATAGGCATGAGGATAGAGATAATCACACATGGCAATAGTGGGATGGTGTGTTCAGGGTTATGTGCAGTGTAAGTTTTCCGCTACACATAGTGTTTTGCTTTTTGGCCAAAAAGTTCAATTTTGGTCTCATCTGACCAGAGCACCTTCTTCCACATGTTTGCTGTGTCTCCCACATGGCTTCTTGCAAACTGCAAATGGGACTTCTTACGGATTATTTCAACAATGGCTTTTTTCTTGCCACCCTTCCATAAACGGCCAGATTTGTGGAATGCACGACTAATAGTTGTCCTGCGGAAAGATTCTCCCACCTGAGCTGTGGATCTCTGCAGCTCCTCCAGAGTTACCATGGGCGTCTTGGCTGCTTCTCTGATTAATGCTCTCCTTGCTCGACCTGTCAGTTTAGGAGGAAAGCCATGTCTTGGTAGGTTTGCAGTTGTGCCATACTCTTTCCATTTTCGGATGATGGATTGAACAGTGCCCCGTGAGATGTTCAAAGCTTGGGACATTTTTTTTATAACCTAACCCTACACTTCTCTACAACTTTATCCCTGACCTGTCTGGTGTATTCCTTGGCCTTCATGATGTGCTTTGTTCACTAAGGTTCTCAAACAAACCTCTGAGGGCTTCACAGAACAGCTGTATTTATACTGAGATTAAATTACACACAGGTGGACTCTATTTACTAATTAGGTGACTTCTGAAGGCAATTGGTTCCAATAGATTTCAGTTAGGGGTATCAGAGTAAAGGGGGCTGGAATACAAATGCACGCCCCACTTTTCAGATATTTGTAAAAAAAAATTGAAAACCATTTACCATCTACCTTCCACTTCACAATTATGTGCAACTTTGTGTTGGTCTATCACATAAAATCCAAATACATTTACGTTTTTGGTTGTAAGAAAAATTTCAAGGTATTTCAGAATACTTTTTCAAACCACAGAAAAATTAATCTAAATCTAAACCCAAGAACAAGCTAATATACCGCAGCTTACCTATCCTTAGATGTGGTGGCTGTATTAGTTTCTGTGATCTTGCCAGTAACACATTTTCACCCTGAAAGCGCTTTAGGACTGTGCAACACCTTCCCTCTCCAGAGTGAAATCTTCTGTACTGTAGACCACAAGATTAAATTGAAAATTGTTGATAATACTGGTTGGGATTTCAGGGCAGCACAGCCAGAAAGCACTTCAGGAGCTCAGCAGATTTCTGGTAAGATCAATAGGTATTTTGATGCACTTGCAGCATTTTTTTAGGAAGCCAAACATGGAAAAGTCTTACAACAAGCAGTAAAAATAAGTAAGGTAAAGATATAATATTGTAAAGCGCTGCGCAAACTGTCGGCGCTATATAAATCCTGTATAATAATATAACAGGATTGGCCCTGAAAACTGTGGACAGTAGACAGAGATGGTCTATAATAGGGATATATCCGTACAAAAAACAATTTGCTAGGCTATGCTTGATGTGGGGGGGGGGGGGGAGCAGAAGGAAGTGCTCATAGTACAAATTATACCTACATTTCAAACCATTTGCTTAATGAAAAAAATATCAGTTTTTGAAACGTCTTAGAGGAAGAGTTGGCTAGTTTCATAGGGGTCTAGTTATAAAACATTTGTCCATCCTTTATAATTTCAGACTGTAATTAGGCTAATACAGTGGTTTCTGATGATTGTCAACTCCATGTAGTGACCATAATGAGGTATTTTTTCTGATTGAGGCATTTCAGGAAAAATACAGCATAATGGTCTGTAGATGGAGATATGTGAAAATCACTGTATAAAAGTGTAATTCCAGTCAAAACCTAAATAAGCTTAAATCTACTGATATCCCCATTCTAAACCTATTATATCTCCCCTGTAAAAGGAAAGATGTGCATTGCTTATCTATTCTGAAGTCACTCTGGTCCGATCACATGATCTCTCCTGCGGTGGCTTCAGTATGGAGGAGAAAGCAGTGACATAGGCTGCAGAGCCTGGGCGATGTCATCACCCATAGGTTTAAAGAGGAAGTAAACCTAGATGGGGTTTACTTCCTCTGAATTCCCCTGCAAAGTATATGCATAATGGGCTACTAGCCCATTATGTGCCACTTACCTGGAAACAAAGCCTGAGATGTCCAGCGCTGTCCCCTGTGCTGGCAGCGTCCATCTTCTGCCCCCTCTTCCTTCTGGGGCCGTGACTCTGGCTCTGTGACTGGCCAGTCGCGTGACGTCACTCCCGGGAATGCACGGGAGCCGCCAGTCACGGCACGGTACTGTGCACGTGACGAAATTACATCGGCACATTTGGTACACTGCATATCTCCTGAACCATGCAGGTTTGGGAGATATGCAAGGCACCTACAGGTAAGCCTTATTATAGGCTTACCTGTAGGTTAAAGTGGTTGTCACGAGTTGACAACCACTTAAATATGAGGCAGCCATTGACAGCTGTCCCTTCTCTACACTGGAGCTGGTGATGGAAGCCTGTCATGTGACCGGACTGTAGCGAATAGGTAAATATAAGCATCTTTGCTTTTACAGGGTAGATAGAGTAGGCTTAGAATGGGGGTGGGAGTAGATTTTAGCTTAGTTAGGTTTTGTCTGCAATTACACTTTATGCAAAATACAGTTAGAATTTGTCAAGGGTGGGCAAATGATTGTCACATGGGACCAATAAATTTTTCATAAATAGTGCCCCATAATGTTTCATTTTTCCCAATAACCAAGTTGTGCTGTTTTTATATGTTACCAGACCACTGGTCCTTGCTGATAGCAATCAATAGATTACTGAAGTGCTGTTTGGACATTCAATTCAGTTTCCAAAATGTCCCAGGTATCTTTCAGTATCTATAATTTTAGGAGCACTGGTAGCAGTGGGGAATGGCATTCATGCAAATTGTCATTAGCATGTGAGTTACGAAGCTGGATTACAAAGCTGACAACTACAATTCTGCTAGACGTGCTTAAAAGTGATCTATGCATCCAGTAGTTCAAGGTCTGGGCCTCCATAAAGCTACCTTAAAGACATGTGTAAAGTGACATCATGCTATGAATTCCCCTCCTTAGTCCCAATCAATATACATAACTCACAGTTGAGCACTGACCTCCCAGAAGCAAGCAGCTCTCATGTCATTGTCCAATGAATGCATTAAGATAAAGTTAAGGCTTTGTTACCACTTTAACTTTGCAAATCAAATATGCGGTGAGCTTAGCACCAATGTACACATTGTATGGTTTTAACCACTTGCCGACCGCCGATCGGCATCTGGCGGCGACAGAGTGGCTCTTTAAGGCAAATCGCCGTCATATGACGGCGGCTGCCAGATCGCACACAGTGAGCGCGCGCCCACTGTGTCCGGGGGGGGGGGGGGGGG
>BLSH010247087.1:209905-225251 GCA_018402905.1 Glandirana rugosa
AAAAAAAAAAAAAAAAAAAATGATCATTACCGCCACTAGACGCTAAAAATCGCCATGACGCTATAAAGTCGCCTGTACAACCTTGTAAATATTTATATACGATATATATCACGAAATTTTTACGTGACTAATGACACATTTATCCCCCCACAGTTAGAACACGCCCAGGGAACATACTTAACCCTTAAAGCGCCCCCTGCAGGTTAACCCCTTCACTGCCAATGGCATTTACACAGTAATCAGTGCATTTTTAAAGCACTATATATAGCATATATTTATAAATGTTCCAACATGTCCGCTGAAATATCGCAGTACCGCTAAAAATCGCAGATCACCGCCATTACTAGTAAAAAAAAAAAAAAAAAAAACCCCAGAAATGAATTCTCATCGTCCGTAAACGCGACCACTTTTGCGCAAACCAATCCATAAACGCTGATTGCGATTTTTTTTATCGCAAATATGAGGAAGAATATAAATTGGCCAAAACCGACGAAAAAAAAGTTTTTTTATATTTTTTTTTTTGGATTTGTATTTTAGCAAAAAGTAAGAAATTTGTGTTTTTTTTGCAAAATTGTCGCTCTTCTTTTGTTTATAGCGGCGATCAGAAATGATGCAGCGGTGATCAAATACCACCAAAAGAAAGCTCTATTTGTGGGAAAAAAGGACGCAAATTTTGTTTGGGTACAACGTCGCACGACCGTGCAATTTTCAGTTAAAGCGACGCAGTGCCGAATCGCAAAAAGGGCTCCGATCCTAAAGGGGGAAATCCTTCCGGGGCTGAAGTGGTTAAGCAGTTTGTAGGAAAGCCAGTTAAAGACAGCCAATACTTTGGAAGACAAGCTTAAAAGAGGTCAAGTGGCGGTTAAGGGACTAATCAGGTGACTGTGGAATACATGGAGAATGCATGGTGCTAATGAACCAGAAACAATATTTCTGTAGGCTCCCTGAAGCTGATCTTTTCCCCAGGACCTATATTTTGATTGGCATGGTGCCTTCAAGGAAGCAGCCATCTTGGATTTGCTCAGGTCAAACCTTATGTTAGGCTGACATCAATGAAAAGCACTCTATGAAGAGGGGGGGCGTGGCCGGCAGCGGAGGCGAATGGTCGCAGCATAGTGCAGCTCCCAGGACCGGAGAGCTTACACAGCGGCACATCACGACCCAGACAGCTCCTGATATCACAAAGTGGCACCGGAGGTGTGGGACAGCACCCAGAACTAATGGGGAAGAGAAAGGACCACGGCTTTCCCCGCAAACCGGAGAACTTTAAAAGTCCAGCTGGGACACAGGACCTCCAAGATGGGGCTGAACCGTCCACACAGCATGTAACTGAAGACTCAGAGCGACACAGTGACAGGCAGAATGGTCACAAGGATAAGATTGCTGAGAGTGCTGAAACTTTCAACCCAGAAGACATCAACAGCCCTCTGAAACAGTTAAACGGTTAAAGGTCTCGGACCTGGAGGACAGGTTCAGACGGAATAATATTAAATTTAGGGGAATTCCAGAAAATGTTAAAAATGCTGACCTGAGCCAATTTCTCAAAAAAATGCTATAGGATCTGGTACCCGGCATCCCAAAACAAGAGTTAGTAATAGATAGAGCCCATAGGCTACCCAAACCATCGCAAATCCCTGATAAGCTACCTAGAGATGTGATTGCTAGATTTCACTTCTATCACGTGAAAGACCTTCTAATGCAATTCGCGTGCCAGAACTCCCCACTACCTGATTTATATTCAGGTATCCTCCTCTATTGGGATCTCTCTCAAGCAACTATACAAGCCAGGAAATATCTTAACTCACTAACCAAGATACTATGCGAACATAAAATTATTTTTAAATCGGGTTTTCCAACTAAACTCCTCCTGGATGGGAACCACAAATCCTATTCCATTTATACACTTGAGGAAGGACTTAAACTACTGGAGAAATTGGGTCTTCTCCCACCTGATGCTCTACCACAGCGTAGAAGTGTGCAGCCAGAGAAAATTACCCAACAATGGCGACAGAAATAAAAGTTGACCAAAGGTCAATATTGCAGAACAAGTAACTTCCACACACTTTAACTAATTACACTCAGGAATAAGTCTGTTATCTACAGGAATCTCGGGTCATTTACCTACATACTTACGTAAGAGATAAGAAATAATACCCCCCATTCTAAGTGCCTACTAATGCACAAAAGAGTTGTTTTTCAATGGCTTGTTCCTTTTTTACTCGTTTTTTCTTTCTTCTCTTGTTGTTACTGGGTTTTTCATTGCCATTGGTATACTAAGATTGAAATGCCTCTGCACCCCTCATTTATCCTACAAATAGAACGTGACATGCAACCTCAACAAGGACATCACTTTTTTAAAGAAGACAACATGAGTGGATCCTTTCCCCCACCAAGAGTTGCCATCAAAGCTAAAGAACACAATCTGACTAATGACACAACTTAAGTTCCTATCAATAAATGCGAAGGGCCTAATCAGCCCACATAAAAGAAAGGCGCTATGGAAAGATGCACTGCAATACAAGCCCAATATCCTTTGTGTCCAAGAAACCCATTTTGCAGCAGACAAACCCCCAAAGTTCTCACATCCAAAATTTCCACATATCTTTTGCTCCAATGGACCGAGAAAGAAATAGGGAGTCATAGTCGCCATAAAAAATGATGTAACTTTCCAGCAACTAGATATACTATCAGACCCACATGGCCGTTACGTTATACTAGTAGCAACTATAGACAATGCTACATATACCATAGCTAACATTTATGCCCCCAATAGACACCCCATGAGATTCATTAAAAAAATATTGAACAAAATTTAAAAAATGCAAAAAGGCCACCTAATAATCTGCGGAGATTTTAACTCCCTGATGGACCCAATCCTGGACACTTCAAGGAATCTACAAGCTACCAGAACAGGACTAGGGAATTATTTTCATCAAGAGGATATATATGATCCCTGGAGATGTCTTCACTCTGACGAGAAAGACTATACATTTTTCTCCAACAGACACAAGTCGTATTCTAGAATCGACTACTTCCTTGTGGACAGGCTCCTCTTACAGAGAGTCCGAGAAGCTAGTATATATAACATCACATGGTCTGATCACGCTCCCATTACTTTAACTATTGAAACAGATATCCAAACAACTAAATTCACCAAATGGAGCAACAACACATACTTATACTCTTTGGGGGAGGAGATGACCGCAATGAAAGATAAAGTTAAAGAATATTTTGTGTTTAATGATAATAACTCCACTTCGATTACTAATGTTTGGTGTTCACATAACAAGCCTATGTTAGGGGTCTATTAATCCAACTAGCCTCAAGAGTTAAAAAAAAAAAAAAAACACAACCAAAAATGAAATGATACCTTGGGGAAAATAGCTGAATTAGAGAAAGAACATAAAAAAACCCCAAATAATATATCCCTAAATACGCAACTCAACAAGTTAAGAATAGAAACATATTAATAGCAAAACAAGAAAAATATCTCAAAAAACTCAAACTAAATTATTACTCACAAAATAATAGAGCGGGTAAATTATTAGCTAATATACTAGGACATAGACAAGCTAAACAAAATATCCCCACCAACTCATCCACCACAAAACAAAAAAAAAACACTATACAACCCACAAGATATAGTGAATGCATTTTCAGACTATTATGAAGATTTGTATAATCTTAAAAATGACCTCACATCCCCTTAACCCTCTAAGGACAAAATCAAAGATTACTTACAAAAAACCTATACTACCCAAAATAGACTCTGAGACTCTAGATGCACTAAAAAAACCCTTTACAGAAAAGGAAGTTGGTAAAGTAATACTATCCCTCCCATCACATAAATCTCCAGGTACTGATGGACTATCAAGTGAATACTATAAAACCTTCACTCCTATCCTAGTCCCTATATTAACCAAAACATATAATGAGATAATCAGCCAAAGTAAGTTCCCAAAAGAAATGCTTGAAGCAATAATTGTTACCATCCCTAAACCGGGAAAAGACCCTTCATCGGGTTTCTAAAGATATATGCCAAAATTTTAGCAAACCGACTACTTAATATGATTTGTCAAAGGAAGCCAAGCTCCAGACAGTACTAAACGCATGATCAATCTAATCAATCATTCAGAAATAACCCGAACGCCTTCTCTGCTCCTAGGCTTGGATGCAGAGAAGGCGATTCGACAGAGTGCAATGGGAGTATATCTCAGAAGCTCTAAAAGGATTTAGCTTTTCTGGTCTTATTTACAAAGCTATTATGTCCCTATACACAAAAGCTTTCTCCTAACCAACGGTACAAGGCAAGGGTGTCCCCTATCACCCATAATATTCTCATTAGCAATTGAACCATTGGCAATAAATATGAGAACGAATGATAAAATATCAGGTATTCAAATAGGTAACCATACCCACAAGATAGGATTATTCGCGGATGACATCATCTTGGCCCTCGCTAACCCGGCACATTCATTATCGGAAATACAAAAGACATTGGACTCCTTTGGAGACGTATCTTATTATAAAATTAATAAGAATAAATGCTTAATTTTGCCCATGAACATCACCAAAGAAGACACCACTTCACTTAAAAAAGACTCTGAACATAACTGGGATTCCCCAACAATATCCTACCTAGGAATAAATCTAACTTTTCCCACTAATAAGTTATTCAAAGCCAATTTTCCCAAGCTATTAAATCAAATTAAAAAAGATTGTCCGAACATCCAAAAAACTATCCTGGATAGATAAAATGGCAGCCTTCAAGATGCAATCCCTTCCAAAAATATTATATCTATTCAGAACAATACCTATCCCAATCCCAGCCAATTTTTTTAGACAAGCCAATACTATTTTAAGAAACCTTATTTGGTCACACCAGTATTAGATAAACCCTGGCTATCCATTGAAAAAGAATATACCAAAAATTATGACTTAATGTCTTTAACTATAGCTCTACAAAAATTACCATCAAAGCAACTCTACTAGCCACAAGATGCTTAATCAACAAGTTACAGCTATTTGACGAACTATATAATATACCCCTTCCAATATATGTACTGCAATACTCTAAATTGAGAATACTAATAAATGGACTAAGGAAGGACTCAATACCGTTAACTCTCTTACATTAAGGCCCCTTTCACACTGGGGCACTTTACAGGCGATATTGCGCTAAGAATAGCGCCTGTAAAGCGTCTCCCATACAACCCAGTGTGTCCTTTCACACTGGGGCGGCTCAGGGCGGTGTGCTTGCAGGAGTAAAATTAAACTCCTGCAAGGATGATTTTTCAGGAATGTGGGGAGCAGTGTATTCACCGCTCCTGCCATTAGATTGAATGGGCAGCGCTCCCGTATTGGCTGTACACCGCTCCAGGAGCGCCGTGCGCCGGCACGTTTAACCACTGTTTAACCCCTTGTGGGGGGGTTAAGAGTGCCGTGCTGCCACCTGAATGGCCGCTAAATTAGCGGCGATTTACCACTGGAGCTCAGGCGGTCCCAGTGTGAAAGGAGCCTAACAGATAAACAACAAATTATGTACAAAATTGGCAAAACTAAACACCTGAAAAACTTTAATCCTGAACAAGGCTGGGAAATCCCTACACTTATCTGGGAATACCTAAACAATAAAAAACAGAAATGTACTAAAGGTATAGCCTTTCTATAAAAAACTACTTAAACAACCCACAACACAGAAAAACCCCAATATACTGAAATGGGAAAAAGACCTATCCCAAAATATCAGTGTAGATAAATGGAACAAAGCGCTCTTAATGAGTAAAAAGGCAACGTCTTGCCTAGAACACTGGGATAACTATCAAAAAATTATTAACAGATGGTATCTTTCGCCATCCAGATTATCCAAAATATTCCCATCCACGCCCCACTATGTTGGCGCTGTAAGTATCAAATTGGGACTCTATTCCACATGCTGTGGGAATGCAAGAATCTCTGCAGCTTCTGGAACGCAGTCTCATCCCTCATTGCATCTATAACAGGCTACCTAAATAAACGTACTCCTAGTTTGGCCCTATTAAACATAGATCTGGACGTATACCCACTGAAATATAAGACTGTAATAGCAAATATCTTAATAGCTGCAAGACTAACAATAACTAAAGTATGGAAATCCAATGATGCGCCTAATATGGCGGACATCATAACCAGATTTAACACCCAAGCAACCTATGAAAAAATGCTAGCCCACAAAAATTTCAAAACTAAATCATATGAAACTCGATGGCAAACTTGGATCCTACATCCAAAATCTTCTAAAACTCTAAAATAATTATATTGACAAATAAAGGTAAAGTGGTTTAGAAGATCATACCTAACTGGGAGCTGACCCTCTTACTCTCATTTCCCTGTTTACAGTATGTTCCCATTGGGGTGAACAGGGTAATTAGTGCTCCTTAACAGTCAGAGAGTGAGTATTCCAGCTCCCAACGAATTTTAGTACTACTACACAAGATGGAACGCACGCCAGTAGGTCAGTGAATGAGGTCTTCACTCTCCTTTCTACACGGTGTTCTGCAGACGGTGCCGGTCGGACAGCACAGGAGCATGTGAGTCTGATACTTTTCTTTAGTATCACCAAGCTATTATCTCCATAGATTTCTGCACAATGAAACCCTGTTGATATTTTGTTTTTCATGAGCCGCTTTTACAGAGAGATGTACAACAATCATTTAAGTGTGCATACTATGAATCTGCATTAACCCCTGAACTGCTGATCTACTCCACTCAGTTACCTGAAGATTGGACTTTGGTCTCATTTATTTTCAACTTCAGTTTTAACAAATTTTTTTTTGGCACGCATCTTTCACCATGTCTAATTGAAATGCCTACACATATGTGAAGAATATCACTTTTAGTCACCTATGTCATGATGCAATAAGAGAAATATGAATTGGTCTTATATGTACAAATTTTCTGTTATGTGTCACAGATTTATGATAAGTGCCATACACACCTTGCAATTTTTCTACTTAACACAATCTATTTTATAACCTAATTGATCTCTACCGGTTTTGTAACCAATCTGTATATATGAAAGTGATGAACAAAACCAATTTTTGTATTAATTGCAATGGTAATGTTTCTCCCCTATTTTTTTTTTCTTCCTCTGTTTATTACCTCCCTTGTCTATTTGTATCCATATGTTACCCCCTTCCTTTGGAGTTCCTTTTGTTTTCATGTAATTTTGAAACTCAATAAAAATATACCGGTAATGTTTAAAAGAAAAAAAAAAGAAAAGCACTCTATGAATGGAGGAGGTGGACATTTCACTCATCTACCCATGCTTTCATAAAGCGCTTCTCATAGATTAAAGCTATAGCACAGCTACTGAGTAGAGGGGTGGAAATGGTGGGCATTGTTGCAACTCTTGGCAAGTGTTTATGACAGGTACAGCTTCTGTATTAAACACCCCCCCACCACCACCACCAGATGAAAGCTGCCTGGCAATGGAGTGGACACAGGATGGAAGATTTCAACAAAAATGTAGGTTTTACCACCGACAGCGCAAATATGCGGCCTTCAGCTTCAAGTGGTTGGGTTGATGCCTGCAGCTGCAAAAATACTTTTTTTTTTTTTTTTAGAACTAAGCATTAAAAAAAGTAAAAAAAACTTAAATCAATGCCCTAAAAAGCAAATTATGTAAAGAGACCTAGACATAGATTGACAGCAAGTGCTGTCTGATCCACAGCGTGTGACCTGTTTCCTGAGAGATCCATAACCTGTTATCTGTTCCTGTGACCCGGCCTGTCCCAACTTCGTCTGATCTCTGCCTGCACTGACCCCCGGCTTGCCTACGACCATCCGATTGCCTGATTCCTCTGTACTTCTGCCACCAGTCTGTTAACAAACTTGCTTGGACTTGACAATTCTCTTGCCTGCACTGCCAGCCAGTTGCCGACCCTGCTTGCACCCGACTCTTCTCCAGTGTCTGGCCATCCAGACCTCCGTAGCTGCCAGCTCCACAAGTCTTCTCCAATCCTCCCGGATTGTTACTTCCTGGCTGCATCTATTGCCCCGCAGTTCATCTCTATCTCCAGCAATCCTATGGACCTTCAGTTGGTGGACATTACCGGAATACTACAGGCACTCTTACCTCCCCGTGCTCCTGTGGCCGCTGTCTCACTCCCAGCGGTCTCTCGAACCGTGGTCATAGGGGAGGCCATCCCCTGTCGTCAGACTCACTACCTGGAACGTAACAGTATCAGACAGCCATGGCTGAGTCTGCAAGGGGGCCTCTGTCCTACTTGAGGTCAACCAGCGCCTCACGGACCTCACACAGGCCATCAGGTCCCTGCAGGGCAAACATGCCGTCTCGAAGAGCAAGTCCTGACCTCCACCCAGGTCTCTACAACCACAGCTAGTCCGGAATCTGTCATTTCACTGCATGCTCTGGAGCCACAGGTACCTACCCCAAACAGATTTTCCGGAGATTGGACCAAGTATAGGTCCTTCTGCAATGCCTGCCAGCTCTATTTCACACCCCAGCCCCTGACCTTCCAGTTGGAATCCACCAAAGTGGGGTTTGTTATATCCCTGTTACGGAATCAGCCCCAGGCCTGGGCCCATCATCTGTTGGAAACCAAAGACGCACGGCTGGAGACGCTATCCTCCTTCTTTCAGGCCATGTCGCAGTTGTACGACGACCCTCTACAGGCCGCCACAGCCGAATCTGCTCTCCATTCCCTCAGGCAGGACGGCCGACCCATTGAAAACTATGTCTCTGATTTCAGGCGCTGGAGCGTAGATACCAGTTGGAACCACGCCGCCCTTCGGCAAAAGTTTCGGCTGCCTGTCAGAGGGCCTTAAGGATGAACTAGCTCAGGTGGGAGTCCCGAGTTCCTTGGAATAACTCATCCAGCTGTCCATACAGATAGATCGCCGTCTGCTAGAACGCAGGCGGGAGAAGCCGGCACCGCACAAGGCCTCCGCCAGGTCTTCCCTTCCCCCTGAAGAGTGGGCACGCAGGCTCCAAGGCAATCTCTGCCTCTATTGTGGCGAAGCAGGCCATTACGTGCATGAGTGCCCAGCCAAACACCCAAAAGTGTTCTGCGGCTCCTCAATGGGACAGACACTACTGACGGCCAAACCGGCCCACCTAGCCCTTCCCATCTCCTTCCAAACGCCCGGAAGGTTAGTCTCTGTCATGGCTATTGTGGATTCAGGGGCCTGTAGTTGTTTCATTGATCTGGACTTTGCAGCCAAACACAGAATTCCGCTCCAACCCAAGGAGCGAAGTTTCTCTGTGTTCCTAGCCGATGGGTCTCGCGTCAAGTCAGGACTAGTATCCAAGAAGACCCCACCTTTGCTGGCCACCACTCTCTCTGACCATAGTGAGCTGCTATGGCTGGACGCAATAGCTTCTCCCCTGTTCCCAGTCATCCTAGGCCTGCCCTGGCTCCAAGCCCATGACCCTAGGATCACCTGGAATTCCGGATCAATCCAACTCCAGGCCACCTATTGACAGGAACATTGCCTCCCTGCGCCCGTCCTGCCTCCTCCAAATCCGATATATCTGGATTCTGACCTTGACTCCCGTGAGAAAGTACCCCAAGTCTACCATGAATACTTGGACGTGTTTAGCAAGCAAGGGGCGGACACTGTCCCTCCGCACCGCTCCTACGACTGCCCAATCAAGCTTCTTCCCAGGGCAGAAATTCAGTTTGGACGGATCTTCCCGTTGTCAGAGAAGGAGTTAGTGGCACTGAAGGACTACATCGATGAGAACCTGCAGAAAAGGTTCATCCGTCCATCTACTTCCCCATCCGGTGTGGGTATCTTCTTTGTAGAGAAGAAAGAAAAGACGCTCCGGCCGTGTGTGGACTACTGAGACCTGAATAAGGTTACGGTGAAGAACCACTACCCCCTTCCCTTAGTACCAGAACTCTTCCAGCGCCTACGCTCTGCCACCATTTTCACGAAGCTGGATCTAAGAGGAGCATACAACCTCATCCGCATCCGGGAAGGGGATGAGTGGAAAAACGCGTCCGCACCCGAATTGGGCATTACAAATACCTTGTCATGTCCTTTTGGTTGTGCAACGCCCCGGCAACCTTCCAGTTTTTTATCAATGATATCCTCAGGGACTTCTTGGACATTTTCGTAATAGCCTATTTGGATGATGATATCCTAATTTTCTCTTCCTCACTGGAAAACCATCAGGAACATGTCAAGAAGGTTCTTTGCCGCCTCCACCAACATAAACTATATGCGAAACCTGAGAAATGTGAATTTGAAAGGCAGAGTATTAAGTTTCTGGGACTGGTCATCTCCCCGGGAGGCATCGAGATGGACCCACAAAAAGCGTCAGCCATCCTGTCTTGGCCTGCACCTACCGATAAAAAGGGGGTCCAGCGGTTCACTGGACTCTCCAATTTTTATCGTAAATTTATTCGGATCTTTTCGATCATATCACCCATCACACCAAGCAGGGGATCCGGTTCCACTGGTCCCCGGAGGCACAAACTGCCTTCACCACTCTGAAGGGACGCTTCATGTCTGCTCCCATACTGCGCCACCCAGATCCAGCTCTGCCCTACATTCTGGAGGTGGACCTGTCAGAAAACGCTGTCGGGGCGGCTCTTTCCCAACGCTCCAGTCTCAAAAGTTTAGTCCATCCGGTGGCCTTCTTCTCGCGGAAGATTGCCCCGGCTGAAAGGAACTACAACGTGGGAGGCCAGGAACTCATGGCCATCAAGGCCACTTTGGAAGAGTGGAGATACCTGCTAGAAGGTTGGGCGGCTTACCCAATTCTAATCTACATGGATCACAAGAATCTCGAGTACCTCAAATCTGCCAAACGTCTCAGACCCCGCCAGGCCCGATGGGCACTATTCTTCTCGAGATTCTTGTTCCACATAACATACCGGCCCGGATCCAAAAACATTAAGCCTGATGCGCTAACCCGCATGTTCGAAGATCCGAAGGAGCCGGCAACACCCGATACTATTCTGCCAGCCAGGAACTTCCTGCTTCTACAAACAGACCTTTTGCTGCAGCTAAAGCAGGCTTCTACAGGAACGCCTGGCTCTATCAGAGACACCTTGCAGGTCAGAGAGGGTCTTTTGTGGAGAGGACAACAAATCTTTGTCCCGAAGGAGGTCCGAGTAACCATCCTAGGTTTGTGCCACAACCATCCCTTGGCCGGACACTTGGGGATCCACAAGACCTTAGAGCTGGTGCAGAGCACCTTTTGGTGGCCCGACTTGGAAAAGGACTGTAAGGATTACGTTAATTCCTGCCCCATCTGCACTCGAAACAAAGTTCCCCAGAACAAGGTCTGGGGCTTGCTTCGACCTCTGCCAGTACCAGACCGACCATGGGCCATGATTTCTATGGACTTTGAAGTGGAGCTACCTCCCTCGGAGGGCTGCACGGCCATCTTCGTGGTGGTCGACCGGCTGACAAAAATGGCCCATTTTGTGCCCTTAAAAGGAACACCCTCTGCTTCAGAGACCGCCCGGGTGTTCATTAAAGAGATCGTCCGGCTCCACGGTATCCCCGTAGACCTTGTTTCCGACCGAGGGGTGCAATTCACCTCAAAATTTTGGAAAGCCCTGTGCGCAATGCTGAAAATAAGTGTCCCTGTCATTGGCCTACCATCCCCAGTCCAACGGCCACGGAACGGACTAACCAAACTCAGAAGCAGTACCTCCGTTGCTTCTCATCTTTTGTTCAGGATGACTGGGTGTCCCTTCTGCCGATGGCGGAATTCGCTTATAATAACTTGCCATTCTGCCACCAAACAGTCCTCGTTCTTTGCGAACTTTGGGTTTCACCCCACCTTCTTGCCAGACCCGATTCTCGAATCCTCCATGCCTGCTGTTCAAGATACTATGGACTTCTTTGCCCGCAACAACAAACTGCTGCAGAAGGCTATGTGCAAGGCACAGGAGGACAGCAAGAAGATCTTTGATAGGAAAAGGAGGGAGGAGCTAAATTTAAAAACAGGAGACCGAGTATGGCTGGCTACAACTCACCTGAAATTGGCATGCCCATCAAAGAAGTTGGGACCTAAGTATGTGGGGCCATTTCTTGTCAAAAGGAAAGTCAATGTTGTGTCCTATGAGCTGGTCCTGCTGGAAAGCTTTCGAATCCATCCAGTGTTCCATGTTTCTTTGTTGAAGCCTGGTACCAGACCCTTTTCCCGACCGTGAAACCGGTCCACCTGCACCTGTGATAATTAATGGAGATGAAGAATTTGAAGTGGAGGCTGTGTTGGACTGTAGAAGGAAAAGGGGGCAAATACAGTACTTGATTAAGTGGAGGGGCTATGGACCTGAGGAAAACTCCTGGGAGCCTGAACAAAACCTACATGCCCATGATCTAGTAAATACCTTTCTTCGCAGCCACCCACAAAGAAGAGCTCAACTGGGCATTCGAAGGCTGCCCCTTGGAGGGGGGCAATGCTAGGAATAAGACCTGTGCCAAAGGACCTGTTGGCGCTTTTTCCCGCTTGTGCGCGTTCACGCGCACCAAACAAAGCGCCAGACTGCTCTATTTGAGCTGCATGCACCCTGCAGCAAGTGCTGTCTAATCTACAGCGTGTGACCTGTTTCCTGAGAGACCCGTAATCTGTTATCTGTTCCTGTGACCCAGCCTATCCCGACTTTGTCTGATCTCTGCCTGCACTGACCCCCGTCTTGCCTACGACTATCCGATTGCCTGATTCCTCTGTACTTCTGCCACCAGTCTGTTAACGAACTTGCTTGGACTTGACCATTCTCTTGCCTGCACCGCCAGCCAGCTGCTGACCCACCCAACTCTTCTCCAATGTCTGTGGCCATCCAGACCTCTGTAGCTGCCAGCTCTGCAAGTCTTCTCCAGTCCTCCCGGATTGTTACTTCCTGGCTGCATCTATTGCCCCGCAGGTCATCTCTATCTCCAGCAATCCTACGGACCTCCAGCTGGTGGACATTACCAGAATACCACAGGCACTCTTACCTCCCCGTGCTCCTGTGGCCGCTGTCTCACTGCCAGCGGTCTCTCGAACCGAGTTCGTAGGGGAGGCCATCCCCTGCCGTCAGACTCACTACCTGGTTACGTAACATAAGGTGAGCGGTCTCCTCAGAGAATGTCCGTGTAATGAGCAGCGATAATATATCACTGCTTAAAGTGATTGTAAAGGCTCTTTTTTTTAAAAAATAAACATATTATACTTACCTCCTCTGTGCAGCTGGTTTTGCAATGAGCAGCCTGGATTCCCCTCTTCTCGGGTCCCTGTTCCGCTCTCCTGGCCCCTCCCTCTGGTAAGTGCCCCCTCAGCCAGCAGCGTGCTATGGGGGCACTCGAGCTGAGTCAGAGCTCTGTGTATCCATTCAGAGAGCCCGCTCCCGCCCCCTCTCTCCCCTGATTGGCTGTAGGGTTTGAATGAGAGCCGCGGGAGCCAATGGCGCCGCTGCTATGTCTCAGCCAATCAGAAGGAGTTTCTGGGACAGCTAAGACACTCGTGGATATCGCTGCAGAGAGATGGGGCTCAGGTATGTAATTAGGGAGTGCTGGGGAGGTTGCCACACACAGAAGGTTTTTTATCTTAATGCATAGAATGCATTAAGATAAAAAACCTTCTGCCTTTAAAACTCCTTTAACCACTTCCTTACTGGGCACGTAAACCCCCTTCCTGCCCGGACCAATTTTCAGTTTTCAGCGCTCTCGCATTTCGAATGACAATTGCGCGGTCGTGCAACTTTGTACCCAAACAAAATTTGCGTCCTTTTTTTTCCACAAATAGAGCTTTCTTTTGGTGGTATTTGATCGCCTCTGCGATTTTTATTTTTTGCGCTATAAATGAATAAAAAGCGACAATTTTGAAAAAAGAACAATATTTTTTACTTTTTGCAATAATAAATATCCAAAAATATAAAAAAAATGTATTCATCAGTTTAGGCCGATATATATTCTTCTACATATTTTTGGTAAAAAAAAAATCGCAATCGGCGTATATTGATTGGGTTGCGCAAAAGTTATAGCGTCTACAAACTATAGACATTGGTTTATGGCGTTATTTTTTTTTTTACTGGTAATGACGGTGATCTGCGATTTTTATCGGGACTGCGATATTGCAGCGGACATGTCGGACGTTTCTGACACTTTTTTTGGGACCAATGACATTTATATAGCGATCAGAAATTTAAATGTCCACTGATTACTGTATAAATGTCATTGGCAGTGAAGGGGTTAACCTGCAGGGGGGCAGTGAAGGGGTTAACTGTGTTCCCTGGGTGTGTGCTAACTGTGGGGGGGGCGGGGTTGGCAGGGGCATGACAGATCTAACTGATCCCAGTTACAGGGATCAGTCGATCTGGCTTGCCCCCCCCTCACAGAACGGGAAACCGCCGTGTTTACATCGGCGGTTCCCCGTACCGGCTCTGTGTGAGGAGATTGCGGGTCTCCGGCGGACATCGGGTGCGCCCGACCAGCGGGCACACTCACGCGGTGTGTGCCGGCGCACGCGTGCCGCCAGCGCCGGCGGGAGCGCGCCCAGCGCGAGCCGGAGGGGAGGACGTCTATTGAGGGCCTCCCGGCATTTTAGAGCCAAGCTGTAGCCGTCATTTGGCTATGGCGCAGACGCAAGGTAGTTAATAAATGGACATCTCAGTGTTTCAGCGAATTTCTAGTACTATAATCTCGCTATGTCTCACGAGATTACAGTATCAGGGGGTGTTCTCCAATGTTGGAAGCGTTTGTAGATAGTTTCACTTCACAAAAGTAGAAGTGATCTACACCGCTTCATAAACAGACACTGAGATTTGAGAGATCTCTTCTGTGAATGCCGGAGAAGTCAGCAGTGGATTTTTTCCACTGCTTCATAAATGGTCACCATAATGGTTAACTACTCTAAAACTTTTGGAAATCATTACAGCTTACACATTCTCTTTATACAAATCCAATCCAACAGCTGTATCAGTTTTCTTTTCTTTATTTCCTTTTGCTTTAACCTGGTGATCTGGCCAGTAATACACCTCCTGTATTAGGAGTGCCCCCACTCTGGATGAAAGAACACAGGGGGCACTTTTGAACAGCAACATTGTCAGTCTGGGGGGAGGGGAGTGTTAGATGCACAAGTCAAACTCCAACTAACACTTTATAAGCAGTTACACCAGTTTTTACCACCCCCAAACTGTGAATGTAAACAAGCCCATACTGTCCTGAGCCCCCTATCACAGTTGGTGTTTAGGGGACACCTGAGATGAAGACGGAGTGGAACCATTGAGATAAGGACAGAGAGGGGTCCTGGGATGAGGACAGAGAGGGGATCCTGGGATGTAGGGTCCTAGGGGAGAGACAGGAGTAGGGTCCTGGGGAGAGACAGGAATAGAGTTACCAA
>BLSH010247087.1:227641-242231 GCA_018402905.1 Glandirana rugosa
GGGGAGAGACGACGGTAGGGTCCTGGGGAGAGACGACGGTAGGGTCCTGGGGAGAGACGACGGTACGGTCTTGGGAAGAGACGACGGTGGGTCCTGGGGAGGGGTCCTGGGATGGCAGCAGAGAGGGGTCCTGGGATGGCAGCAGAGAGGGGTCAGGGGATGGCAGCAGAAAGGGGTCCTGGGATGGCAGCAGAGAGGGATCCTGGGATGGCAGCAGAGAGGGATCCTGGGATGGCAGCCGAGAGGGGTGGAAGCAGAGAGGGGTCCTGGGATGGCAGCAGAGAGGGGGCACTGGGATGGCAGCAGAGAGGGGGGCCCGGGATGGCAGCAGAGATGGGTCCATGGATGGCAGCAGAAGGGGGTCATGGGATGAGTGGCAAGCAGCATCTCTTTGATTTGGGGGGTTAGAGGATATGTGCTGGGGAGTGCTTTTGGAGGGGGGAGGAATTGTGCTAGTGAGGGGGTCGGGTGTGTAATCCCCCCACTAGCACAATTCCTCTGCCCTCCAAAAGCACTCCTCAGCACTTCTGTGTGTGCATCCTGCCCCCCTCCCCTTCCTTGTTACTGTGTTACCCTCCCCTATCAACAAAACTATTCACAGACCTTAGATGTTCAGCGCGGCTCTTGCAGTGAATGTCTCTCTCTCTCTCCTCCCGACTCCTCCTCCTGTCTGTATGCAACAGAGCTGAGCAGGAGGATCCTCTGACTGTGTAATATGCAGGCTCAGTGGGGAGAGATGCTGGTGTCGGCTGCAACAGATGGACGATCGCTGTTTGGAGGACCCGGGCACCCTGCAACCGATGTGGGGAAGGGGTCCTGAGTGCCCACACCAGTGTGCCCGTCAGGCCAGTTACCGGAGCTCAGTGCTGGAACTTTTTCCGGCAATGGGCTCCAGGATCAGCACAGATTCCTTGGAACTGAAGAACCAGGAGCCTTTCATGGGGCCCCCTACTGGCCAAGGGCCCTCAGGCAGTGCCCAAGTGCCCTAATGGTCAGTCCACCCCTGGATAAGAGGTGGATATCAGTCACCTCACCGACCCTCAAAGGGATGCTTCCTTTGAATTAGCAGGTGACCAAAGTGATGCCTTATTGGAGGCACCAGACTGCTGCAATAGATTGGAGAACTTAATTTTCAAAATATTAGTCGCAGGGAGATAAAATGTATTCCTCCTAATAGTACATATTATGGGCTATTAACAGATATGAAATATTATATCCTGCCTTTTTAGGTCAGGAATATTGCCCATTTTTTACATTAGTGAATATTTCTGTAAATTTGAATTTCCCCCTTAAATGGTTTGCCAGCTATCATTGGACTAATACATATATATCAGGTCATTTCTCAAATAAAAAAAAAAAAAAAATGGTAGTTTTATAGATTCCCTATTCCAGGATATGTAGCAACTCTTAATGAAATTATACTATTATTGCCTTTGGTAATTAGTGTTTTTGCTGTGTTGTTTAAATTTGCAGAGACCTCCGGTAATGTGGCATCATTGCAGTTTCCGGTTTTCATTAACCTGGAGACTATTAGATACTCTGTGGTCTAGTTAATGTATTGAATAGTTACTGCAATCTCCAACAAAATGGCCCTATGGCAACATCCGGGTTCTGGCAATATGGCAGTTCTGTAACTTACGGTTCACAATATGTCCAATTTCCGCAGTTTGACTGGCTATTTAAGGGGTAATAGATAATGACGTCAGAAGGGGCGAAGGCATATCCCAGGGGACATGTGTGTACTCAAAATGCGTTAGGTGGAGCCTACGTACTGACGTCACTCTGCCGTTTCTGGTTCGGCGGCCATCTTAGTAAGTCCGGCCAGGATTGTTTGTTTTTAATGGATGTCTTACCTATGCTGCAGTGTGTTATGTTACTATTTTATGTTACTTTTACCAATTGCAATAAATTACTACACTATATATGGATTCCTGTGTCTCCATTCGTTGAGATTATTTATTACAGCACACCAGGTTGTATGGGAAAAGTTACCAATTGGAGTATGTGGAGACCTGGTGGATCCTGCATCAATATGTGGATTATGAGATGCATATTTATATAGTGCACATATGGCGGTGGAGATCTTCATGTGGTGGCATGTTGAAGATTCCACACAGGACTAATGCATTTCACTATTTGATGAAGTTAGATGGGGTGTGGATAAGAGAAACCCCTGTTTTTTCACATCTTGGACTTTTAGATTTTTACAAGGATAATCAATGACTTCATTTCACGTTTTATATGTTTTAGCTGCATATCAGTTCTGCACAATTTTCTTTTGATTATTATTGAGTCATATATTATACTTTAGCGCTGCACTTTGTGTTTATTTTTCAGTACATATTATGGGCTATGCACAGATATGAAACATTATGCCCTAGCTATACAGAACCTCTGTGGAACCAACAAAATGGTTATTTGGGGCCTGCTCACGACCATGTGGTGAATAGATTTGGGATCTGGCTGATGTCAAAAATCCTAGCCCTGACCTGGCCATCAAAGCCTTCCCTACCAGATGAGGTAACGACTCCAATGGTGTTTGATAAGTCAGTGCCCCATATTTCCTCTCTAAATTTAGTAGTCTGAAAAAAAAACATTGCATTTGGCCGGGATAGGGTATTCAAAAACCAGGAATTTAACGAATTTTGGCGTTCTCCTGCCCACAGTATAAAACAATACTCCACAAACTGTAACTCTTTTCTGGTCTCTTCTCCTATTTTACTTTATCACATATAGCCACACTTCTGTATGTCCTTTTTTCATTCTTTCCTCTTTTACCTTTGTACATATTTCTATGCACTGCCTGCCATAGAGATATTAAATTATAAAATAAATAAGTGCCCTTTTTGGGTTCTTGTGTCAATTGCCCGGCTGTTCGATTTTAAAGTACACGTGACAGACAGCAATATCCATCCAACATACACACCATATATGTAAGCACACTTGGTCACTTCTTTTGGTGTTCCAAGAACTTCCTACAGAAATGCTGCACGAGACTCCCATTCACAGAATAACAGATGGGGACATCGTAAAATTTGGCCTGAAAAACCTTTCCACATTGTGTGTGCCTTTTCCCATAAAGCGTATGGCAGCATGCAGTTATAAAAAAAACAAGCGCAGCTGCAATGTGTGAAAATAGTTTGTGGCACAGTTTAGCTGAATGTTGCAATATGTCCAAGCACATATCTGTAAACAAAATGGTACATGACTCTGCAAAAACTATTCTTACAACAAAAATTTCCAATACACTAGAGATAGTCTGGGAGTAATTTTCACTACAGATATATAGCAGTAATGAGTGCTAATTAACCCTGGTTATAAAGTTTTATTGTCCAAATAATGACTCATGGTCCTGCTCTCAGATTAAAGGTGTTATTTTAAAAGGTAAAAATATTTGCAATTTTTTAACATGAATCAAGATTGTACTCTGAAATGTTCCATGCAATAAAATACGCACTTAGGCTTGGTTCACACCTATGCGTATTTTGGTGCTTTTTGCAGAAGCGCACTACAGTTCATTTAATGCGGTTTACTGCGGGACACATTCATATCTATGCTTTTTCAGCCGCTGTAAAGGGTCAGGGACCATTTTGAATGCAAAACAGTGCTTTTATTGCTTTTTTGGTTCAATAGACTTCAATAGAGAAGCTGCAGAAAAGCATGCAGTGCATTTTGCCGCAATTTGCAATTTTGCATTTTTTTAATCTGCCCAACAACAAATTGGCCAAAAAAAAAAATAAAAAGTGCAAATCGCAGTAAAATCGCGTGAGCAAAACTCAAAACGCACAGCAGAAACGATCAAAAGCAAACTGCATATGTGTGAACCGAGCCTTAATGCTTAGTTTCACCCAAATGTGGAAGGTCCGCTTATCTGTTTCCTCTCCCCCCTGCCCCCCCCCCCCCAAGTGCCAAATGTGGCACCTTTCGGGGGGGGGGATGCCTGTCAAAAACAGGTATCTGTAAGGGCGCCGCAGTGACCTACATCATTTGCGGCCCCTCCTCCTTCCCCTTGCTGCCTTCTGGGAGACACACAGATCCCAGAAGACAGCGAGACCATTCAGAAAACGCAGCACGACTCACAGTAGGAAACAGCTTCCACTTCAGGTTTCCCTTAGTAAAGATGCCAGCATCAGCACCCGGAGCCAATGGACAGGTCGGCTTCAGGTGCCGATAACGCGGGCTCCCTGGACAGGTAAGTGTCCTTATATTAAAAGTCAGCAGCTACAGTATTTGTAGCTGCTGACTAGAGCTGCACGATTCTGGCCAAAATGAGAATCACAATTTTTTGCTTAGAACAAAGATCACGATTCTCTCGGCGTAAAAACTTACATACAAAAAAATTGGGCTAACAGCACCGTTTCTTTTTTTTTTTTCCCAAAGAGTAATTTTTCCCCAAAAATTGCGTTTGAAAGACCGCTGCACAAACACCGTGTGACATAAAATATTGCAACAACCGCCATTTTATTCTCTTTGGTCTCTGCTAAAAAAAAAATATATAATATTTGGGAGTTCCAAGTAATTTTCTAGCAGAAAATACTGGATTTTTACTAGTAAGCAACAAATGTCAGAAAATATTTAGTCTTTAAATGGTTAAAACTAAACTCTTCTATACACAATTCCTTTGATCAACAGACACCAAGGGGCAGATTTACTAAGACTGGAGGGTGCATTATCTGGTCCAGCTCTGCAGAGAAACCAATCAGCTTTCAGATTTTATTGTCAAAGCTCAAAGTGGCTCTAAAGTCTGAAGGTTTTTACCTTCATGCATTCTATGCATGAAGGTAAAAACCTGTGTGCAGTGAACCCCCTCCCCCTCCCCCCTAATCCTTACTTGAGCACCCTCTGATCCAGCGATGTTCACAATAACTATCCTGGGACTCTCCCTCTTCATTGGCTGAGACCGCAGCGGGAGCCCATCGGCTCCAACTGCTGTCAATCATAGCTAGTGAGCCAATGAGGAGGTAGCAGAGCCAAGCCGCTGTTCTATGCATCGGGTAAGTATAAAAACAAAAAACAAAGTTTTAATACTACTTTGATTGAAGAAACGGATATTAGAAGCTCATTGGCTACCATGCATAGCTGCCCCAGATTCTGATTAAGCTGTTCTTTCTTTATGAGTTATTTGGTTATTGGGTGAGTAAAACAGACCGGTGGATGGCGTGGTCTAGTTTTCCATAGAGATGCTTGCATACCTGGTCTCAAACTTCTATAAAAGAGTATTCACTGTAACTAATTAAAACTGCATGACTGACCATTTTGGTCATCCCACCCTGGAACAATTCCATCATAACAAACAGTCACTAATAGTAACTGTAGTAACCCAACTGCCAGTCACCCTCTATTCCAACTACTCCAAATAAAAAATAATTTCTCTCCCCCACTTGTTTTATTTTAAATTGCAACTATAGCCAAAACTTTTTAACATAGTTTTGGATAGGGTGGAGAGAGAACAGAACACCTGTCAGTTTTTATCCCTGTCTGTGCCCCCATTAGGGATAATTACCCTTTTTATCTGCCCTGTTTATCATTGTCATCAAATGTGAAAGTAAAAGAAAATCCCAAATTTTTAGTTGACACCAGAGGGGACCTTCCAATGAGACTAGTTCTGGTGACACACCTGCCGTGGATATGGCAGAAGTGATGGGAAGCAGATGTCAGAAAAAAAACCAGAAAGGGGTTATAACCCTCCCTTATCTAAAATGAAAAAAGTTTTGCCATTAGCTCTACTTTAACCACTTCGATATAGGGCACTTCCCCCCTTCCTGCTCAGGCCAGTTTTCAGCTTTCAGCTCTGTCGCATTTTAAATGACAATTGCAGGATCATGCAACGCTGTACCCAAACATAATTTTTATCATTTTGTTCCCACAAATAGAGCTTTCTTTTGATGGTATTTGATCACCACTGGGTTTTTTTTTTTTCTAAATAAATAAAAAAAAGATTTTTTAAAAAAAAAGTTTTTCTTTGTTTCTGTTATAAAATTTTGTAAATAAGTACATTTTTTCCTTCACTGATGGGTACTGATGAGGCGGCACTCATGGGCACTGTTGATAAGGCACTAATATGCAGCACTGATTGGCACTCAAAAGTGGCACTGACAGGCGACACTGATGGGCACTGAAAGGCTGCACTGATCGACACTCGTAGGTGGGACATCCTAATAGATGGCACTGAAAGATAGCTCTGATAGGCAGCACTGATGAGGAGGCACTTCTTCAGCGCGAGATCAGCGCTGAAGTACCGCCCACAGGACGTAACGCGTACGGAGATTGAAGCCACGTTAGTCGTCACTATCCACCACTGTCCTCCATAGTCTGCATCAGCTGTTTTATTTCCATAACTTGCACCAGTGGAGGTGCAGAGCCTTGTGAGTAATTTTTTGTCTTAATAAATGGAAGACAGAGAGCACTAGATTTGTTTTGCTTTTCATCTGCATAAAAAATTTTGAGGCTATACCCTGAAGAATTGCAGAATCAACAGGAGTTCTGACCAGACCAGGTGATCCCAAACAGGGAGATTAAATACATGCTTTGTGACCCCTCTGGAAAGGAAGTGAGAGGCTGAGAGTGCCTCTGGTGGCAGGATCCACGCTTTATTCACCTGCATGTTTCTGAATCTATGTACACTTTATCTCACCGGGATGTGATTGCAACATTTATAAATGAGGACTTAAGAGACTGTTCTTCCTTTTTACTTTTAAGAGACTATGTTTGCGCTGCACTGACCACTTTATTATTTGTTATATATCAGGAAGGTTTTATGAATTGCCTTTTAAGTGCTTAGCTTGCAATCAATTAATGTCTTACCACTGATTTCTGTGTGCGCTGAATATTTTACTTAACCACTTTGCGCACGTTATTCTGTTATATGGCGGGCGGGAAGTGGTTAAAGTGTATGTAAATCCAAACAATTAACTTATTTTACTTAGTTCCTTTTGACCTGTTAAAGTGTTTGTAAAGGTTCCCTTTAAAAAAAAAAAAAACAAAAAAAAACAAACATGTTATACTTCCCTGCATTATACAATGGGTTTTGCAGAAAGCAGCCCCGATTCTCTTCTTGTGGGGTAAACCACCAGCGCTCCTGGCTCCTCTCCTTCATCTGCTGCCCCCTTGGAGATCTGCTCTCCCTGGGGACACGTGTGGGGGTGTGCTCCCGAATCTCACTGCTGCATCCATTGACACAGGCAGCGGGACTCGGCCCCGCCTCCCGCTACCGTGTCACTGGATTTGATCGCCAACGGCTCCCGCTGCCATCATTCTATCCAATGAGGACGGAGACAGAGGCTGAAGCGCCAGGCTTGTGCACGGCGTTGGAACGGATCAGGCTCAGGTAAGTGAAAGGGGGCCTCGGGGGGGTTGTTTGCTGCAGCAAAAATGTTTTTCACCTTAATGTATAGAATGCATTAAGGTGAAAAACAGTGAGACTTTAAAACCCCTTCAAATATACAATTACAGTTTTTTTATATTTGTTAAATAAATTCAAAAAATACTTGCTGATCTTGCCAGAAATCTTGTGAACCGATACCTTCTTGAGCTCTTTGCCTGGGCCAGCTACTAATAATTACATTATCAGACATCTATGAGGCCTACAGAACGAAGCCCTCTATTTAATGACAAAAGGAAAGGGTGGAGTTCTGTAGTGCCTAAGCAAGCATCATCCTAGGACTGAAAGCATGTAACTAGCAGGTTTTCCAGGTGAAAATAAAGGAAAACAAGTCTGGAAGGAAAAACAAAAGCAACCGCTATATCTAATGGCTGCTAAGCTGCAAATGTTTTTTTCTGCTTTTAAGTCTAAGTATACTTTAAACTAGTTATATGGCTAATGTCCTTCGTACACCTCATCTCCCACTTTTCCCTTCCCCCACAGTAAAAAAAAAAAAGGAACCAAAAAAGTAGGTTAGCAACATTCTTAGCCTTATACATTTTTAGTATTGTGTGTGCTTAATAGAATTATGCTCAGGTGAAAAAGAAATGATGGGGGTTGGAACTCAGCAAGGAACATTATTTTTTTTTTCTTCTAGTAGAACACGTTTAACCCCAATACAAACCATAAGGGAAAATCTGCATTAGCTGGCTAATATTCGGGACATGAACATGTTTACAAGGAGTAAGTTAGCTGAACTGTGTTGTGGATTTTTAAGACCTTCACTTTATTTTGTTAACTATTAACTATATTTAAAAAGTGTTATTTGTAGTCATGGGAACATATAATATTTGATTTTTCCCTTTACAGAATAATGGTGAAACATATACAGTAACGGGTCACATTTCACGGTGAATTTCATAAAGCCGCCCTTAACAAGCTGTTGATTATTGAAGCCGGGGAAATTGATATGATGCTACTAGAGGCTTAAACTTGGGCACACAAGTGAAGAACGAACAGACCTTTCAGTGAGAGCAGGCACTGACCAAAGCACTGATTTAATTTCATGACTGCTGGGTACAGATAGCTAGCATTACTAAATGCTGCTCTAATATCAACTTGTTAAATTTGAACCCACCCTCAGAATATCAGTATACATGGCCAGACTAACTGGAGTCAAGAGAAATATTTTGGGAGCTGTTTATTTTTAACTGAGCTACAATGCTGTGCTAGAGCTGGACTGAAAAAATGACAGTCATAATATATATACCGGTATATATATTTATTAAAATATAAAAGGGCCAAGCTACAAACCCCTTAGTATGTAAAGGCATTTTGATTGTGCTGCAATTTATAAAGCAAACTACAGATATATTTCATAGATTTAAAAAAAAAAACTGAACCATAAACTACATACAGTAGCGAAAGATGTAATAACTTTGGTACAGCAGATTTTAATAAATCCTATGAGATATGGGTCAACGATGACTGTAAAAATCATAGCCATGACCATTTAAAATAAACACAAAAAACGTATGACTTGCACAAATAATATCAATAATAATTTTAAAAAATTAAAAAAAGTATATGTACAACATCAAACACGTCCTTTTTCATTTCATGTTGAAAAAAATATTGCTCCCTGCGTGGGTGAATGCTTGTGAAGAGGTTATTCTTTTTTTACAATAAAAATTAATGTACCAGAAAAGAATATTGCTAATTTTCTTCCTGAGCTTTTGAAGCAAACGTTTTGAAGAAGTAAGTATACATTTATTAGGTCTATACACATGCCATAAAAGAACTACTCAGTATAACAGAAAGTACCTACCTTGTGGCATTTCACAGATGGCTTACCAGGCACATTTGTGGAAGGGTTTTTAATAAACTGTCTTTTAAAGCTACTTATCCTACTTTCACTTCCAGGTGCAAACTGAATGTGCAAATGGGATGAACCCAATTTTGGACAATTATACTTAAGACTAGAAGAAGAAAGTTTAGGAGGAGGCCCTTCAGATATACTTCTTTGGAAAATATGATTTGATTTATTGCTGGGTATACTTTTGTGTCCCCGGTCTCCATGCATATTAATGTGGCGCTCTGTTACTTTACTTGAAGGAGAACAAGCAGAACTACTGCGCAACAGGCGTATATGGCGTTGTGAATGAGCTCTTCTGCTGGGCCGGACCTCCTCTTCATGGATGTTCGGTATGGTATGGTCTCTGAGAGATTCATTAGCGGCTGACTGTTTCTGGCGAGAAACATGTACTGAAATAAAAGACAATCCGTCCTCTGAAGTGTCAGTTTTTTGAAGACCATCTGATGGACAGGGGTTCTCTTGTAATGAGTCATTCAAGTAAAGTGGTTTAACATCTCTAACTTCACCAATAGTGCAAGTATTTTTGGAAAGTCGAACTCCATTAACCGCTGTTAAAAGAAAACCCTTAGATGATGCCTGTTCCTCATTTTGCGGAAGCTCATTAGAACAAAGCATTAACTGATATGATGTTTGATAGGGGCCTCTATTGGATGGAGGGCACGGACTAGTCGGAGAGGTTGGTGGTGTCTCAGAAGGGCTGCGAGGAAAGATGACCAATGAAGAACAGCGCCTTAGAGGAAGTTTGGTTTTCTTCCTTGATGGAAGGTTTGCCATGTTCACCTCCTTGACCAACTCATCCTGATCAAATGGAAATGTACTTTTGCATCTAGCTAATACCTGTCGAACCCTATTGCTTTTGGTAGGAATAGTTTCTGCATTCATACAAGTTGCATTGCTACTAAGCATATTACTAACACAACTGGCATCACTTAAAGAATGTGTGCAGCTACTAGTGTCACTTAGAATACTGTTCGTGCAGGAACCAGTGTCACTTGCAGTACTTGTGCATGATCCATAATCACTACTATTGCTACTAAATGATCCATTGTCACTGGTCGCAATGCTACACAAACTGCAGTTCTCAGTGGAGGTGCTATTTGGCAAACCGCTGTCATTTACGACTGGGTGACAGCTATAATTCTTGCTCACATTATAACTACAATTAATCCCATCCTGGTAAGCACTGACGAAAGAAATGTCTTCCGTAGCAAGGTCTGTGTTGTCAGATTGATGACATCTACTATTTCTGCTGGGCTGTAAAGAAATCTGCAGTGATGTGCTCTTCTTGCTAGGTGGTGAAACAGCATTACCTTGATGTGACTGAACGATTTCTGGTGAAGATGACAGTTGTATCGTTTGTCGTGGAGAAAGTCTCATCTGGATCACACTTGGTGTGGACGAATGAGAAAATCTTCTAATGCACATGTGAATATTGCTGTCCAGGCCATTTTCTGAGCTTTCTGGCAGAGGATCGGTGTTGCTTCTTCGGGTGGCAAAGTGAAGTCTTAACCGACGTGCCATTTGTTCTTTCTGAACATATTATTAATTCAGATGTGCAATTCTTTTCTGCAGGAGCACACAAAAAGCAGCAGAAAAACATGTAGAATGTTTGCAATACACAACAGGGAAGAGCAGAAAACTGCCTCATGTGTCCCAGTCAAACACAGGAAAATGATGAGCCACGGGGTAAAGCAAAGCACGTCATGAAACAAACAAACCATTCCTGACTCCACGGTTTCTAAATCGTCTTGGATAGCTTGTACTCCAACTGCATTCACTTACCAAGCACTTGATTTCTAACGACCTTTAAGCTCAGCTCTGCTGTTGCAACTGGCTGAAACGCTGCCAAGATTGATTTAATTATACCTTCTCCAATATGCATGAATGAGTCCTTCCCAAAAACAACACCATTCCTGTACTTCAAATCTAACTGTTCCTTCTTGCTCGAGTCTCCCAAACTGAACACATGTCCTAGCTGAATTGATGTGTCTGAACTTCCCAGTGTAGTGCACAGCCTCTAATATTTTTACCCATACATATAGTGTTACAGGAAGTTGCAGGGAAAGGAGTTCCACATAATTGAGTATCAAAGTTGGGATTAAATTACCAAAAACTATCCATAATAGGAAACTATTGAAGATTCTGCTATGCAAGAAACCACTGGTATTCATTTGAATTTCAGATTTCAGCATAAAGGGTAAACATTTTGCCTGCTGTTAAAGTTTAATACAATGTGCATGTTTAATTACAATGCTGTATTCACAGCAGAGTTAAATGTACTCCTGGAAAGCAGTCATTTACATTTTACAAATATACACGTGTGAAGCACAAATAGTAAAGCATTCTTAAAGCAGAAATCTATTTCTTTATATATCATTCCTTAAATTAACATTATTCTAGTTATTTTAATATAAGTTGGTTTGTAGTAATCTTGCCTAATATTACAACATTATATAACAACATTTTAGGTTCACATTACAAAAGCATAATGTTCTCCTTAATGTGTTATTTGTTTTATTCTTTTTTTTTTTACAATCTAAAATAGATTTTTCAGTTTACTAAGGGTGCTACTGCATGGATCCGATGAATATACTGCATGCATGTTATATTTATCACACATTTTTTTAATCAATTTTAAGGTATTTATTAATTAGCGGTCAATTCACAAAGACTCTCTCATGTCTCAACTCAGATCTCTGATAACTGTGCGGTTTATTTACTAAAACTGGAGAGTGCAAAATCAGATTCACGTCTGTGTAGAAACCAATCAGCTTCCAGGTTTTATTGCCAATGCTTAATTGAACAAGCTGAGGTTAGAAGCTGATTGGTTTCTATGCAGAAGTGAGCCTGATTTTTCACTCTCTTTTAGTAAATGAACCCCAGCGACTCTTCTGTGTCTCAATTCAGGCTTTTTATAGCTGTGAATAGGGGAGTAATAGGGGCCATTTAAGGTAGCAATACAAAAATACTTTGTGACAATAAGGGGCATTGAATAGTTAAATATATATTTTATGTCCAAAGTAGTGATATGCATGTTGGTGAAATTAACATGTTTAGGAGAAAATTAACATGAGAAAATAATGAAGCATTATAACAAATCAACTATCCTAATGAACAGAACTATATGTAGTACAGCCAAGTGCCATCTATCTTAGAGAGTACAAATTTGTTAAAAAAATATATAAAATAAATGTTTTCAGCTGATAATCTGTGCTCTTTTTTTTACATTGCACCAGTCACAGTACAAAAAGTTGACGAAATATCTGAAATAATTTGAGTTAGAATGCATACTTGCTATAAAATGAAACTAAGGAGACATCTAGTGGTAAAACAAGGATACAGTCAGAATCGGTATATATTTCTTACACAGGAATTAGTCCGTAAAGTGAATCTTCACCCTCAAGTAAGGGTGAAGTACCGACATTATCCCTCTTCTACACCCCTCCTCTGTATGAATAGCACTTTTTTTCTTCTTTATTTACCTTTTTTTCCCTTAAATTGTCTAGCACCACCCCACCTTGCACGTCATTTACCTATCAATGATGTGCATTGTCCCCCGTTTGCCTTCTGGGATATGCATGCCACATATCCCAGGAGGCAGCGCATTTTATTCAGTAAAGGAGGGAAAGGGGGATGAAGCGGCGCGTCATTGAGAGGCACGCACGCTGAACCCAGAACAGCCGGCAGCCTCTCAATGACATCACACCAAAACATGGCAGCACGGGACCACTGGAAAGCGCTGCACAAACTGTTGGCGCTAATAAATCCTGTATAATGATAATAATAATAATCACCTGGGTAGATGTGTGTCTGAAATGTGCAGAACTCACCAACAGGTAAATAGGAGTTAAAATGGGCGGATCCGCTTTAAATTATTAAAGTATACAGTTATTAATAACCTTATTATGCTGTTAACATTTCTAAAGTTAAAGAGATAAAACTTTGTGAAAGGGCACCTTAGTCTAGGACTGGATATCAAAGGTGCTCTCCCTTAGGGCTCATGCACACTGTATCTGATAAACGACCGTTTTTGGTCATTTGGGCATTTTTTTTTTAACAGCCCAAAAACGCCCCTTTATGTTATCCTATGTGTCCATGCACACATGGACGCTAATTGTCATTTAACAGCAGTTGCGTTTTTGGGCTGTTATCTGCAGGCCCTGAATTGGCATTCAAAAGTCATTCGTCTGACGACAAAAAACGCTGGCCGCCGATAAACTGGAAGCTAATAAAGTAAAAAAAAAAAACGCTTGAAAAAAGCAGACGCTGATAATTGCTGCTTACAAAACGCTGCAAAAGAACATTTTCTAAGCAACGTCTCCTGTCTGACGCCCAGAGAGCGTCCAGTGAGCATGGAGCATATCATTCTTTTACTAATTTCTCATATAAATGCTTGGTATAGTTCCATGTAAGGGGGGCATATATCAAATTGAATCTGTAAATGCATTTACCAAACCAGATTCAATTTGATATATGCCCCCCTTACATGGAACTATACCAAGCATTTATATAATAAATTAAAAGAAGAATGATCTTATGAGGGATCTCTCTGTTTTATATTAAGAATAGGAGGAGAGAATTTTTCCAGAAGGAATTTTTTATACAATTTCAAAATTTTCTAATTAATTTTTTATAACATTTTTTATATAATTTCATCATTTTTACAAATAAAAAACATAGTGGCATTGTATTAGACTTATCAATGGTGGTCTACTCCGATTGTGTGTGGTTTTATATTTAGGTTCTATACGACCCCAGTTTGTGAATCCTATCCGAATTGGGGGCATACGCTATTTTTTAGGTATTTTAGGGGAACTTTGAGCGATGAGGATTACTGTAGTCTGTTTTGATTGATAACAAACGTAGTTTGCGGTAATGGAGGTTTGTCATTTAGACCTTTAAGTGAGTTAATTGCTGAAAGGTCTTTTTGCTATTATATTAAAGCAAGGAGATGACCGCACACATGCTGCACCGGTTTGCTGGAAAATGTTTGTAAATTTATTCAACAAAGTACATCACAAAGTGACAAGCATAATGACAGATACCGGCATGTCCATGGATGACAATGGGTTAACGCGTTTCACAGCGCTTACGTCTGCTTATTCATAACCTACATGAATTGCCAAATGATCCTCAATTTATAGAGCCCAAAAAGCAGGCTAAGTAAAGCCACAGCTGTTCTGAGTGGATCATTAGTGCTTAATGCACCGATTCAGCTGCCCCCAGACCTGTCTAGGAGGAGCCGAATCAGCGCTGAGAGTTAAAACCTCACAACAATCTATAAAAGCACATACATGCCCCAATACGATAGCCATGCAATCATGAGAAAAACGAAGGTGAAAAAGTGAAAAATT
>BLSH010247087.1:254045-274610 GCA_018402905.1 Glandirana rugosa
CTTGAAGCAAGACGGATCAGATGAGGATCATTTTCCACGTATTTGGTGTACAGTTCTTATTCTCCGACGCAGACAGTTACTTGCCTTCTCTTTAATTTGAAAAGATGTAACATTTCATCACTCACATGTCGAACATATTGTCACATTTAGACGACAGGGGAGTTTTATTGAGTTGTGTTTCGGTAATTACAGATTTGGCGACCGTTGTTTTCACTTACGTGGGGATTCACTTTTACAGGATTAACCCGGGTTTCACAGTTATAAAACACACCGGTGGTAATAAAAGGTCGTGACGGAATTGAGAGAACCCAAATGGAAGGTGGAGGAGCGCAAGGTCTCTAACATCCACCAGCTCTGTGATGTCGTCATGGAGGAGTGGAAGAGGACTCCAGTGGCAACCTGTGAAGCTCTGGTGAACTCCAAACCCAAGAGAGTTAAGGCAGTGCTGGAAAATAATGGTGGCCACACAAAATATTGACACTTTGGGCCCAATTAGGACATTTTCACTTAGGGGTGCATTCACTTTTGTTGCCAGCGGTTTAGACATTAATGGCTTTGTGTTGAGTTATTTTGAGGGGACAGCAGATTTACACTGTTATACAAGCTGTACACTCACTACTTTACAATGTAGAAAAGTTTAATTTCTCTTCCGTTCATTGACAGACGCAGCCTCTTATTCTTGACATGTGGTTTATGCACCTTTTACTAGGAGTAGACTAGGCAGAACGAAGTTCAGAAAAAGCAAAGCTGGCCCCTCCCAGGGGGCCGCCCTCACTCAGTGTATAACCCCTCCATCCTGAAAAGCACACCAGTTTTCTCTACCTAGTGCAAGGAGTTAGACCTGGTTCCCCGCTGGGATCTGCGGTTCCCCAATTTTTTTATTTTTTGCTCAAGCTATCTGAAGATTGCAATCAAGTAGCCGGCTGGGGGATACGCTGGATATCCAAAATCCTGGAAATCTCCCCAGTTAGGCCGACGGATGCCGGCAGTTTCTTCTCCGGAGAGGTCCGCTGAAGCTCAGGCTGCGCTGGGACCTGTGGTCCCACTAGACAAATTGACTTCCATTCTGGAAGAATATTTCGCCAGGGTGGAACCGATCCGTGGTAGGGGGGGATGGCAAGAAAGCATCCACCCCCATCTTCAGGGGAGGAATTGGAGCCGGAAGGGGGCTCTGTGGTCACAGGGACTCCTGTGGAACTATTGGACGGGGAGCTGGAGCCCTCGGATGGTGAGGAAGACAAGGGGGCCTCAGTAGCACGCAAAAGGGCGTTGGTGAGCTCCCTGGTCGCGGCCGGCCGTGATTCGCTGCGGCTGGACCAGGCTGGGGAGCCCCAAGGGACGGTTTACACCTTTGGGTCCCGTAAGCCAGTCCGGGCTCCTAAGGTGTTCCCTTATGTCCAGTATTTTGACCAGTTTGTCTATAAGGAATGGCAGCGTCCGCAGAATTCCTTCACCCTGCCTAAACGTTTCTCTGTGCGCTATTCCTTTGAGGACAGCCTAATACAGAAATGGGCTCCCCCCCCCCCCGCGCGGTGGACCCGCCGGTGGCTCGCCTGAACAAGGCTACCACTATTCCCATGGTAGGGTCGCCATCCTTTAAGGACCCGGCCGATAGACGGACGGAAGCGGTGTCCAAGGCGTTGTTCTTGGTGGCGGGGGCAGCCATGAGGGCGCAGTCACTCACGGAGTGGGCAACGGTTTTGCACAAAGATCTGGGGGACTTTGGGGTCTCCCCAGAGTCGGTGCAGCTGGCGGACCAGCTGCTGCAGGGTCTTGGATACCTTTGTGACGCAGCCCCAGGTTCTTCCCCTCAAATCTGAGACTCCCTCTGGGGCGTCGGCAAGCTCTCCTAGGGGCTGTTCAGACTGTCCGAACAGGGGGGAGATTGTGCCGGTCCCTCCTGCGGAACGGTTCCGCGGGTTCTACTCAAACCTCTTTGTGGTGCCAAAGGAGGATGGGGTCAGACCGGTTCTGGACCTGAAAGCGCTCAATCACTTTGTTAAGGCGTGAAAATTCAGAATGGAGTCAGTCCGTTCGGTCGTGGCGGCCCTACACCAGGGGGATTTTCTGGCATCCCTGGACATCAGGGACGCTTATCTTCACGTTCCCATTTGTGTCCGGCATCAGCGCTTCCTGCGCTTTGCGGTGGGGGATCTCCACTACCAATTTGTGCCTCTTCCCTTTGGTCTGGCTTCTGCTCCACGGGTCTTCACCAAGCTGCTGGCTCCGGTGCTGGCTCTGCTGAGACAGAGAGGCATTGCTGTGGTAGCATACTTAGACGATCTACTCTTGCGAGCGGAGTCGGCTCCGGCTCTGAAGGACAATGTTGCTATCACCCTGACCTCCCTACGGGACTTTGGCTGGTTGATCAAGCTACAGAAGTCGACACTGACCCCGTCCTGTCGCCTAGAGTATCTGGGCCAAATATTGGACACAGAGCAGAAGGTATTCCTGCCTCCGGCCAAGTTGCTGACGCTGCAAGCAGCGGTGCGAACTCTGTTGTCACGACAGTGGTCCTCCTTACGTTTTTGCATGCGGGTGTTGGGGCTCATGGTCTCGGCCTTTGAGGCAATTCCGTACGCCCAGAGTCACACCCGGCTCCTGCAGCGGGCGATTCTGCTGCAGTGGGACAAGTCTCCCTTGTCTCTGGATCAGCTGATCAGGTTGGATCATCAAACCAGGGGGTCGTTGACGTGGTGGCTTCGGGCCCTGGCACTGACGTTGGGGAAGTAGTTTCTTCCCCTGGAATGGTCGATAGTCACGACGGACGCCAGCCTATCGGGCTGGGGAGGGGTCCTGGGGCGGTTGTCTGCCCAGGGCCGATGGTCGACACAAGGGTCTCGCCTTCCGATCAATGTGTGCGGGTTCAGTCGGACAACGCCACGGCAGTGGTGTACGTGAACCATCAGGGCGGAACAAGGAGCTCGGCAGCAGCTGCAGAAGCGGCCCACATCTTGAGGTGGGCGGAACTTCATGTGCCAGCAATCTCCGCCATTTACATCCCGGGCGTAGAAAATTGGCAGGCGGACTTCCTCAGTCGTCAGACTCTGGATTAGGGAGAATGGTCCCTGCACCCAGAAGTGTTCCGCCAGATTTGCCAGAGGTGGGGCACGGCAGATGTGGACCTTCTAGCGTCCCGGTTCAATCGCAAGGTGCACACCTTTGTGTGCAGGACAAGGGATCCGTTGGCAGATGCCGCAGACGTCCTTGTGGCCCCTTGGTCTCGGTACTGGCTTCTGTATGTCTTTCCCCCTCTCAAACTTCTACCGCGGCTGCTGCGCAGGATAGAAGTGGAGGGAATCCCGACAATCCTGGTGGCTCCGGATTGGCCTCGGCGCCCTTGGTACGCCGATGTGGTGCGGATGGTAACAGATGTTCCCTGGCGGCTCCCGCTTCGCGAAGATCTGCTGTCACAGGGACCCATCCTGCACCCTGCTTTACCCTCGCTGGCTTTGAGGGCCTGGCTATTGAGTCCCAGGTACTGAGGGATAGGGGTGTCTCTGAGTCAGTGATCCCCACCATGCTTAAGGCGCGCAAGTCCACTTCGCGCAAGATTTATCATCGCACATGGAAGGCTTATGTTGCTTGGTGCGAGGTGGGGGGTTGGAACCCCCGCTCTTTTTCGGTGACTCGGGTACTGGCCTTTCTTCAGCAAGGCCTGGATCACAAGTTGGCATTGAGTACACTCAAGGGACAGATTACTGCTCTGGCGATTCTGTTTTCAGCATCCGTCAGCGACGCATTCTTTGATTCGTACATTTGTACAGGGTGTACGTCATGTGGCTCCTCAGGTGCGGTCGCCTTTGGCACCATTGGATCTGAACTTGGTACTTTCGGTACTGCAGAGACTGCCATATGAAAAGATCAGGGATATTTCCTTGCAACTGCTGTCACAAAAGGTGGCCTTTTTGGTGGCCATTACATCCGCTAGGCGGGTGTCTGAATTGGCGGCTTTGTCATGTAGGTCTCTCTACTTGGTCCTACATAAGGATAAGGCGGTGCTGCGCCCTACCCCTTCTTTTCTACCGAAGGTGGTTTTCTTCTTTTCACATTAATGAGGACATTGTCCTCCCTTCGTTGTGCCCGCGCCCGTCACATCCTAAGGAGATTGCCTTGCATTCCTTGGATGTGGTGAGGGCCCTGCGGGTGTATTTGTCAGCAACGGCTCCTTTTCGGAGGTCGGATGCGCTTTGTGTGCTGCTGGATGGTCCGAGCAAAGGTTTGGCGGCCTCGTCGGCTACTGTATCCCGTTGGATCAGACTGTGACCCATGCGTATGCTGTTCGGGGGTTTCCCCTTTCCGGAAACGGCTCATTCCACCAGGGCGATTAGTACTTCCTGGGCTTTCCAACATCAAGCATCGGTGTCTCAGGTGTGCAAGGCGGCTACTCTGTGCACACGTTATCTAAGTTTTACAAAGTTGATGTGTCAGCATCTGCGGATGCTGCTTTTGGCCGCAAAGTTTTGCAGGCGGGGGTGTAGGCGTGGCTGTCGCCTCCCATGAAATTCTGTTGGGTACAGTTGTTATTGTTTACCCACCCCTCTTTGGTTTGACACTGCTTTGGGACATCCCCACATGTCAAGAATAAGAAGATGCGTCTGTCAACGAACGTAAGAGAAAATAGGATTTTTTGACTTAACGTAAAAAAGGGATTTTATTAAAACTTACCGTAAAATCCTTTTCTCTGAGTTCACTGACAGACGCAGCCCTTCATTTGACACGTGGGGTTTATGCACATCCTACCAGGAGTAGACTGGGCAAATAGAAAGAAAGCCTTCCTCAATCCAGCATATAACCCCCCTGCTCTGTATAGCATATCAGTTCGTAACAAGCCGTACAAACGCCACACAGAGGGGTGGGTGCTGCGTCTGTCAGTGAAATCAGAGAAAAGGATTTTACAGTAAGTTTTTATAAAATCCCTTTTTCTCTTACGTTCACTGACAGACGCAGCCCTTCATTTGACAAGTGGGGATGTCCCAAAGCTGTGTCAGTCAAGAGGGGTGGGTAAACAACAACAACTGTACCCAACAGAGCCCTCTCAGGAGGCGCCAGCCGCGCCTACACCGCCGCCTGCAAAACTTTGCGGCCAAAGGCAGCATCTGCGGATGCTGAAATATCCATTTTGTAAAACTTAGTAAATGTGTGCACTGAGGCCCAAGTAGCCGCCTTGCACACCTGTGACACCGAAGCCTAGCGTCTGAAAGCCCAGGAAGTGCTAACTGCCCTGGTGGAATGAGCCGTGACTGGAAAAGGGGGTACCTTGCCCCTAACAGTATACGCATGGGTCACGGTCTGTCTGATCCAACGGGAAACAGTAGCCGACGAGGCCACCAATCCTTTGCGCGGACCATCCGTCAGCACAAACAACGCATCAGACTTCCAAAAAGAAGCTGTAGCCGCCAAGTACACTCGCAAAGCCCTCACAACATCCAAAGAATGTAACTCAAATTCCTTGGGATGCGACAGGTGTGGACATAATGGAGGGAGAACAATGTCCTCATTAATGTGAAAAAAGGAGACCACCTTCGGTAGAAACGAAGGGGAAGGTCGCAAGACCGCCTTGTCCTTATGAAGGACCAAGTAAGGAGACTTACAGGACAACGCTGCCAACTCAGACACCCGCCTAGCGGATATAATGGCCACCAAGAAAACCACCTTTTGTGACAGCAATTGTAGGGGAATATCCTTGATTTTCTCATATGGCGGTTTCTACAGTACAGAAAGTACCAAATTCAAATCCCACGGCGCCAAAGGCGACCGCATCTGAGGAGCCACATGGCGTACACCTTGTACAAATGTACGTATCGAACGAATGTGACGCCAAAGGACATTGAAAGAGAATCACCAGAGCTGAAATCTGACCCTTGAGAGTACTCAATGCCAACTCAAAGCCAGCACCCGGAACACAACGTAAGAGCAGGGGTTCCAACCCCCCGCCTCGCACCAGGCAATATAGGCCTTCCAGGTGCGATGATAAATCTTGCGCAAAGTACACTTTCACGCCTTAAGCATGGTAGGGATCACAGAGTCAGAGACACCCCTATCCCTCAGCACCTGGGACTCAATAGCCAAGCCCTCAAAGCCAGTGAGGGTAAAGCAGGGTGCAGGATGGGTCCCTGTGACAGCAGATCTTCGCGCAGCGGAAGACGCCAGCGAACATCTGTCACCATCCGCACAACGTCGGCGTACCAAGGGCGCCGAGGCCAATCTGGAGCTACCAGGATTGTCGGGATTCCCTCCGCTTCTACCCTGCGCAGTAGCCGTGGTACAAGCTTGATGGGAGGGAAGGAGTACAGGAGCCGATACCGACCCCAAGGTACTACCAACGCGCCCGTGGTGACCGCCAACGGGTCCCTTGTTCTGCACACAAAGGTCTGCACCTTGTGATTGAACCTGGACGCCATGAGGTCCACGTCCTGCGTGCCCCACTTGTGGCAAATCTGGTGGAACACCTCTGGATGAAGGGACCATTCCCACCTGATCCAGCGTCTGGCGACTGAGAAAGTCCTCCTGCCAATTTTCTATGCCCGGAATGTAAATGGCGGAGATTACCGGCACGTGAACTTCTGCCCATCGCAGAATAAGAGCCTATACCGCAGCTGCTGCCAAGCTCCTCGTTCCGCTCTGATGGTTCACGTACGCGAACCGGGAGGCCGCGCAGCCTTACCGTCCAGTGGGAGAGGCAGAGCCTGATTGCCCTCAGCTCCAGCACATTTATCGGAAGGCGGGATTCCTGAGCCAACCAACGGCCCTGAGCAGACAGCTGCCCCAGGACCCCCCCCCCCCCAGCCTGACAGGCTGGCGTCCGTCGTGCCTATCGACCAATTCAGGGAGAGGAAAGACTTCCCCAACGTGAGAGCCGGGGGCTGAAGCCACCAGGTCAAAGATCCTCTGGTCTGATGATCCAATCTGATCAGCTGGTCCAGGGACAGCGGAGACTTGTCCCACCGTGACAGAATCGCTCGCTGCTGGAGCCGAGTGTGACTCTGGGCGTAAGGTATCGCCTCGAAGGCTGAAACCATGAGCCCCAACACCCACATACAGAACCGTAAGGAGGACCAATGGCATGACAGCAGGGTCCGCACCGCTGCTTGCAGTGTTAGCAACTTGGTCGGAGGCAAGAACACTTTCGCCTGCTCCGTGTCCAGAATCAGACCCAGACATTCCAGTCGACAGGAGGGGGTCAAAGTCGACTTCTGCAGGTTGATCAGCCAGCCGAAGTCTTTCAACGAGGCCATGGTGATAGCCACATTCTCCTCCAGGGCCGAAGCAGACTCCGCTCACAGGAGTAAGTCATCAAGGTATGCTACCACCGCAATGCCTCTCTGCCTCGATAGCGCCAGCACCGGGGCCACCAGTTTGGTGAACACCGGAGGAGCCGAGGCCAGACCGAAGGGAAGTGCCACAAATTGATAATGTAGCTCTCCCACCACAAAGCGCAGGAAATGCTGGTGTCGGAGACAAATGGAAACATGGAGGTACGCGTCCCTGATATCCAGAGACGCCATGAAGTCCCCTTGCTGCAGGGCGGCCACGACCGAAAGGACTTCACAAAGTGGTTTAGCGCTTTTAAATCCAGAACTGGCCTGACTGCACCCGTTTTGGGTACCACAAAAAGATTTGAATAGAAGCCGTGGAACCTTTCCAGCGGAGGTACCGGCACACTTACGATGCGAAGTGTGGAGACTCAAGTTCGATGGGAAGAACCTGTCTGGGGGTAGAGTGCTGAATCTATCCTGTACCCGGAGGACACCACTTCCTGCATCCACCGGTCGGAAATGCGGGCAGTCCATCTGTCTGTGAACCCCAGAAGACGCCCCTCCACCCGAGAATCGAGTGGGGGCAACCCATCATGCGGTGGAGGACTTATCCTCCGCCTTTTCACTCTTGCGCTGCCAGGGCCGTTTACCGGACCCCAAGGCAGACTTGCCAGGCCTTGAACCCTTGCCCGCTGCACCGGGCGCACGAAAAAACCTCTTCTGACCCAAAGAAGTAGGACCCTGCTTACGGCAGAACTCCCGCCGCCTGGGCACCAGGAGAAAAGTACTCTTCCCTCCAGTGAAATCCTTAATGATTTCATCCAACTGTGCCCCAAAGAGTCGACCGCCCTGAAATGGGAGATCCACGAGACCCTTCTTAGACGCGTGGTCACCCGACCAACAGCGTAACCACAGCACCCGTCTGATAATGACTGCGAAAACAGACATTTTAGACAACATGGGAAGTAGGTCCAAAGCTGCGTCACACAGGTACCGAAGACCCTGTATCAGATGCTCTGCTCGCTGCGACGCCTCAAGTGACCTCCCGCAGCTCAACTCGTTGTGCAACTCAGTCGCACATTCGGTAAGAGATTGCGCCGCCATAGCAGACGCCAGAGCTGGTCTCATGGCTGACCCCGCCAACAAGAACAGTGCTTTGGACACCACCTCCGTCCGCCTATCGGCCGGATCCTTAAAAGAGGGAGACCCCCCCCCCCCAAGGGGATGGTCGTTGCTGCATTCAGACGAGAAATTGGAGGGTCCACTGCGGGGGAAGCCCACCTCTTCACAAAACTATCCTCAAATGGGTAGCATACATCATAACTTTTTGGCAGGGCGAAGGAATTCCGCGGACATTGCCATTCCTTATAGACCAGTTGGTCAAAGAATTGATCATAAGGGTAAGCCCTAGGGGCCTAGGTGGCTTAAAAGACCCACAAACGTATGCAGTCTCCTGCGACTCCCCTGCTTGGTCCAGTTGCAAGGACGCACGAATATTATCAATCAGTGCGGCCACCAGCGCCTTCTCGCGCGCTACCGTGGCCCCCTGGTCTCCCTCGCCGTCCGAGAGCCCCAGCTCACCCTCTGAGAGCTCCACAGGGGTCCCCGTGACCACTGAGGCCACTTCCGGTTCAGACACCTGCCCCGATGAAGGTGGACGCTTTTTAGGGGCCCCCGTAGCACGGCCCAGCACCTCCCGGGGAAAAAATTCCCCAAATACCGATCTTAACTGGTCCAGGCACACCAGAGTCCCCAGTGCAGGTTGCGCTTCCGCTGGCTCCTCCTTGGAAGGACCCACAGGTTCAACCGCCATTGCGCCACCGGACACTGACAGGCAGAAAAGCCCTGACACCCCCACAATGCAGCCCCACCACTGCCCCTCAGACCAACCAGGGAGGACACCCAGGAGGACTGCACCCACCGCTACCAGCACCCCAGGGAGAGCCCAGCTATATTTGCTGTTTGTTGACTCTCAAGCGCTAAGTACCAGTAGGAGTGCTAGTGACCGCCAGTCAGAGAGCCTGCGCCGCCTGTGCCATCCACGCTGTCCCAGAGTGAAAGAGGAAGTATCGGCTTAGCCGCACTTTTATCTTCCCAGGCACATAAAAACATGGCCGCCGAGCGGTCACAAGAGGCCAAAAGCCTGTATACAGGCCGCGACTACAGCAAAATGGCCGCTGCTCGTCACTAGAGGCCAAACTCACCAACAAAATGGCCGCGGCTACGGCAAAATGACGGGGATCCGCCGCAAAATGGCGGCGGATCGCCGCATGGCGACTCTAAGGCGCGGGGGGGTGCAGGAGGGGATCGAGGACACCCAGGGGGGCCCTGAGCCCTAGAAGAAACCCTCCACCAGGCCAGCCCAGACCGCTAAAATCCGCCCAGCCCCCCCTCCGCGCCCCTAGGGGGGAGAGAGGGGGTCACTCACCAGTCCGATGGGCGTAGCGGGTAGCCACCCGGTTGCAGACCTTCCTCCCACTGCCGGAGAAGGATGCTGCTGGCCAAAAGGCCCCTGGACGGGAACAGAGTCCGGTCACTGGGCGCAAATGGGGAACACCCACTGGCCACCCGCACGGAATGGGCACGATGCGGCGGACCCCGCCAAGGCTAAGGGTAGCTTGCATCTGTCGGCCGTGCTGGGGAAAGTTCAGGATTCTGGATATCCTCTATGCCCCAGCCGGCTTCTTGATAGCAGTATTCATCAGATAGCTTGAGAAAATCAGTGAAAAAAATGGGAAACCGCAGATCCCATAAGGGAACCAGGTCTAACTCCTTGCACTAGACATAAAAAAACTGATATGATATACAGAGCAGGGGGGTTATATGCTGGAGTGAGGACGGCCCCCTGGGAGGGGTCAGCTTGCTTTCTTTCTATTTGCCTAGTCTACTCCTGGTAGGATGTGCATAAACCCCACTTGTCAAATGAAGGGCTGCGTCTGTCAGTGAACATAAGAGAAATCCTTTTCTCTGAGTTCATTGACAGACGCAACACCCACCCCTCTGTTTCAGTTTCTACTGCTTGTTACAAACTGATGTGCTTTGCAGGGTGGAGGGGTTATACACTGAGTGAGGACGGCCCCCTGGGAGGGGCCAGCTTTGCTTTTTCTGAACTTCGTTCAGCCTAGTCTACTCCTAGTAAAAGGTGCATAAACCACATGTCAAGAATAAGAGGCTGCGTCTGTCAATGAACTCAGAGAAAAGGATTTTACGGTAAGTCAAAAAATCCTATTTTCTTCAGTGTTGCCACATGAAAAGATATAAGAAACTATTTACAAAAATGTGAGGCATGTACTCACTTTTGTGAGATACTGTAGAACCCCCAAACATTATATATTTTTTTCAGACACCCTAGAGAATAACATGGAGATCGTTGCAATACTTTATGTCACACTGTATTTGCGCAGCGATCTTACAAACGCATTTTTTTTTTTTTAGAAAAAATATACTTTTTTGAATTAAAAAATAAGAAAACAGTAAAGTTAGCTCGATTTTTTTTTATTGTGAAAGATAATGTTACGCTGAGTAAATTGATACCCAACATGTCATGCTTCAAAATTGCGCCCACTTGTGGAATGGTGACAAACTTTGGTACTTAAAAATCACCATAGGAGACCTTTAAAAATTTCTACAGGTTACCAGTTTTGAGTTACAGAGAAGGTCTAGTGCTATAATTGTTGCTCTCACTTGAACAATCGAGGCAATACCTCACATGCATGGTCTGAACACAGTTTTCATATGTGGGTGAGACTTACGTATGCATTCCCTTTTTACACTGTCCTTTTTAAAAAAAAAAAAAAAAATTGGATCACTTTTATTCCTATTACAAGGAATGTAAACAAAAAAGCATGACAGGACCTCTTTAATGTGAGATCTGGGGTCAAAAAGACCTCAGGTCTCACATTTACACTTAAAAGCAAAAGAAAAATCTTATTTTTAACCACTTCAGCCGTGGAAGAAATTACCCTGACGAGAGCATTTTTTGCGATTCCGCACTGCGTCATTTTAACTGACAATTGCGCAGTCGTGCGACGTTGTACCCAAACAAAATTTACGTCCTTTTTTCCCCACATATAGAGCTTTCTTTTGGTGGTATTTGATCACCTTGGCAGTTTTTTTTTTTGCGCTATAAACAAAAAAAAAAAGAATGTCCATTTTGGAAAAAAAAAAAAAAAAAGAAATTTACTGTTTGCTATAATACATATCCACAAAAAAAAAATTGTAAAAAAAACGAATTTCTTCCTCAGTTTAAGCCGATATGTACTCTTCTACATATTTTTGGTAAACAAAAAAAAAATCATCGCAATAAGCGTATATTGATTGGTTTGCACAAAAGTTATAGCGTCTACAAACTATGGGAATATATTTATGGCATTTCTATTTTATTTTATTTTTTTTTTAACTAGTAATGGCGGCGATCTGCGATTTTTAGTGGGACCGCGACATTGCGGCTGACAGATCAGACACTTTTGACACTTTTTTGGGACCAATGACATTTATACAGTGATCAGAGCTAAAAATAGCCACTGATTACTGTATAAATGTCACTGGAAGGGAAGGTGGTTAACATTAGGGGGCGATCAAGGTGTTAACTGTGTTCTCCGGAAAGTGTTTCTAACTGTATGGGGGGGCTGGGCTGACTGGGGGAGGAGAGAGATTGTTGTTCTCTATTACTGGGAACAGACGATCTCTCTCAACTCCCCTGTCAGAATGGGGATCCACTTTGTTTACACTCGCAGATCCCTGTTCTGGTTGTCTCGGGAGTGATCGAGGGCGGATTATCTCCCCTGCTAGCCAGTGAGCGCCCACACCACTTGCTCCTACGCCCGCCATTCAGCTACGGCGATTCGCGAAGGAGAGCTGACCTGCCGCTGGTGGCTGGTCAGCAAGTGGTTAATTGTCCCTTTCAGGCCGGAGGGCGGAAGTGACGTCTGACGTAGAGTCGAGTGGGGGCCATCATGTCCTCACTCGACTTCCTGTCCAGCAGGGAAAAGGACCAGATCGTCTCCACCGCTATCGACGGATCTGGTGACGGAGACAATCGGGACGCAGAGGGAGGGGGCACCTCTCCCGCCGCCGATGAAAGTGATCTTGCAGCGAATCCGGCGTGGAGACCTCTTTTATCTTAAAGCGAACCGCCCGCCTGCAGCAAGGACCGACGTGTATCGCCGGCAAGCGGTCCGGAAGTGATTAAAGTGGTTCTAAAGGCAAAAGTTTTTTTACTTTAATGCATTCTCTGCATTCCTGGATTTGACAGGGTTCACTGAATGCAGAGGGAGCAATTGAGAAGGGAGCAAGCTGTGTTGTCTGGGCCTATGGATGCACACAGCCCAGTGCGGGAGCACTCAGAGAAAAGGATACATGGACAGCGCTGGCAGGACTCTCCAGAAGCGAAAGATCAGGACTGCACTGTGTGCCACTGCACACAAGTATGGCATTGTTTTTATTTGAATTTTTAAAAAAAATATATGGGGATTTCAGTTTATAATCACATTAACATTTAAAAAAAGGTGCATTTATGACATTTTTGTAGGGTTGCCCCAATACCACTTTTTTAAGATTGAGTACAAGTACCAATACTTTTTTTCCAAGTACTCGCCGATACCAATTACTGATACTTTTTTTAACCACTTGCCGACCGCCAACCGCAGGTTGACGGCGACAAGGTGGTTCGATATCGCAAAACGGCGTCATACGGCGGCTGCGAGATCGAGCGCGGTGTCCGGGGGGGTGGAGGGGCGGGACAGGGAGCGGGTGCGGCGGACTCGATCTCCACCGGCTACCCGCGATGCCCCCCCCAGAGTGAAAGAACGGAGGTCCGTGAATGTAAACACGGATCTCCGTTCTGTGAGAGGGGGGAAGGGCTGTGATCACAGCCTTCCTCTATATGGAAGCTGTGATCGCTCCCCTTCCCCTGCTAGGGCAGCCCCCATACAGTTAGGACACGTCAAGGGAACACAGTTAACCCTTAGAGCGCCCCTGCAGGTTAACCCCTTCACTGCCAATGGCATTTACACAGTAATCAGTGCATTTTTATAGCACTGATCGCTGTATAAATGCCAATGGTCCAAAAAAAGTGTCAAAATGGTCCGACTTGTCCGCCACAATATCGCAGTACCGCTAAAAATCGCAGATCGCCGCCATTACTTGTAAAAACAAAATAAAAACCCCAAAAATGAATTCTCATCATCCGTAAATGCGGCAACTTTTGCGCAAACCAATCAATAAACGCAGATTGCGATTTTTTTAATCACAAATATGAGGAAGAATATAAAATCGGCCAAAACCGTTAAAAAAATGTTTTTTTTATATTTTTTTTTTGGATTTGTATTTGAGCAAAAAGTAAGAAATTTAGGTGTTTTTTTGCATAATTGTCGCTCTTCTTTTGTTTATAGCAGCGATCAGAAATGACGCAGCGGTGATCAAATACCACCAAGAGAAAGCTCTATTTGTGGGAAAAAAAGGACGCAAATTTTGTTTTGGTACAACGTCGCACGACCGCGCAATTGTCAGTTAAAGCGACGCAACGCCGAATCGCAAAAAGGGCTCTGGTCCTAAAGTGTGAAATCCTTCCGGGGCTGAAGTAGTTAATGTCATGTGACAGTTTTCAAAGTACTGATATACAGCACTGATAGGATTAGTTTGCACTGATGGGCAGTGGGCACTGATATGTAGCACTGATTAGCACTCATAGGTGGCACTGATAGGATTATATGGCAGTGGCACTGATATGCAGCACTGATGAACAGCCTGATTATGCGGCACTGACTGATGGGCACTGATTGATGGCTGGCACTGATAGGTGGGCACTAGTAAAGGAAACGTGAAACCAGTGAGTGTGAGGAAGGTCTGGAATCTGAGCGCTGGCAGTAAGCCAGCACCGGACATCTTGTTACACACAGCCCAAACTATATGGGCTGGGTGTAAACAGATGTCCGCTGCTTGCTTACTGCGGGTGTACTAAGATGGGCGTCGGGATGATAACCTCTGAGGACGACACGGAACGTCACTTCCGTTACCGAATGTGACGGCTCCGGTCTCTGATTTTGATAGTACATGCGGCTGCGCCCTGCTCCCCTGTCCCGGCCAGCTTACCTTCCGCTGCTGCTGACTCTCTCTCCGCTCCGTCCTACCTGCTCCCGCCCGCTGATTTCCGGTTCCCAGGTATCTGGTTAGGCATTGGGAGCATTTGTGCGAGTACAAGTACTCGCACAAATGCTCGGTATCGGTGCCGATACCGATACTAGTATCGGGACAACCCTACATTTTTGCATTAAACCCTACAGAGCACTGCAACTGTGATCAGTGAATCCCCCTGAGTAAAATGCACAGAATCCTGCATTGTTAACATTCCAGGTCCAAGTCCACATGGGGGTACAGTCTTTCTGTTATGGGGTTGGAGGAAGTGCAGAATCGACTACATGTGCAGTGACGTCACTACACTTGTGTTTCATTGCCAGCTCAATTCCCTCAGCCACAGTGGAAGATGGGACTTGTAGTGTTTCCATTCACAGGTACCTGTGAATGGGAGTGTGAATGGATGACATGGCTGTGCAGGAAAAGCCACGCACAGCTGTATAAAGAAAAAGAAAAAATAAATCAACAAGACACTCCAGGGAGAAGCACCATGCAATCCAGTAAGTTGGGGTAGGTGCTCACAGTTTGAGGGGGGGGATAGGGAAATATGAGCGTGTCACACTCTTAAAACTGGAACCATAGTCCTAGAGAGAGTGCACTGCCTTTGAGCAAGAAGTACTCACTCCTGTGATGCTAGGTGGCAGGCGCTCAACGTGCTGAGTCCTAAAGGTGTAGTATTACATAAAGGCCCCTTTCACACTTGTGAGACCTGTCCTGCAACTTGGGACTGCAAAGTCGCATGACAAGTCATACCCCATGATGTCGAACGAGTACCATTCATATCTGTGCGACTTCAAAGTAGTCCCTGCACTACTTTGGTCTGACTTTGATGTGATTTGAGGTCCACAGACCTCAATATTACACTGGCATTTCTTAACCACTTCCATACCGAGCCTGTTTTTTGGGGTTCGGTGTTTACAAGTTAAAAACTGTTTTTTGGGGTTTTTTTTGCTATAAAATTACTTAGAACCCCCAAACATTATATCTTTTTTTTCTAACACCCTAGAGAATAAAATGGCGGTCATTGCGAAACTTTATGTCACACCGTATTTGCGCAGCGGTCTTCCAAGCGTGCATTTTTTAAAATAAATTCAGTTATTTTAGTTAAAAAAAAGGAACCAGTAAAGTTAGGACATTTTTTTTCCATATTGTGAAAGATAATGTTGCGCCGAGTAAAATGATACCCAACATGTCATGCTTCAAAATTGGGTCCGCTCGCAGAATAGCGACAAACTTTGGTACTTGAAAATCACCATAGGAGACCTATTTTCTACAGGTTACCAGTTTTGAGTTACAGAGAAGGTCAACATAAAAATCTCCGTTGGTGACCTTTAAAAAATTCTACAGGTTAGCAGTTTTGTGGGGTTTGAACATGGTTTTCATATGTGGGCGGAACTTACATATGCATTCGCTTCTGCGCGGGAGCTCGGCGGGAGGGAGCGCTTTAAATTGTTTTTTTTATTATTATTTATTTTGCTTTTCACTTTTTAGTTTTACACTGTTCTTTTTAACGAAAAAAAAAAAAATTGATCACTTTTATTCCTATTACAAAAAATGAAAACATTCCTTGCAATAGAAAAAAAGCATGACAGGACCTCTTAAATGTGAGATCTGGGGTCAAAAAGACCTCACATCTCGTATTTACAGTAAAATTCAAATAAAAAAAAAAAAAAATTATTTGAACAAAATGACAGTCCAAAAAAAAAATAGGCCCTTTAAGACCGTTGGGCGGAAGTGACTTCTGACGTCCACCTAAAGAGAAGTGGTTAAAGTCGCATCAGAATCGCAGCAAAAAATAGCAAAAGAGAATCGCCGCAAAATTGCGCTACTTTCAGTTTGCACAAATGTGAAAGGGGCCTAAGCAACATTTTTGAAAGTTGCACAGCCCATTTTAATCAAAAGGTGAATTTAGCCTTTAAGTTCACCACACACACATGTTCCAAAATGATTGTACAATCTTCTTTACATTTATCAACTAGTATGCAGTGCAAGAACCTGCCTGATTGGATAGCTTAGGCCAGTCCTCATAGAATATTGTTTTGGTACATCGATTGTGCAAAGATTGTGTGAGCAGATTGCAACATATATGGTGAACAAAGTGTTTGTAATGGAAAAATTAAAAAACAAAAACAAAAAAACAAACACGTCATACTTATCTGCTTTAAGTGGGGTACACACTATAAGAAAATCGGACGACCATTCGTTAGATCTATCTCGTTCTTTCACAGCAAATCAGAACCGATGAAAGAACATTTTTACGAAAATTCTCGTATGACTAAGGTTTTTTTTTGTTATTTACTGTTTCTGATCATGCGCAATCTTTCTTTTCTGATTTTTCTTGTACGAAAATCGAACCATAACGGTACACATTAAATGAAAATTGGTCGTTCTGTTCCCATCCAAGAAAAATTTTGGAGTTTGTCCATCCGAGAATTTTTGTCCGAAAATTCGGAATTGGCTGTCCAAAGTTGTGTTCACACTATACGAAAATCGTATGAAAATTCTCTGGACGAAGATGTTCGCCCGATTTTCTTTCCTTTAGGGCCGGTTTACACTGCTCCGATCTCAGAGATCGGATGTGATTCGCATCGCACTGCGGTGTGAGTCGCATGCGATCTCTGTGCGATGCAAATTCAGCCATAGAGATTGTATCGCAATCGGAGCAAACTCACACAGAACCCTATTTTTCCACAGTGTCAGAATCGGATAGCATTGGTGTTCACACCATGCGATCCGATTCCTGTGCGAGTTTGCACTTCAATATGCGAACTGATTTGGGGGTGTCATTAGCTTTGTACTGACACTCCTCACAGTTCGCATAGTGCAGTGTGAACTGCCGCCGGGAGACAAGCGATGCGGGAACCTGCAGTGGATTCGCAGGGTTCCCGCATCACTGCAGTGTGAACCGCCCCTTATGCAGTGGTTTTGCACAGAGCAGCTCCAATTCTCCTCTTCTCGGGTCCCCCACAGGCGCGCTGGGCCCTCCTCCTTGCTGAGTGCCCCCATAGCAACCCGCTTACTATGGGGACACTCGTGCAGGCTTGCTCCAGAGCCGGCTTTCTGTGTCCTTAAAGTGATTGTAAACGATCCCCTTGTAAAAAAGCCCACTCAGTTTCAAATTGAAATGAGACAAACATTTGTGTATAGATTAAAAAAAAAAAAATATTATAAATATCTTTTTCTACTTTTTTATAATTGATCACATTCACAGGAGCTGGGGGGGAGAAGAAACAGCAGTAAACTGATCTTCCCAGTGAATGGCTGTGCAGTGGGGGTGTGTCAGAACAAGTCTGATCATTGGAGAAGACCAGGCTGAGTTCCCAGCACAGCTAGATAACTGACCACTGTGTGCTCTCCTGCCTAGTGTGGTCAGTTTTTAACAGGAGAGCAGAGGGACTTGCAGGAACACCAGGGATTTCACATAAACAAAGCAATACAAAGAGAACAGGATACTGTCTCAGAGAAGTACATGATAAAGCAGGCACATATCAGGAATTTGAAATGCTGGGGTAACAAACACTTTAAGACACAGAGAGCATGACTCAGCCCAGCCCCTACTCAGTGGCTGTGGTTGACAGCAGAGTGATGCACATCGCTGGATTGAGATCAGGCTTAGGTAAGTATTAGAGGGGGCTGAGGGAGGGAACTGCACACTGAAGGTTTCAGCCCCGCCCCCTGCTCCTTCCTCACTGGCTGTGACTGAGAGCAGCGGGAGCCAATGACTCCTGCTGCTGCATCTCAGCCAATGAGGAGGAAGAGACCAGAGAGAGCCGCTGCTCTCATGCTCATCTCTGGATCGGATAGGGCTTAAGTATTAGAGGGGGCAAGATTCACGCTGAAGGTTTTTTACCTTACTAGAATGCATGAAGGTAAAAAACCTTCAGCCTTTACAACCACTTTAAGTTGGCCATACACTAAGCAAGCTTTGCTCGGAGGATGGCCCTGCTCCATTCAGCAAAGTCTATTGTTCCATTAACTTTTGCTGAAGGACGTTCAGCGCAACAAAGGCTACATCGATCAGATGCAGCCAAAGTTTGGGAATTCTGACAGCGGCCGGCTAAATGAAAGATATCTAAGTGTATCGCCAGCTATAGACTTCCCTATGCATAGATCATAAGACACATATGCAGTGCATAAACTTTAATTTTTGCCTGCTTGGGAAGAAACCTCAGTCAACAGTGAATATTAATATATTTTCTTATATCAGCCACATAAGAGCCGACATGATTATGGAAAACACTTTGGGTTTAAACAGTAAGCACATAGTCAAAACAACTCTATAATAGGAAATCATAAAAAGGCATACCAAACGGTTTTCATCAAATACTTCAAAGAGAAGTCTGTGCTTTTTTGGATACACCTGGAAAAGAAAATAAGGTGTTGGCACAGGATTCATTACACCACAAAATGTTATAAAAACATTCAGACTTACGAAAAGATGCAAAAGATTAGACACACACAAAACCCACACAGGGTACAAGATGAATATATATTTTGTAAAAGTTAGAGTAGTTTTTACAGTTAAGTTAAATTCACTGAAGGTGCTAGATTTAAACAGTTTATCAACAGAAAGAACAGCTTTTAGGTTTAGTGCACTACCTGCTACAATTTGTCTACTTTTGTATTGTTGACTTTTCTTAGCACTATTCACATTAGATAAACTAATCTAAGGTCTCTGTCATTTCATTTCACCATGTTAGCTGAGATAGAGACAATAAGTAATGGGTATACAGTGGGTATAGAAAAGAATCAGTCCCTTTTAAAATAATCACATTGCATTGCTTTGCAGTCTGAAATGAAGACAGACACCATTTTTGTTTTATCCAGCTGTATTTACTCAACTCAACACCAACATGTCAGAAAAAAATGTAAAAAAATGCAAAAACAGAATCAATGAGTTGGGAAAAGAATCACCCCCTTGTGTCAGTATTTTGCACCACTTTTTGCTTTAATTACAGCCTTTAGTCTACTAACTTTGTACATCTAGACTTTGCAATATTTGCCCTCTCTTCTTTGCAGAACTGCTCACGTTCAGTTAAATTGGAAGGTGACCCTTTTTACGGACTGCAGTCATCAAGTCATTCCACAGATTTTTAATGTGATTTAAGTCTGGGCTCTGACTAGGCCATGAAAGGACATTCACCTTTTTTTTCCTTAAACCACCGTGTGGTGATTGTAGCTGTGTGCTTTGGGTCATTTTCATGTTGGAAGGTAAATCTTCCCATTGACAACTTTGTGGCAGAGGGCAGCAGATTTTCTTCAAGAATTTGACGGTATTTTGCCCCATCCATTTTTCTTCTATCCTGACAAGTGCTTGAGTGCCTGCTGCAGAGAAATACCCCCATAACAGGATATTACCATCTCAATGCTTTAGGGTAGGACATATCGTTTGGTGTTGAGGACAAATGATTAAATTTTAGTCTCATCTGACCATAACACCTTTTTCATGTGGCCTCAGAATTTTCAAGGTGTGTTTTGGCAAAGCTTAGTTGCGACTGCATGTGGCCTTTCTTGGGGAGTGCTTTTTTCTTGCATCCTCCCATACCACCCACATTTGTGGAGAATTTGTGTTTTTGTGGTCACATGCACACAATGACCACTCTTTGTCATAAATTTTTGCAACTGCTTCAGAGTTGCTGCAGGCCTCTTGTGTGGCCTTTCTGGCCAGCTTCCTCCTGGCTCATTCATTCAGTTTGGAGCAACGTCCTGATCTAGGGAGGGCTTGTGTTGTACCAAATGCCTTCCACTTCTTAACCACTTGACCACTGGGCACTTAAACCCCCTTAACAACCAGACCAATTTTCAGCTTTCAGCGCTCTCACACTTTGAATGACAATTACTCAGTCATGCAACACTGCACCCATATGAAATTTGCGTCCTTTTTTTCACACAAATAGAGCTTTCTTTTGGTGGTATTTAATCACCGCTGGGTTTTTTATTTTTTGCGCTATAATTAAAAAAAGACCGAAAATTTTGTAAAAAAAATGAATTTTTCTTCGTTTCTGTGATAAAATTTTGCAAATCAGTAATTTTTCTTCATAAATTTTGGCCAAAATTTATACTGCTACCTATCTTTGGTAAAAAAAAACAAATTAGTGTATATTATTTGGTCTTTGTGAAAGTTATAGAGTCTACAAGCTATGGTGCCAATCACTGAATATTGATCACACTT